>CM034469.1:28037489-28350066 GCA_019925255.1 Litchi chinensis | reverse complement strand
CTCATAAATCGAAAGTTTATTTATAACAAATATACAGGCACGATCATATATCACACATATGATTCATATATAGATACTGCGAAAATCACCATCATCATAATTAGCACACGTGATAGGAACTTATTAAATGCATGTATATATATATACATACGAATAAGTGTATATATATATGCACACATATCATTTTGGTGACTTTAATCTTATCAAATACTCTCTCTCGTGTGACAAACTCAACAAAATTATAACAAGAAATTAATGAAAAACAACAAATTATAACATCCACCCAAAACTTGCAAATGCATTCTAGATAATCCAAAAGAAAAAACCTCTGGCATCTAAATATAGAAAAAACCAAGTTAACCAGCTCAGACTGATGCCAAATGGTAAGCATCCAGTCTTGCATAGATCCTTTGAAATGGATTTCCAAAAATGTTGAGGAGAAAATAATGTTGAGCCTCAAAACAAAATCATTTGGTATCCAAAGATAGAACTACAGTTGGCAACATGACGCGAAGTTAAAGGTTATAAATAAGGCTAAACGTAATCAAATTGCAAAAATTGTCTTAACTCTTTAAGCATTTTAGAGTTGTTTAAGACCCCTTTTTAATTTTTGTTTCCTTCTTCAATCTCTCTGAGTTGCATGAAGAGATTCATTGCAACTGTGAAAAAATAGACACACTGACAGACACAGTTCAGCATCCAAAAGGCCTCTCTATTTGACTGGTAAGATCATGCTTGCTTCATTGGTTTCTCTTTTCTTTTCTTTTTGTTTGTGCTCTATTGAATATTAGTTACTTGCAAAATTATAGGGAGAGCAATTTTATTTGTATGATTATTGAGTACTCACATATTTTAAAAGAATCCTTAGAAGTCCATCATATTCTATACCCATACCACCTGTAAGTATATGTAGTGTATTCACATATTCTAAAAACAAAAAATTACTTTATATATTCACATATTCTTAAAATAAAAAATTACTTTATGTATTCACATATTCCTAAAATGAAAAATTACTTTATATGTTCATATCACTGAAATAGCGGAGTCATTTCTCATACTCCGCGTCAATTTGTTACAATTAATTATACGCATGCCATCTTTTCAACTTTTTGTTTCAAGGTATTATAATAATAATTTGTATAATAGAATAATCTTAATTTTTCATATAATTATAGTCCGTCAAAAATTTTAAGTTTTTGGAGCTTGTATGAAAGAATATATGTTACATGTATTATCAAATCTATCTAATTATCTAATGAGTAATACTAAACTTTCCAAATTTTTTTAACCCAAATTTTATATTAAAATAACATGGTATGCAAATTATTAATGCAAAGCTTTCCAAATTTTTTACCTAAATTTATATCCAAATAATATGGTATGTGAGTTATCAACGTCTTATAAATCATAAAATAATGTAATAATTAATATAATATTGATAATTCACATGTCATATCATTTCAATAAAAAATTCGAGAAACCTAACACTACTCTTTATGAATTGTTAATATCTTATTAATTATCATATTAATAACTTATATATCATATCATTTAGACATGCATTTAGACGTAAAAAAACTTAACATTATTCTTATCTAATTTAATCTAAGTTAGTTATATTCTATCTGCATTGTATAGAGTCATTGTATGACATATTATTTATTAACAATTTATATGTCACACATCATTTGACAATCTACATGTCATATTATTAATCTAAATCTCAATGAGATATTGACACCTCACATGTAAAAACAGACAACTCACGTATCAAAGCCTAGTATTAGTCTAATCTAATTTAGATAAATTAGATTAATCTAATTTAATCTAAAAATATTTACATCTCACATGTCATGTCATAATTTCGTAAGTCTAGTATTATTCTTATCATATTTAATCCGACTGGATTAAATAGAGTGATTGTATTATATTCCAACACAAAACTATCTAATTATCTATTTTAATCTAAATTAGTTATATTCAATTAGGATTAGATAGAGAGTCCTTATATGATATGACATATTAGACTGCATTATATATTTAATACAACTTACATTCTTCTTAAAATTATTTTATAATTTCTATATATCATCGTAATTTGTAATAATTTCACTTGAGCTAGAATTACTAACTTGTTCAATTTTCAAAAAGGTTCAATTTTTATTTTCCATTATCCAAAAAAGAAAAGTAAATAATAGCGTTGAAAAGTGAAGAAGATCACATGTGATATTATCATGATCTGATAATTTTATTTTATTTTTTTGAACTCATGATATGATAAGTTGATAACGTCCCAAAAAAGGAGAAATACAAGGATCCAATCAAATCTTACATTAGTTGAGTTTTAATCTCCTCAAACTCATTCATGTGGGTCCCCACTTACAAGAAAATCACAGCCGTTGAGCCCATCTAAATCCAATAAATTAGTGTTGATAATCAGGGATCATTGGATTAAGTCAATCCAAAATTTGTGTCCTACTATACTTCCTATAAACGGTCACCTTTCTCTTATTGAAACATTCAAAAATATTAATTGGAACAAAATCTTTTATATTTTGTTGATAAAAATTGGCATCAAATCTACAAATTCCTTAACTAGAAATTTTATATTGATTCTGACACGGTTCTGGTATTGGTGTGTATGTATCTATATATATGTGTGTGTCTTTTACTTTAAGAGTTACAAAAATTTATAAATACACATCAGTTGGAAAAAGTGTCACATGCTAAGAAGAAGAGGACGAGGAAGGGGAATAGTTGGAGGAAGAAGAGTTTTTGATAAGGTAAATGCATAGTCTTTGAAAGTAGTTTTTGATGTTTTTTGAAAGCAGAATTTTGGACAGTGTTTTTCATTTTAAAAAGTTGTATAAGGGTATGGTGGTCTATATTGCATGTATGTCTATGTTTTTTGTTTACTTGTTTACTTGATTTGACTCTTGATTATGTTTTCTGTTTTGTGTTTTCACTGTTGTGTATTGATAGTTGTATATGTTGTATAATATATGCGTGCGTATATATATTTATATATGTACCCTTGTGTTAGTTTTTGTTTTAATTAGATTGATGATTTGTTATTATTGAAGATCTGTAATGTAATTGCTTGTTAAGAGACCCTGATTTTGTGATTTGAATGTAAGCGAAACTTTAGGCATTTTTTTTTCAATTTTTGTGGTATGAAATCACGTTTGATTCTTGCACATGACTTATTTTTGGTCTCATTAAGTTTGTAATAATCTCCTCCAATTGCGTGTGTTGTTTTGTGTTGCATAAGTTCCGTTTGGTGGTTATAATGTTTTGTGACTTGCAACGGTTGATTTTCTTCCAGGTTGAATATCTGAAATAGTTCTGAGAATTGAACCGTGTTTTTGTTCTCAGTTGTCGCTCAGATAGTGAAATTTGAGGGCTGGATTTATTGATCTAGCATAAGTTGCGAAGATGGTTGAGGGGGGTGTTGTTAAGGCTGACAAGACTGAGTTCACGGAATGCTTTCGGACAGTATGGACAACGCCTTACATCGCAAAGCTTTCGCTGGCTGCTGGCATTGGAGGGCTCTTGTTCGGTTATGATACAGGTAACGAATGGAGGGCTTCCATGGTTTTAATTTGCAAATTAGTAATTTCCATGTTTCAAAAACTTTAAACTAGTGAGAGTTGACATTTACATGTGTATGTTTTTTGTTGGGATTCAGGAGTTATATCTGGTGCCTTGCTTTATATCAAGGAGGATTTTGAAGCTGTTAAGAGGAAAACATGGTTGCAGGAGACGATTGTGAGTATGGCAGTTGCCGGTGCCATTGTTGGGGCTGGTGTCGGTGGATGGTTGAATGACAGGTTTGGGAGGAAACCAGCAATCCTAGTAGCTGATGTTTTATTCTTCATTGGCGCACTGATCATGGCTGTTGCTCCTGCTCCTTGGGTGATCATTATTGGAAGAATCTTTGTTGGTTTGGGAGTTGGAATGGCTTCCATGACTGCTCCTCTTTACATTTCAGAATCTTCTCCTGCCAGAATTAGAGGAGCTCTGGTTGGCACCAACGCGTTGCTTATTACTGGAGGACAGTTCTTGTCCTACTTGATCAATCTGGCCTTCACCCATGTATGTCAGTTTTAGGTTTCTACATTAATTCCTGTACGAACCAACTGTCTTATCCCTTTGATTATGAGAGCTTATATGTGTGAACTTTTAATGTTTCAGACACCCGGAACATGGCGTTGGATGCTTGGCATTGCAGGCGTACCAGCCTTGGTTCAGTTCATCCTGATGTTGATGCTTCCAGAGTCCCCCAGATGGCTTTATGCACATGTACAATCTTAATAACTTTAATGGTTCTTGTTGATCGCTTGAGGAAATTCAATGTCTACTTGCTAACAGATTTTTTCAATATTTTTATGTAATTCAGGAAAGGGTAGATGAGGCCGAGGCCATCTTGAAGAAAATTTACCCTGAAGAAGAAGTTTCTGTAGAGCTTGATCTCTTGAAACAATCAGTCGAAAGCGAGAAGGCTGATTCAGAACAAATTGGGAAAGACTTGATCTCTAAGTTGAGGGGGGCTTGGGGTAACAAAGTTGTGAGGAGGGGTCTTTGTGCTGGCATTACAGTTCAAGTGGCTCAGCAGTTTGTTGGCATCAACACTGTCCTGTACTACAGTCCAACCATTGTCCAATTTGCAGGATTCGCCTCCAAGAGCACGGCTTTGGCACTCTCTCTGGTGACTGCTGGCCTCAATGCTGTTGGCTCAATTGTTAGCATGTTTTTTGTCGATAAGTATGGAAGGAGAAGGTTGATGTTGGTATCAATGGTTGGAATCATTTGCTGCCTTATCACGCTGAATGTCGTGTTTAATCAAGCTTCTTCTCACGCCCCTCATATTAGTCCACTCGAATCCTCTCATTTCGGAGTGAATTCGACATGTCCAGCTTTCCTGGACGCCAAAGACTCAGGAAAATGGAACTGCATGTCTTGCTTGAAAGCAAAGTGTGGCTTTTGCAGTAATTCTGCTGGAAATCAGGTAAGTTGATTGAATTATCTTCCGTGTCTTTCAAGTCATTTGTTACGCGTATGCACTTGAATGATTTATTCTGTTTCATGATCAGTTTAATCCTGGAGCTTGCTTGGTCGAGAGTGATGCAATGGAGAGCTCATGCTTGGGAGAACACCGCACCTATTTCAATACAGGTTGCCCCAGCAAATTTGGTTTCCTTGCAGTTGTGTTCCTCGGATTGTACATCATCATCTACTCTCCTGGAATGGGATCTGTCCCCTGGATTGTCAACTCTGAGATCTATCCATTGAAGTATAGAGGCCTCGGTGGAGGGATTGCCGCCGTTGCTAACTGGTCTTCAAACCTTATAGTGAGCGAGACATTCTTGACACTGACTGAAGCTCTAGGTTCTGCGGGCACATTCCTCTTGTTCGCAGGGTTCTCATCTATTGGCCTCGTTGCGATCTACTTCCTTGTACCGGAGACAAGAGGCTTGACATTTGAAGAGGTTGAGCAGTTGCTAGACAGAGGGTTCAAGCCTGGACAATCTAGGAAGAAGGCGCTTGGCAAAGACATCGAATCGACTTAGTTTTAGAACTCCACATTGCCTTGATCATACTAATCACAATTAGTTATGAAACAGAAGCCACATTGCTTCATACTAGGTGTGATTACTGATTAGTAGGTACTTGTTTTTAAGTTTCTTCTTGAGATGTGAATGTTTGGGGGCATGATTTTGATTGATCTCATAGCCTTGGAAATGTGCTACAGAGGGTTGGTTGTCTTTTTTTTTTTGAGAGAGACAACAGACTAGGTCTTGCTTTTATTAATTGTGAGACCAGTTTCCTCTAATCAAGTGCATTGTTTTAAATGATCAATAAAGTTGACATTAAAACTATCATATATCATTCTTTGCAATCTTTACTTCTCTTAATGTTGATTCAATTTTTTTTTTCCCACATCAAACCTTACAGGTGTATGTTTGATTCAATTCTTTGCAAGCATTTGAGTGCTTCAATTTTGCCTGTCAAACAAGACTATTAAATCTTCAAATCCATCAAGAGGGACTATTTTTCATCCAACGATAATGTATTTAAATTTGTTAGATGTAATTAAAAAAAAAAAAAAAAGCAGCATAGGCAAAATGGACAATTCTTCTTTATGTGTGTTACCATATCTACCAGTACTGTAATATCTTTATTTTTAACATATGCAATATATTATTTTAGTTGATTTATATAAGAATATTCACCTCTTTGCCCTATTTATAGGCATGAAATACACAATATTTCAATATATTTTATCAGTCCAAACCGAAAACTTATGATCATGGACGTTTTTGTGACTTGGTTTTCAAACTCAATGTTATATCATTGTTTATAGAGATGTTAATATATCAATTTCTTTTATATATGTCACACCATTATTGTGACATCTCTATCTTTCACATATATTATTCTATTTGTCTTGTATAGAATATTCACTTCTTTGACTTACAAATAGACTTCACTTTATATATTGTAAAAATATAGTAAAATATATATTTCAATATACTTTAGCAATGTATATCACATACAAATACGAGTATAATACAAAACTAAAGTGGATAATAAGTATAACACTACCTTTTAAATCTTCTTTATGTGAATCAAATACAGATATGAATATCAAATACAACCATCTGAACAAAAAATTTGGCCGTTTAAACTTTTAATATGATCAAACATGACTATAATTCAAAACCATAAGAAATTTATTCAAAGTAGACAAATATCTACATTAGACTAGTTTGTTTCACTAACTATAATTCAAAATCATACGAGATTTGTTCAAAGTAGATAAATATCCACATTAGACTGGTCTGTTTCACTAACTGAAAATCTAAATCTTTCAATAACTAGGGATCATTTTTTATTTGTGACTTTAAACAGAATTTGAAATTCAAAAGCAAACAAATTAGTTTCTACTCAAAGGCGAGTAGTATTAAATTAATTTCCTCGCAGTAAAATTGGAAATTACAACTTTGAATGTAACAAAATTACATAGCAACATAAGAGTTGATATGCAAAATTTTATTATAAACTCTCTTTCCAACCTAGGATTGTCTTGGATTTTATATTCATGTTAGCAGGATGTGTCATATTATGAAAAGAGTACCTAATTGATACTCTGAAGAAAATATGTGATTCACTACGAATTAACTCAAAAATTTTCATTAAAGTAATGGATAACTGGTCGTCATTTATATTGATAAATTGTAATGATTCCACTTTATCTTCTCTAAATATAATAAGAGATCTACAAGGTTTAATCATATAGATGTATTAGCAAGAGTGAAGGTTTAAGAACTGCATATTTCATTTTGCCACAAGTAAAAATATTTTTGGTACTTGAACCAAAGGCGTGTCTCCGAAAGTCTTTTAAGGGCATGTGCAATGGATTTTTTTTTTTTTTTTTTTTTATTTTCATCAATCAATTAATTAAATTTAGGTTGCAATTATAGGGGTGATTGATGGAAGTAATTAAATTTGGGTTGCACTAGCTACCATTTTTTAATAGGAGTAGTTGAACACTTTTTTTGTTTTTTATCTTAAAATATCAAGGTTTAAGTTTCAACCTTGTTCTAAAACACACGATGTAGAGTAGTTTTCAATGAATTTAATCCATTTTATAAATTTAATCTCCTCTCCCTCATTATTAGAGAAAAAAAAAAAAGCTTGATGGAAATAAATCTGGCAAAATATTTATTTCTTAATCACTACAATTAGGTTTTGAGGCCATATATATAATTTTTTTTTCTCTATTTACAACAGTTGAATCTCCCCTTGGAAAACATATATATATATATATATATTATTCAAAATTTTCTTCATTATTAGATTTAAACACTCAACCATCAAAGTTAATTTTAAAAGTGATTGGAAATCAAGTAGGTTTTCTTCCATTTCTTTCATTTTCATTTTATTA
Organism: Litchi chinensis; assembly: GCA_019925255.1. Classification (NCBI taxonomy): domain Eukaryota; kingdom Viridiplantae; phylum Streptophyta; class Magnoliopsida; order Sapindales; family Sapindaceae; genus Litchi; species Litchi chinensis. The sequence goes on along the minus strand of CM034469.1, from coordinate 28,342,115 downwards.
GTATTAGAAGTTTTATAGAATGATAGGCTTATGACATCATATTGTTTAGGTTTTGAGTTATTTCAAGGTTTTATGGATAATTTTAGATTAATTAAATGCGGTTGGAAATTTGCTTCTTAATAAACCTGTCAACTTTGTTCGATTATTTAAATAGACAAATCAAGGTATAAAATTATGAAATTTGGATTAATGCTCTTTAGGATTTTAGGTTATTGCTGGGAAAATTTAGTTGTCATATGATAAGTATGCAATTAATTATAAATTTTTATTTACCCCTGACTCAATAATATAAAAATCTGGACAATACTGAATTAGGCTGAGACTCAATTCTTTTGGGACATGCATTTGATGTTATTTTGATCTCATTAAATTTCTATAGGAATCATTATGAGTCTTTCTTAAGCTACTAAATTTTCAAGGATTTTTATGAAATAATTTAATTTTAAAAATTCGAGCATTTATTATTGTTCAATTTCGAAACTGATATCCGTACAACTTTGGCTTGGATTTAGAGGTTTAAATTGATAGATTAACAAACACATTTAAGGCTGGAAATTTTTATGACATATATTCTAAGTCTTTAGAACATATATATGTGTTTTTAGGATGATTGGTTTTATATATAATTTACTAAAAATGAAAAAAAAAAAAAAAGGGACAACATCAGTAGAAATAATGTTGGCAGTAGTGAATCATAATGATATTTGGAATTAGACCATTAATTTAGTAAAGTGTGGTTTGTGTTAAGCTAATGTTAGTATAACATTTATAAGATAAGATGTTGAAATTTGATGTACCTTCGACTAGTTAGAGTAGTTTATGAAGTTATGAATTCATATAAATTTATATAAATGAATTTTGTTATGTGATTTTAGGTTGATAAGTGAGATTATTTTATAAAGTTATTTTCTTTAATGGGATAAGCAAAAGAGGTAAGTAAACCTTATACATTACTTTAATATATTATGTGTTCAACTTAAAAAATACATGAATTGGTTCTTTTAAACAATCAAATAAAACCTTAGATTTTCAATGTTACCTTTCATTATATTCTATTTAAATGTTTTTACATCCCCAAATATAAGTCTTTTGTACATTATTCGATTGTATTAAAAGTACTGTTTTCTTATTTGAAAAGTGTGATATGTTCTATCAAAAGTTTTTTTTTTTTTTGTAAAATATGATATGTATTGTAATCGTGAGTGTAGTAAAAATGTTTTAACTTCTTTGTCTGTAGCTCTTTTAATTGCATTGGCCACCATAATTACACGTGTCATAATTTTATTATATTGATTCATTTAGAATATTTATTGTTGTGTAATATTAATTGTATTGACCCCGCATCGGGATTATAAGTATCATGATTGTATTGTATCATTTAGGTCATTGGAATTATGAATGATTTTACGTGACAAAACTCACTTTTGATTTTTTTTTTTTTTTCAAATTTGTATATAGAATATTGTCCATTAATTTTGACTTCGGTTTTAAATATTGAATGTTTTATATATCGTATTATTAAATGTTTTATTGGTTTTACTATATTCACAATCATTTCAATTACTATGAAATTATGACTCTATAAAGTTATGATATATCCTTCCTATTACATAATATAATGTTTATCTATTGAGTTGATGGCTCACTTATCGTCTTTATTAGTTTTATAGATTAGCATGTTTTATTTGTCTTAATGGACAACTTTGAGTTGTTGATGTCACTTAGTAGAGGATTTCAATTCTAGTGTTGTTATTTCTCTTATTATTATTTAAGAAACATTTAAATTTGTTTCATTCGTTAAAACTTAAATATAGAGTTATGCTTTGATTTTCTATTTAGAGCATCTCTAATATTATTATATAATCTTTAGTTTTTTTTTAATGACACATCAATAATATCTTTTTAAAAAAATATATATATAAAAAAAAAAAAAAAATAAAAAATAAAAAATAAAAATGCATATTATCTTCATCAATACAATTATTTAAAACAAAATATATATCAACTCTTGATCGGTCACCATAAAATATATATTTTTCTCTTTCTTCTCTTATATTCTACAAGTAAGAAAAGAGAGTAAGACTAATCCCCCTATTTTTAACTGGTTAGAAAGAGTGACATTCTCTAAAATTAATCTACATAGATGATAGATGATCGCATTTATGAATTCAGACGCGGGCTTGGTCAGATCACATTATCCATATAATACATCTAACAGCTGTCACTTACTCTAAATGGTCACTCTAGCTGGCTGACTGGCTCCTTAAAATTGTCAACCATTAATCAGCAACAATAAAAACTTCCGTGACTAGAATCTTAAAATCTCATTCAAATCCGCATCTGACGTGTGCATGAACGTATATACACGCGTATGTGTGATTTTTTTATTTTTCCTTTAATAAGAAATATATGTGCATATCTATCACCATAAATGTAGAAGTGGAGTGGAGAGGATTTTGAGCAGGTACAAGAAAGTTTTGGAAGCAGTTTTAGTTTTTTTCTGAAGCAGAATTTTGTACTTGGTTCTTGATTTTACTAGTTCTATAAGTGGTTATGTTATATGGGTTCATTACATGTATATATATGTGTGTGTTTTTTGTTTTCTGATTTTAAATTTGGATAGAGAAATTTTTCGTGTTTACTTGTTTTCGTTTTGAGCCTATTAGATTGCTGTACTCATTATGTTATTGAGGCTTTGTCATGTATTTGATATGTTAAAGACTATAATTTTGAGACCTGGAAAGATGGACTTGAATATCTGATGTTAGAGCGTAAGTGAAAATGCACAACCTTTCACTTTTAGTGGTAGAAATCATTTGTTTGATTAATTTCCCATAATTGTGTGTGTTGTTTTGCAGTGATCGGTTGTCATTAGTTTCTATATTGTCTTGTGTTGTTCAGAGAGTGAACTTTGAGAGGGTGAGTTTATTGTTTTAGCACCAATGGTTGAGGGGGGTATCCAAAAGGCTGACAGGACTGAGTTCACGGAATGCTTTCGAACAGTGTGGACGAGGCCTTACATTGCAAAGCTTTCGTTGGCAGCAGGCATTGGAGGGCTCTTGTTTGGTTATGATACAGGTAACGACTGGAGGGCCTCGATAATTTGAACTTGCTATTCGGTTCTTGTCATGTTTTAAGCTGGTGAGTTGATATGTACTCGTGTTTTTTTTGGGTTTCAGGAGTTATATCTGGTGCCCTGCTTTATATTAGGGAAGATTTTGAAGCTGTTGACAGAAAAACATGGCTACAGGTGGGTTTATGATCTTGTGTCACTTCCTTAAATTGCTGTAGAAATGGCTTGGCCTGGAAGAAAATGTATGTGTTACTCTTGTATCTGTGTCAATGTTGATTTTAAGTTTCTTGTTCTGCAGGAAACAATTGTGAGTATGGCTGTTGCCGGTGCCATTGTGGGAGCTGGTTTTGGTGGATGGATGAGTGACAGATTTGGGAGGAAACCAGCAATCCTATTTGCCGATATTTTATTCTTTATTGGCGCTTTGGTAATGGCTTTTGCTCCTGCTCCCTGGGTGATCATTATTGGAAGAATCTTTGTTGGTTTGGGAGTTGGAATGGCTTCCATGACTGCTCCTCTTTACATTTCAGAATCATCTCCTGCTAGAATTAGAGGAGCCCTTGTTAGCACAAACGGGCTTCTTCTTACTGGAGGCCAGTTCCTGTCCTACTTGATCAATCTGGCCTTCACCAAGGCATGTCAATCTGAAGTTTATACGATAACTGCTGTTCAAACATCTTATCCCTTTATTTATGAGAGTTCATCTGTGTAAACTTAAATGTTTCAGACACCTGGAACTTGGCGTTGGATGCTTGGCATAGCAGCCATACCAGCTCTTGTTCAGTTCATCTTGATGTTGATGCTTCCAGAGACTCCCAGATGGCTTTACAGACAGGTACAATCTAATAACTTTTGCGGTATTTGCTGTGAGTTCATTTAAATTACTATGCTCAAAAACTAGGCCGGATCAAGCACATTGTGATATTCATTGGCATTCACTTTCTAAACTTTAATCCAAAAAACCTGAAAGGTTAGCCATGAGCTTTTGACAATCAGCTTGATACCATCTAATCTTCCAAAGAGACAGATATTTTTTTGAAAAGCAAGCTTGTTGATAACTTGAGGTAACCTAATTTAAAAAGCAAGCTTTTTGATAACTTGAGGTAACCTAATTTCTACTAGCTAATAGATTATATCTATTTTATGTAATTCAGGATAGGGTAGAGGAGGCAGAGGCCATCTTAAGGGATATTTATGAAGATGAAGTCAGTGTAGAGCTTGATCTCTTGAAACAATCTGTCGAAAATGAAAAGGCCGAAGCAGAACTTATTGGGAAAGACTTGATCTCTAAGTTGAGGGGAGCTTGGGGTAACAAAGTTGTAAGGAGGGGTCTTTATGCTGGCATTACAGTTCAAGTGGCTCAGCAGTTTGTTGGTATCAACACCGTCATGTACTACAGTCCAACCATTGTCCAATTTGCGGGATTCGCCTCCAAGAGAACGGCTTTGGCACTTTCTCTGGTGACTTCTGGTCTCAATGCTTTTGGCACTATTGTTAGCATGTGCTTCGTTGACAAGTATGGAAGGCGGAGGCTGATGTTGATATCAATGGTTGGAATCATTTCCTGCCTTATTGCACTGACTGTCGTGTTCTCCCAAGCTTCTGCTCACGCTCCTCATATCAATCTGTTTGAAAGCTCTCAGTTTGGAGCAAATTTGACATGTCCAGCTTTCCAGGAAGCCAAAGATGCAGGAAAATGGAATTGTATGTCCTGCTTGAAAGCACAGTGTGGCTTTTGTACTAATGCTGGAAATGAAGTAAGTTCTCATACTAGCTTCAAGTCTTTTGAGTCATTTGGCATGTGTATGCACTTCAGTGAGTTAATTTGATGCTTCGTTCTGTTTCATGATCAGTATAATGCTGGAGCTTGCTTACTTGATATCGATGCAGTAGAGGGCTTATGCACAGGAGAACACCGCACATATTTCAAGAACGGTTGCCCTAGCAAATTTGGTTTCCTTGCAGTCATGTTCCTCGGATTGTACATCATTATGTATGCTCCTGGAATGGGAACTGCCCCATGGATTGTGAACTCTGAGATCTATCCGTTGAAGTACAGAGGCCTCGGTGGAGGGATTGCTGCAGTTAGTAACTGGTCTGCAAACCTACTAGTTAGCGAGACATTCTTGACGCTGACTGAAGCTCTTGGTTCCTCAGGCATGTTCCTCTTGTTCGCTGGGATCTCTACTATTGGGCTCATCGCCATTTACTTCCTTGTACCGGAGACAAAAGGGTTGGCATTCGAAGAGGTTGAGCAGATGCTAGACAGAGGGTTCAAACCTGGACTATCTAGGAGGAAGAAGCATGGCAAAGATGTCGAATCATTTAGTTGAAAACTCCACATTGTCTTCATACTAATCGCAATTAAGCCACATTTTGGTCATGATTGAGCAATGTGTTTGCTCATGACCTTGGATATGTGCTAGAGTGTTGGTTCTCCATAATTAATAAGAAGATGGTAATCTTAACGTACTTCTTGTAAGCATGAGCATTAGAAACACTTTGATTCTTTTGAAATTTGTCTGAAATCCTGATTTTGATAGCACAAGGATGCTCTTCAATTTTTTTGTCTTTAATTTTATTTGGTCATAGGCCATAGTAGCCTCAGAGACAGCTTTTAATTTGATTGATATGTGTATGTTTAGGAATGAATGATTAGTGCCTTTGCCCATCACCATATAAATATTTAGCCAGTGAAGATGCTGGGTATATGCTAAATAGGGTGGGCTCCTTATGTTAGAGGGAGACAGATTAGGCCATTGGTTTTATTCATGGTGTGACCAACGTCTCATAATCAAGCACATTATTAAAATAATTAACAAAGTTTAGATATTAAAAAAGTCAGAAGCTATTAGCGGTAGTCTTTACTCATCTTAATGTTGATACAACTGCTTTACACATCAAACCTCAAAAGGGTGTATGTCTTGTGAGTTGTGCCTTTTTTGACCCCACTCGATAGCAACCATACACAAAGCATCAAACCTCATGTCTAGTTACTTTCATGGATCTGACTATAAATAATGTCTGGACCGCCCTATTATAACCTACTTAGATCAAACACCAGACTAATATACAATAATTTATTCAGCCAACCTGTTAAAACCTACTTAGATAAAAAAAAAAAAAAAAAAAAAAACCTACAGTAATAATAGACTGACACTCTTAAACCTATTTAAATCAAACACTACCGCAATGGACCAACCCTACATCAATCTGGCGGAGGATGTCTTAGACGGTATTGAGGAGGAAAAGCATTTCCATGCAGTGTTACATGACTTATTTTTTTTGCTTTTGGGCAGGATAAACACCATTAAAAACTGAGCCGAAAGCAGGAAGTAACAAGAGGGCACCGACACTTTTTCCATGATCCAATATACTACTATTAGAATGCTTTAATATAGAATGACTGAGTTTGCAAGTATTCACACAGCAAGACAAAGCAACATCTCATATCGTATCACCTTCTCCTAAGTCCTGCCAGCTAAGGCATGATTAATAACGACAAGGAAAGGAAAGGAAAGCTTGCAGACTCAAACAAAATTTTGCATAAATCTCTGGTGGTGGTGGGGTTGGGGACCAGTTGGTGGCCTTTTGCTATATGCACATATCAAATTTATATACAAGCAGGGCAGACAGGTGGTCATGGTATCCCATTAGCAGATTTAACTACTTTACACCAAATACAAACCAGACCAAGGGCCCTACTACTACCACCTCCCTCCCCACCATACGTACTCTATGCATCCACCCCAAAATTTCACAGCCCCCCACTGGGATCTAACCGGAGAACTACTATTACTGACGACGTATTTACATATCACAAACATGAAGTTCGAAATTGGGGCCTCTACCGTGCCCTGCAACCCCATCAAAATGGTCTCTTTCATTACTACTAACATTAATTTGACAATGCGAAAAAGAGAAAGGTAAGCGCATGAGCTGGTAAATAAATAAAAGGGTCAAATTATACCAAGAAAGTTCAGACAATGACGGAAATTCATTCTTTACATTAAAGACACTAATAAGCAACAATATAGTTTGATCAAGAACAACTTAAACTTAGGATAAGATATTGAAACCAAAAGCAGAAAGAGAAAAATAAATAAATAAAAAATAAAGCTTCTAAAATAGCATAATATGCATCTTCACTAGATAAACCAGACAATCAGTGAACATTTTTTTAACAGATTTTGGGTTATCCAAGCAAAATATAAGGAAAATAACCCAAAAATCTCATATCACACCCAAACGAAACAGAACCCAATAAGGCAAACATCATGTATTTTGCACCTCTAGATAAACACAAGTTGTCAATAAGAGGGAAGAATGAAAAACCCCAAAACTTAGTTAAAAAATCATACATCTAATATGTCAGTCTCTTACTCTTACTCTCACTAGTCTCTCCTCTAGTATTTTCCTCTAAATTCTACAAATCAATACGTTCTCAACCACACTGTACAAACCATCCAAAAAACTCCCTATGTACATCAACAACAAGCAACCCTTGGTATAATTACCTTTCTAAGTAATTAAACTACTACTTTCTTCTCTACGGACTCGATGAGGACGCCTCCTGTCTAGGCTCTCTCAAATACCCAAGTAGCGTTTCAGCCTGCAAAACACACAACCCAACACCATTAACACGAATCTAATAACATAATCAACTCGCTCAATTTGAATCATCAAGTATATCTACACATTAAAATCCAAGTCATCATATTGACACTATGAATCTAATAACATAATCACTCAATATGTAGCATAGCCAAATTCGAATTATCAAGCACATTTACACATTCAAATCTAAGTCATCATACGAAACTAATAACAACAATGCCAATGCTAACAATCAATCACATAACGACACGAAAAGGGTCCCTTTTCACCTTATGCTTAGCTTTAAGGCTGCCAGTCTGCGAAAGGGCGACAAGAGGAGGGATCCCACCTTCTCTAACCAACAACCCTCTATTCCTAACACTCTCACCACACAGCTGCAACAACGTCAACACCGCAAACTCCTTCCCTTTGGTGCTGCCATCTTCAATGGCCTCAACAAGCGCAGCAATCCCATTCTCCTCAACAATGGCATCCCTCCCTTCAGCAATCCCCGCCAACAAACTCAATACCACCATAGCCTTCTCCGCCATGCCCTCCCCACCTTCCCCTTGTCCGACCACCACCATCCCTACCAACGGCCTCACCGCCCCCGCCGTCACCGCCCTCTCCTTATTCTGCTTCAAAGAACACAACTTATACAACGTCGTCAAAGCGTCCTTCTTCCCTCTGTTGGACCCATTTATCAGCAACGAAACCAAAGGCGGTATCGCCCCACAAGCCCCAATAGAGCTCTTGTTCTCTTCAATCAAAGCCAAGCTCAACAACGCACAAGCCGCGTTCTGCTTCGACGTCTCCGTCCCCGTCTTCAACACATAAACCAACGACTTAACGGCGCCGGCGTTAGTGATCAAAACCTTATTATTCTCATGCAAAGACAGATTCAACAGCGCCGTCACGGCGTGTTCTTGCGTCCACGGGTCACTGCATTTAAGTAGCGGTATCAGAGCCGGCACAGCCCCCGATTCTCCGATAAGCTCTCGGTTATCCGACCGGTTCTTCGCTAGCAGTCTCAGCTTCGCCGCCGCAGACCGCTTGATCGCCACTGACGGCGACTGCAACCCGTCAACGCAGATCTTCACCGTCGGTTGGAGATCTTCCGGCGAGATACTCTCGATTATCTCCGTCGAAAAACTCTCCCTTTGAAGAAACCCATTACAGGGTTCGGGCTCCTGGTCCGTCTCGGTGGCGTTTTGAATCAAAAGGTTGAGGTTTTCCGGCGAGGGGAGGCTGGCGAGACGCTGTAACTCGCCGGATATATCGCTGCTACAAGCGGAGAAATCGCTGAAGGCTTGGGAGACGTCGATGAAGGTGAGGTTTTCGTCGGAGGAATTGGATTTGAGTGATTTGGTTGTCTTGGTGGCGAGTTCGGTGAGTCGCATATCGACGACGGACTCGGTGAGGTTCTCGGACACGTTGGCTGAAACATCGGGTGCGGAAGTGAAAGAGCAGGAGGTAGTGTTGTTATCGGTTTGGTAAAGAGTGGAGCGGATCGTGCGCATGGATCGGCCCGTGTTATTGCGTGGGATTCGGGTGGAGGATTGCGAGTGCAAGTTAGGGTTTAGAGGGAAGCGATTGGAGGAGGAATTGGAGTCTTGTAAGGAGACCATATCGGAAACGAACACGATAAAAGATTGAAGTTGAGAGAGTGTATGTATGTGTGTTTTGGAGATTATTAAAGTGTCGAGTTATAAGCGAGTTTCATTTCATGGTGGGCGAAGTGACGCGAGCGAGAGAGAGATAGAAGTGGAAGAAGATGTTGGATTTTTGTATACTGTCCGGTCTGAAGATTTCGGTATCTGGGGTAGGGCTACAATTACATACAACTTGTGTTGATCAATTGTCACAGCTTTCTTTTTATTTTACAATTTATTATTTTTCTTTTTTCAAAGTTGAGATGATTGTAATCAGTTTGTTTGAATGAAATGCTGTTTATGCAATTTGATGAGATTTAACCTCAATATTAGGAAAAATGAAGAGATACATAATTATGTAAGTTATAACATAATGTATTAGATGAGTATTTTTACATTATTCACATTTTGATTATGACAATTTAATAGTATTAATAAAAATATTGGCTATAACCATTAATGAGTTTGATTATTTTATTAGTTAGAAAATATTATTTCTAAATACCAACTGTAGACTAATTGTAAATAATTTTAGTCAATCAATAAGGTGTTCAAATCTATTATTACTATATCATATCAATTTAGTGTGAAGATTTTACTAATTTATTAGTTTTGATAAGGTTACCAAAACCAATTTTTTCGATAATAATTATAAAATAAACATTTAATTATCCGTCGACATTACTTCAAATAAAAACAAGTGTGGTTAGTTAAGGTCCTATCAAATCTATGTCTAAGTAAAGTCCCACAAATGGCCTCTCACATTTAATCAATCAAAAGTTAAAAAAAAAATCACATATAATCAATCAATTAGTAAGGTGTTTAAATTCATTATTAATATATCATATTAATTTAGTGTGAGAATTTTACTAATTTATTAGTTTTGATAAAATTATTAAAATCAGTTTTTCGATAATAACTATAAAATAAATATTTAATTATGTCTCAAAATCACTCCAAACAAAAACAAGTGATGTGTTAAGGGCCGATCAAGTTTATGTCCCAGTAAAGTCACATAAACGGCGTTTCATATTTAATCGATCAAAAGTTAAAAATAAAATTAAAGGAAAAAAAAAAGGGTCTTCGACAGAGCGGGGGTGATGCGACGGTGGTCACAGCCTCGTGTGACTACCGAAATTACGAAAACATCCAAGGTCAATTTGGTAAATTCACAACGCAGAAGTGGGGCGGCTACACTTAGAGTCTGAGATGTTCTACTTCGGTGTTTACGACAACAGTCATTTACAGTTGTAAGACTCAGCCATTGATATCACGTGTCCAGTCGCAGTACACATGCTTAGAATACCTGGGCTGTCAAATAATGATCGGACGGTGATCCTGGCGGCTTTGACTGGTGAGCCCAAAACCTGAAAAGGCACCTAAAAACCCACAAACTCAGGCGATTGCCACGTTGACCGCACGTGTAAACACACGTGTTTAGAGAAAGATCCAATCAAATTTTGCACCCCTCGAAATCCAAATCCGTCAACTTTGATGGGCACTAATTATTTTGATCCTTCTATATTCCCCCCAGTCTCCTAAAATTTTAGTTGAAAAATGTATGCAATTCAATGGCTATTTGAAAATGAGCAAATTGCTGTCAGGCCTCCAAATATATCTCTTATTATAATTGAAAATCATTTTTGCTTTTTATAACAATAATCTTCCCTATACTAACGCTTTGACCATATTGACCATTTGAAATAACTGAAAAATGACAAAATAGAGTAAAAAGACAAGAATACCCTTCTATTTATAAAATCCGTCCGTCTATCACCTCTCTCTCTCTCTCTTCTCTTTTCTTCTCATTCCTCTCTTCTTTTTCTTCATCTTCTTCACTTAACCTAAACGCTCAATCTCTCACCTCTCTCTCTCTCTTCTCCTTCTCCTTCTTCTTCTCTTATTTTTCTTCGTCTTCTTCACCAGTTGATCTGGGTTGGGAAACCCAGATCGACGTCTGGGTTGGGAAACCCATACCCGACGTCTGGGTTTCCAACCTAGATCGACATCTGGGTTGGAAACCCAGACGTCGATCTGGGTTTCCAGACCGTCACCCGCCATCGCCGTGGATCTAGGTTTCCAACCCAGACCCGCATCAGTGTCTGGGTTTCCAGATCGGAACCCAGACCTGTATTATTGTTTGAGTTTTCAGATAGTGTTGATGATGATGTTCTTGGATCTGTTTGATGATGATGGTAGTGGTTTTTGTTTGAAGATGGCAGTGATTTTTGTTTGTGTTGATGATTGATGATGTTGGACCTTTGTTTGTGTTATTCGTGTTGATGATTGATTTTGTTGATTGATGATGATGGATCATTCTTGATGAATCAGACATCTGTTGATGAACCCAAGAAAATGTTGATGAACCATCATCATTTTTTTTTATCATTTTTCTATTTTTTAAAAATTGATCTAGACCATTTATTTTTAAGATGGACGATCTAGATTCATTTGAAAAAATTTTTAATTATTTTTTATAGTTAAAATTTAATTTTTTTAAATTTTAAAATAATTTAATTTTTAAATTATTTATTAATTAATTTAATTTTTAAAAGAAAAATAAAAATCAAATAAATTGACCAAAATGCCCTTATTACAGTTAACCATCACAGTCAACTATGGTCAAACAGTTAGAACAGGGGAGGTCATTGTTATAAAAAGTAAAAGTGGTTTTCGATTGTAATAAAACATATGTTTGAAGGTTTTCCAGTAATTTGCTCATTTGAAAATGATAAGAATGTCAGTTTTCTCATTTAGTATGAAGTCTTTCTCTCCGTATAATTATAAGGAGTGTAATTTAATAAAATGTTACGTTGTGGATTATTCCATATGAGTTAATATTTAGAGTGTCCAGCAGTTATAATTTGTATTTATAATATTAAACAAAAAATCTCCCTTTATGAATAATGAATTCTTACAATTAAAATTATTTGAAGGTAATCTTGTATGAAAATTTTATTTATATTTTTTTTTAAGAATTTGTGTGACATCTTCAAACAATTTCACGAGGAATTCTACAGTAGAGAAAATTCCTTGAGTTACCTTTGTTAAATTATCCAAAATACTTACATTAATGTTGGATATTTTGGAAAGAGATCGGGTTGATTCAATAGTATGAGATTTGTCTTTTACACCTATGTACTACATAATAGGATTGAGTTATGTTTCCCTTTCTCTAAATTTCGAATTAATTATAATAATTAAAAAAATGGCTATTTGTAGTATTTTAATTGGCAGTTATTTTGTATCAGTGTACGGTAATTATATCATGATCTAACTGGTCATGTGCTAGCATAATTCACATCTAACTTGTGATACGAAAGAGATGTAAAGTTTAAGATATCCAATATTTTCACATATGGTCGATTTTTCATTTAATCTAAAATAGTTTGAAAAAATATAAAACTATTTAAATTTGGTAGACTCGTTTTTTTTTTTTTACGTATAAGTCTACTGTTATTTATTAAAATAAAACATTACCCATAATAAAAAGGGAAAATTATCTACATAAATTTATAACACATATTTGTTGGGATTGAACATCACTTTAATGAATGAAGATATGCATAACCATCTACATATATTAAGATGTGATATGCCAAATTGGTAAACTTTTGTACTATAATAATTACTAGTTTTCAAATGGTTGGACTGTTGCATAGTAAGAGAACCCTTCGCTTAGAACTAACGTGCTTAATTTGTATTAATATTCTTTTCGATATGAGAAGTGTATACAAACATAGAGCTAACATGACTTCAATAATAAAAAATATTCACAGCTGTAACACATTCCCTAGCTAGACAAATACTAATGGGGGTTGTTTTACTAGGTTAATGTCAAAGACCACTCACCATAAACCTAATCTTTTTTTTTTTTAATTAAGTCAACAAGCTTAGTTAAACCTAATATGGTGCGACCAACATACATTTCAAATTAACAATTATATCTACTCTCAGAATATTTAATCTTAGAACTATAAGTTAGGTAGCCAAATCACATAAAAAAAAGTGCTAAAGTTATCAATATTTTTTGGTAATTAAATAAGTATCTTGCTAATAAGTTAAGGTACAATAATTTGTAGATATAAACTTGCCTTGACTTAGAGCATACGTTATTTTCATTGAAAATTGACATAATTTGTCATGTACATTAATGTACAAGATTATGAATATTAATATTTAAAGTATAAGATAAAATAAAATATCATTAATCAATGATCCATTATTTGTTTTCTATTTGATATAATTACAAGAAATGCAAACACTGAGAACAAGAAATTTTTAGAGCTTATCGAGATTAAATATTAAATAGTTTGAAAATTTGTTCTTATATTATCGAGAGATTTCTACTTTCACAGTAAAAAAGACAAACTCGCGAAATATACTAATGAATATGTATGGTGAAACTCACGTTTTTATTATAAATATAAAAAGGAAGTACGTTGAATAATAATTAGATTTGCAGATCTATCTTTTTTTTTTATTATATGCTTCTGATTACAAATTTAATTGAATGTACAAACATGCTGAGTTGTTTAGCACCCTAACTCACTTACTAATTATAAACTGAAAAGATTGTGTTTGTCCCTACTGATTAATTATTTGTTTAGAGAGTAGTAGGTTTGTAATGTTGCCAACAGCATCTTGAACCCGATGAAAATTTATTAATTAATTATGTATTACTACACATATTATATGTTAATTAGTTCTAATTTGTCTGCCTAGCATATGTAACAAAACGACAATTAGATGAGTTATTAATTCTATGATTGTCTCATAATTATCGATAATAGAGTAATTTTGTTAATGTTGACAAAAAATTCTTCTCCTACAGCTTTATTTTTTGGTTTGAATGTTTAATTAATTAACAAGCTATTAATTGCGGACAGTAGAAAATTACATGGTCAATTATCATACTAAAAGTTTAAGCTTGTGTTTATACATAGGTGCTATCGAAGGATATAGTGTTTTTATACATTTTATATATAATAAGATATCCATTAATAAAATAAATAATTAATCATTAACGATACGTCCATATTAACATGACAATAAATTATAAATGATGCTGGATATTTGTTTAAGTTACTAAGAAAGATATTTTGTTATTAATGAAAGTTTTCCATCAACAACTCTATCATTTTAAGTTAAATGTTTAACCAGTGTGTGATAAAAAGTTTAGAGATCAAATAGATTGTTAATTAATGTATTAAAAATTTAAGTTCGCAAGTACACATGTTACAAATAGATAACATTTTCTTTAATGTACTCGACATACATGATAGATGATAAGGATAGACCGTCAAGTATTCACATGCAATTACAAGTTAGATATAAAGTAATTTAAATAAAGTCATAATAACTTTAGCTTAAGAAGAACATTTGAAGTCTTAATTACACACGTGAAAGAATTATAGTCGAAAGGGTTCAAAATCAAACACCTAATTAACTATTAAGCTACCCATTTCTCATTGTGCATGGATATGGATATTCATTTTCAATTGACAAAGTTTGATTAAATTATTTGCTGAATTTAGTGAAATCTATGGACTATGATGGTTTTACGCGTATTTGACCAAACATATTACTTTACTTAAAAGCAAGTTTAAAGCATTTGATTAGTGTTTTGACACGCTAAAAAGTACTTTTTGGTATCCTAGAAAGTGGGAAATTATGTATGCAAAAGATTACCCATTGCCCTCCACTCTTTTAACTTTTTTATAATTATTATTATTATTATTAATTGAAATTCATGATGGTTTCGCAGGCTTAACTAGCTTTTGATGACATGTACGTGTTTTTTTTACAAATTTATTATATGTATAAAAATAAATAAATAAATAAATAAAGTAGATGTCAACTAGTGTCATTGGTTTAAGCGTCAAGAGTCCCATACCTTCACACGCTTCAACATCTAAAAATAAAAAGCTCCCCCATCTATTTATGTAGATTGATCTTCCATTCTTGTGTGAATTGTTTCCTTACCTCCATATGAGTGAATCTCTCCTATATGGGAGCAGCACTCCGAGTTGTGTTACCAGTGTGTCCTATTTCAGTTGGTTCCAGTAATCTCCCGGGTCAATCCCAGTCCTCAAAAAAATATATATTTATAATTTAGATATAAATTATAAATATACAGATAAATAATTTATATATATAACTTTATGGTCAGTGCCCTAATCAAATTCATCTATTGCATTTAAATTAAATGAGAAAGAGAATTTGTTTAAGGAGAGAGATGCAATAGATAAATTTGATTGATTCATTTTTTAAAGTTAAAAGGTACTGGTGGTAAAATTACAATATATATAATTACTATATATATGTTAATTCTACTATTAGTACTGTTATGTATATTTTTTGGACTTACTAAATGGGCTGGTAAAAGCCCATGAAGGCCCAATCAAGTCGACCCAAATGCAAAGGTCCATAAGACAAGGTCCAGTTATCAATTCAAGACTAGTAAGCTCTACAGCTCGCCCCAGCGAGCTATTCAGTTCGCTTCAGTCAGCTCATTTCATTCACAGTTCGCTATGAAGCTCGTTCTAGATATAGCTCGCTATCTCAGCTCGGTTCAGCTCGAGGTCGCTCGAGGCAATGCAGTAAACAGCTCGTTCAGAGGACAGTTAATGCAATATCTTCCAGAACAGGCAGTTACCTGATCTAATCGTGATTCTCTCACCAGTTATGAAAGTTAATTCAAATTCAAATTTAGTCAACATTATCTCGAGATATTTGGAACAGTTTCCCGATTTTATTCTAACAGATTAGGAAGTGTAATTAATTCATGATTCTCTTCCTATTTTATTGCTACCGGATTTGTAACATTACTTCCCCTATAAATAGAGGTTAAAATCATTGTAACAGGGACGACATATTGAATAGTATACTGTCACTCTGCAGAATTTTAGAGAGACAGTCATGGACGTAGGCACACTCGTTGAACCACGTTAAAAATCTTCTGTTCTTTATTGTTTGTTCCTGGTTCTTTATTGTTTTCTTCTTGATTTTTGTGTTTTCTCACATTGATTGTAGGTACTGGGCATTGAATTCTCATTGATTGGATTTTAACGTCGACAAGTATTTCTTAACTTTAAAAAATTATAACGAATCAATTAAATTTATTCATTGCATTTAAATTAATAGGAGAGAGAATTTGTTTTATGATACAGAATGTAATATATGATTTTGATTGGTTCTAAATTAAATTTGGTTCTAACAAAAAGTTAGGATGAACCAATTAAATTTATTCATTATATTCTACATCATTAAAAAAAAAAATAGTCCTTCTATTTAATTTAATTGCAATGAATAAATTTGATTGGTTCATCATGACTTCTTAACTTTAAAAAATTATAACAAATCAATCAAATTTATTCATTGCTTTGAATTAAATAGGAAAGATAATTTGTTTTATGATATAGAATATAATAGATGAATTTGATTGGTTCTAACTTTAATTAGTATATATATATAGTAAATTATATATATATAATTAGTTTTTAAAATTAGGAGATACTAATGTTAAAATTACTATATATATATAATAATTATATTATCAGTATCTCGCAATTTTAAAAAGTTATGACGAACTAATTACATTCATTCATTTCATTTGAAATCAATAGAAAGATAATTTGTTTTAGAAGAGATAATGCAATGATGAATTTAATTGATTCGTACTAATTTTTTAAAGTTAAGAGACACAGATGGTAGAATTACTCTCTTTCTATATATATTATATATATATATTTGGAGTAGTTATTTTGATTATGCTATATACTACATAATATTTAACCTTGTTAAGTTTTATTAATAGAGAACTTTAATGTGAATGTTTTGTTATGCCTGTTTCCTCGTCATAGGTAAAAGGGCCTCTAAGGGCCCAGAAGGCGAGTACAGTGTCAAGAGGCCCAAAAGGCCCAGCCTCTCAGATCGCAGAAACGAGCTCGCCAGACCCCGAGCCCGTGCTTATCTCCAAGGACCAGTGCCCTCTACCTCACGCCAATCCCAGGGTCTGTCTCGGCCTATCTTCAGGTCGCTTGAGCAACTAGCTCGTTGAGGATCGCGTCAGACAGATTTCACCAACCTACAGCTGATTCGCTCCTGGGCAGTTTCAATCCATTTCCATATCAGGTCACCCCAGCATCCCAACTCGCAGAGATGACCAGTTCTGTTCTAACTTGCCCCAGACTCTTTCTTAGGGAGCAGTTGCCAAATCTGCCTAATCCCCTGATTTCACGCCGGAACCACTTATACAATTACCGAGGAACATTCAATGCCGCAACCATGCATTTAATGAAGAAAAGACTTCTCCTGGTGCAATAAATACAGACGTGTGCATAGAAGAAATAATAATTACCTTTACAATAAATGCAGTATGGTTTATGTCGGGATTAGTTGAAATCACCATCATTTGTAACGTGTGCAACATTCTTTTGCATCTCTCCCCCTCTATAAATAGAGGAGACTTTTACTGTACCAGACAAGCGGAAAAATACTAGTATACCGTCACTCTGCAAGAATTACTTCAGAGTGGTCGTAGACGTAGGCGTAGTTGCCGAACCACGTAAAAATCTTGTGTTTGCATCCATTCTTCCCCCTCATTTCTGTATTAATTGTTTCATTACTATCTCACTAATCACGACCAACATTCTTGCACCTTCATTATAACATACCAACCTTAAACATTCATTACTACACATTTATTACAATTATCACCATTTAATTACCACGTTCGCAGTCTGGGCCTCTGAATCTCTGAATCGACCGTTTCCGAACGACGACATCTTTTGGCGCTAGAAGGAGGGCCCAACAGCGACCTGGTAGCCTTTTCTCTAGATTCGTTTCTCTTTAACTGTTTATATTTCACCAAGCCACTATGGCTAGAGCAAGGACGACAAGAAGTGTTGGTGTGGTGGACGAGCGACCTGAGGACCAGGATGACCAATAGAGCACCCAACCTGTCAGAGAAGAGATCGCTCAGGAGTGGCGACAACGTCAGCAAGCCCTGGAGGATACGGTAAGGCAGCTGACTAAGACAGTTAGGGCGTTGGTTGAAGTTCAGGCCCACGCTGGACGGAGGCTGGAGGTCGAGGTCGCACCTCCCGAGCGAGCTCATCGACAGACCGCGGAAGAGATTCCGACCTCGGAGGGGGTTGCTAGCAGAGATAGGTCGCTATCCGAAGAGTCTGTCCACTCTTCGAACCTGAACCCAAGAAGGAGAGGACGGTATGTGCAGGAGAGAGCTGCCTCACCTTGCCCAACAGACATTAGGGTGAGGATGAACCACGAAGGTGACCGTCATGTCGAAGACAGTCGTAGGCATGAGCGAGTTCGAGAGAATCATGCTGTCCATAAGCCCGGGCTGCGAAGAGGAGTCGGATAGGTAGAAGATTTTGGTGAAATGCGCAGACCGCGAGATCGTCGATTGGGAGTGCAGGAGAGCATCGGTGGGTGAAGTTCCATTGGGCGACCTCAATCCCAATCCGATCCGATGGTGGAAGAGCTGCTGCAGAGGAGGCGAGTAGCTGGAAGCTCGACCTGGACCCCAAAACCAGAAAGAGTAAGATAATCATAGGGTCCCATTTACTAAGGAGGATCGAGACAATGCCTCTGCCACCTAAGTTCAAACTCTCGAGCATTCCGCCCTATAATGGTAAAAGTGACCTATACGACCACTTGGATGCCTTCAACGTGCAGATGGACCTCCAGACGGACAACCAGCTGGTCAAGTGCTTAGTCTTCCCGGCTACCTTGGGAGATACCCCTCGAGCATGGTTTAAAGGCCTCACAGTTCGCAGTATAAGGAGTTGGAGAGAATGTCAACTGAAATTCCTTAACCAATATAAGGCCCTGAGGAAGCAGCTCGCACCCCCATGCCACCTCGCCATCATCTTCCAAAAACACAACGAGTTCTTGAAGGATTACATCACCCGATTCAGGGATGAGGTGAGTAATGTTAAAACACCCTCCGATGAAAGCATCTTGACAGCGATTTTTCCAAGACTCAGGAAAGATGGAAATGGAAAGCTATATGAAAGCAAAGTCGCCAATGAAGAACTTGGGCGAGTTCTACAAAAGAGCTGTCAAAAAGATCAGATGGGAGGAAGCTTTCGGAGCCAAGAAGTCCAACAACCAGTGGGGTGAAGCGAGCAGTTCCACCAAGGGAAGAGGAAAGTCCAAGATGGGGACAGGCGAAGCAAGCATAGGCATCAGTCCGCTAATATTGTGGCAAAGCGAGCTAGGCCTGAACCAAGAAGGGAGCGACCTCGGGGTCAAGGTCGGTATGGAGTTACAGTGTCCTATCAGACAGACAGGATCGAATCTTCACCGCCGAGAGAAATAGGGAGAACTTTGGGAAGCCACCCCCTACAGGAGCCTCGAACAGGCACCGAGATCAGAGAAGTTCTGTGCCTACCATAATTAAAATGGCACAACACCTCAGACTGTTGGCAGTTGAAGGACGTCATTGAAGAGTTAATCAGATGAGGTCGTTTGGGAGAATACGTAGTGCGACCTGCAGGCAGGCGACCTCAGCAGCAGCATCCTCAACCCCAAAATCAGCAGCCCCAGCGAGCTCCAAAGCCCAAGCACGAGCCCGGTGTAAGAACAATTTTTACTATTCATGATGGTCCTCACGTGGTAGGTATTTCAAACAAGTCGCACAAGAGGTACGTGAGGGAAGCCAACTATACCTTGCTAGCGGATTATAGCGGGGTAGAAGGACCAGCTAAGAAGGCGAAGGTGTCCTTGGATGGCGTCATATTCACTGAGGAAGATGTCCAGGGTGTGCATTGGCCCCATAATGACGCTATAGTCATCCGAGCTAAGATCAGCAACGCTGAGGTGCGGCGGATTATGGTGGATACTGGCAGCTTGGTGAACGTGATGTACAAAGACTGCTTTGATCAAATGGGGCTGGGAACCGAGTAGCTTATGCCTTCACCAGAGCTTCTATATGGTTTCACCGAAGATGCAGTGACCCCGATAAGCTAGACTAGACTCCCACTCACCCTAGGGAACCAGGTCGGCAGGCTACTGTACTGGCAGACTTCCTAATTATCAACTACCCGTCAGCATACAAACGTAGTGCTGAAACGACCCTCCATGAATGACCTGTACATGGTAACATCCACCAGGGCGCTGACAGTTAAGTTCCCAACCTCCAACGAAGTAGGGTGTGTCCGAGGAGAACAACATTTGGCCAGATGCTGTTATGAGGATGTAGTAAAGATGGGAGTAAGGGGTAAAAAGGTGAATGTGGTTTCAGGTAGTGAACTGCGAGCTGTGACTAAGACAGGAATGAGTCATGACCTCAACCCCCTAGAGGTAGATGTGGACGGGACTACTGGGCCCATTGAGGAACTAGAGGACGTGCAGGTCAACAAGCTAGATCCAGAAAAATGCTTGAAGGTGGGGCGAGACCTGTCCCTAGAGGTCAAGGTCGAGCTCGCCGACTTCATGAAAGCAAATTTGGATGTCTTCGTATGGAATCACGAAGACATGGTGGGGATAGATCCTGGAGTAATGTGTCATAAGCTGAATATAGATCTCCAACATAAACCAGTACGTCAGAAGAGGAGGCTAATGACACCAGAACGGTATGTTGCCTTGAAGGAGGAGGTTGAAAAGCTACTGACCAACAAATTCATTCGTAAGGCCTATTATCCCATCTGGGTGGCCAACCCAGTCCTCGTCAAGAAGAAGAACGGAAAATGGAGGATCTGTATTGACTTCACCGACCTAAACAAGGCTTGCCCGAAGGACAGTTTTCCGCTGTCCAGGATCGATCAGCTTGTGGACGCAACAGCTAAGCATCAACTCCTGAGCTTCATGGATGCCTACTCAGGCTACAACCAGATCCTTATGAACCCGGAAGATGAGGAGCACACCCCTTTTGTTACTGACCAGGGATTGTATTGTTACAAAGTGATGCCCTTTAGGCCGAAGAACGCAGGGAAGACCTACCAGCGCTTGGTCAATGTCATGTTCAAAGAGCAGATTGGGAAGACAATGGAAGTATACGTAGATGACATATTGGTGAAATCCCAGCAGGCAGTAAATCATGTCTGCGACTTAGATGAGACCTTTAAGGTCCTGAGGAACTACCGAATGAAGCTGAATCCACTAAAGTATGCCTTCGTTGGGGTAGCGTCTGATAAGTTCCTCGGTTTAATGGTGAATAGCAGGGGGATAGAAGCCAATCCAGAAAAGATAAGGGCGTTCGTGAAAATGAGATCCCCAGCTCGAGTTAAAGATGTCCAGAGCCTTAATGGTCAGGTCGTCTCCCTCAGTCGGTTCATTTCAAAAGCCATAAATAAGTGCATGCCGTTTTTCGAAGCAATAAAGAAGGCGAAGAACTTTGAATGGACTGAGCAGTGCGAGGAAACGTTTTAGCAGCCGAAAAAGTACATGGGACGAGCTCCACTCCTGTCGAAGCCAAAGGAAGGAGAAAAGCTCTTCTTGTACCTGGGAGTGTCAGAGCACGCGTTGAGTGCGGCCTTGGTGAGAGAAGAGGAGAGGATGCAACTGTTAGTGTACTACATCAACAAAAGGTTGGTCGACGCAGAAACCAAATACTCACAAATGGAGAAGTTAGCATACTGCTTGGTGATAGCATCTAGAAAGCTGCGTCCTTACTTCCAAGCCCATCAGATCGAGGTTCTTACACAATACCCTCTCAGACAGGTGTTTCAGAAGGCAGATACTTCAGGCAGATTGCTCAAATGGGCCATAGAGCTCGCTCAATTCAACATAGAGTACAAGCCCAGAAGGCAGTCAAGGCCCAGGCCCTTGGGAGTTTATTGCTGAATTTACAGGGTCAGTACCGGAACGGAATAAGAGTGGGAGTAACCCGATGTGGGATTTGTATATGGACGGGTCCTCTAATGAACACAACTCAGGGGCTGAAGTGTTGCTGATCAGCCCAGAAGGTCACAAGATCCTTAGCGCACTGAGATTCGGGTTTCAGGCGACCAACAATGAAGCTGAGTATGAAGCATTTCTTGCTGGACTCCGCCTAGCAAAAGAAGTACGAGCTGAGCAGATAAGGGTCTTTAGTGATTCCCAACTTGTTGTATACCATGTCCAGGGGGAGTACCAAACTAGAAGGCGGAAGATGACAGAGTATCTCCAGAAAGCCAAGGAGTTGCTAGGGGCTTTCCTATGGGTTGAAGTAAACCAAATCCCGCGAGCTCAAAACTCTCATGCAGATGTCTTGGCTCTCCTAGCGACCTCCCAGGATGAGGACCTCCTGGAGTCCATACCAGTAGAGTTCCTGTCGACCCCCAACATAGGAAAGAAGGATGCATTGATGGCCATAACTGTCCAACCAGATTCCTGGATGAGCCCGCTACTAAGCTACCTCCAAGAGGGTAAACTGCCCAACGACAAGCTTGAAGCACGTCGCCTACGATCAAGAGCAGTTCGCTATTGCATTTATGACGACATGCTGTACAAGAAGGGATTCTCAGCCCCGCTCCTGCAATGCATTGATGGAGATGAGTGCCAAGCTGTGCTGAGAGACATACATGCAAGTCATTGTGGGAATCATGCATGAGGACTGTCCTTAGCCCAGAAAGCACTCAGACAAGGATTCTATTGGCCAACCATGAAGCAGGATGCCACTAACATGGTGAAAAAATGCGACAAGTGCCAAAGATTCGCCAAAGTTCCCCGAGCTCCACCAGCCTACTTACAACAGATGATGAGTCCATGACCTTTCGCAATTTGGGGAATGGACCTTATCAGACCTTTGCCAACAGCTCGGGGAGAGTGTAAACATGTCGTGGTTGTTGTAGACTATTTCACCAAATGGGCTGAAGCTAAAGAGCTCGTAGAGATCTCCACCTCCAAAATAGAAAAGTTTGTATGGAGCAACATCATATGCAGGTTTGGAATCCTTCAGCAGCTCGTGACAGATAATGGGACGCAGTTCACCAGCGAACAATTCATTGACTTCTGCAACGAGCTTGGGATAGTGAAGAGTTTCTCAACCGTCGATTACCTTCAAGCCAATGGTCAGGTCGAAGCTATGAACAAGATCATCAAGCAAACCCTGAAGACCAAGCTGGAAGCATGAAAAGGAGCTTGGGTAGATGAATTGCAGAAGGTATTATGGGCATACAGGACAACAGGTCGCAGCTCCACTGGCAAAACCCCATTCTCCTTGGTATACGGATCAGAGGCTATGATCCCAGCAAAGTTTGAAATTACAAGCCAGCGAAAAGCAACGTTCCGACCTGCAGATAATGACCAGCTGCTCGCTGCAAGTTTGGACCTTGTTGAAGAAACAATAGAAACAACTCGCCTGAGGGTAGCAGTCTATCAATAAAGGGTGGCCAGATACTACAACAAGAAAGTCCGAGCTCAAAGCTACAAAGCTGGCGACCTAGTTCTGAGACTGATCCTCTCTGTAGCACGCAAGACAAACGATGGCGCACTCAGGCCAAGCTGGGAAGGTCCCTACTTCGTCAAGGAGAACCTGAAGAATAGAGCCTATCACGTGGTGAGCATGGACGGATCTGAACTCCCAAGGGCCTGGAATGCAGAACATCTCCGTCCCTACTACACCTAAAACTGTCAACTCGTTCTATGACCTTTGTACATAATTCCTTTTGATAATTATTTGTAAAGTGATTTCACTTATTTGCTGCTACATGTACAAATGTTCAATGCAGAAAACAAAACAATTGAATGTGCAGAGTATGATTATTCTAAAGCGATGATTGTTGGAATTTGTCTCTATAAAGCGAGCTGTCATTTATTATGCGTTACTTCTTGAAGGCATCTTTGCATTCATCCAAGAAATCACCAACGTCCAAAGGACTTGTGCAAATGGCCACGAGGTTATAAACCATCTGGCAAGCGCGCTTCCATCAATTATATATGCTCATAAGAATGCTTCCACGACCAGTCCTCCATTGTTGAACGCTGACAATTTCGTGCGAACTCGTGAGCTGAAATTTGTTGTACAATAGAATAGTACTCCGCGACCTTCGAGCTGCATCTTATTTTGATAAAGGAAGGATTATTACCAATGTTTATCATAGCGATCTCGCGATATGCGAGCCATCTTCTTATTCCCTTCAGAACTATTATCAGCAGCCCGCAATCTTCACACTCTGAAGGCATAAATTGAGGAAATACTTATTATAGGCTCCCCTGAAGGTGATCCTGTGGAAGGGGAGACTATCCAGATATAACCCGTGGAAAGACTTATCATCTGTACGCTCTGGAAGGGACTATCTGGAAACTTTATTACTGCACTCTGGAAGGCTATTACCTGTGGAATGAGTTGCAATGAGGGTCTCGCCTATGGAAGGGGTAGCTGTCAGCACCCCGAAGGGCGTTACATAAGGCTCGCTAACGGTACAAAAAAGTCTCACCCGTGGAAAGGGTCGCGATCTCCGCACCCTGGAGGGTTCAACTGGGGACCTCTAATCACTTCAAAAAATCTGCCAAAGGTACGGTTCGCTTAAAATTGCCTTGCAACCTCGTGAGAGGGGCTACGGCTCTCAAATCCTAAAATTGCCTCGCGACCTCGCGAGAGGGGCCTCCCATGCAAGGGATCGCTCTCAAACCACATTGATGTCTCTTAAATGCTTCAACGGGCTAAAATCATCAAAGTTCGGGAAAATGCTACTAAAGCCCTTAAGAACCTGGGCGCAATGGGCATACTCGAGTAAGCACTCCCCGCGAGCTGTAAGTACTTACACGGTTACGCGGAAATGTGTTATCGTATACTAACATACAGCTGAGTTGATTGCAAATTATAAGCGTATGAGCTAACATATTATCACGATTGTGGTTTGTTTGTAGTTCTTAATTATGACATGTTTATTAGCAGATCTTGACAATAGCTCGTTATAGACAGTTAAACATGATTCAATCACATTTACTACATGTACATGCTATTACTTGTCAAAAATTCAAACTGCAGAAAAATCATATATAACGTTCCCGAGCTGAAAGCCCACCATACAACACAAAAATTAATGAAGAATTAAAGTAAAAATTAAAGTCCTCATAGAAGGAGGATAGATCCAAAGATTACAATGCTGATGAAAAGAAACTGAAAATTTATCTAAGTGCTTGCAAGAGCATCTGGAGACGGATGATTCGAAGAAGCCTCTGCCGGAGTCTCTGCAACAGGAGGATCTTAGGACTCTAGATGACCTTCAGGAGTTGGAGCTGGGTCTGTTGGGAGGTCTGAAGGTGTTAGCTGACCGGTTGGAAAGGCTGAGGAGGTGACCCCCTGCTGCGCACCTTGAGTATTGCTGCGTGCTCCTCGAAACTCTGAATCGATGTAATCGCAGCCGGCCCAAAGAACGAGTAGTCTATGTCCGGATGGCGCCGCCAAATTGTGTACAAAAATGCATGCTCGATCTCTGCAACAACGCTCTTTCATTCTCGAGCAATCCGAGCTTGGATGTGTTCTCCCCCTCGAACGACCTCCTCTTGTGCCTTAGCGAGCTCATCCTTGAGTGTAGCCGTTTCCTACTGCATCTGGCTTATTTGCTTCTCTGCAGCCTGAACCTTTCTTTCTGTAGCCTCAGCGCTCTCTCCAACGGCCTCGGCCCTCTTGTCTACGGTGTTAATTCTCATCTCCGCACATTCAGCCTTTATTGCAAAAGCCTCAACCTTCTTTTCGGCGGCACCAGCCCCCACCACAGCAACAGTCAATTCATCTTTGGCTTTATCTAGCTCCTCTTGAATTTTGTGAGTGACCACTTCCCTACGAGCTACCTCCTAAGAAAGAGCTGTGTCTGCATCCTTAAGCCTATTCTCGAGCTGCTGACGTTCTCCTCGGAGGAGATCAACTTCATTTTGCAGCCTCCTTCTCTCAGCCTCGAGCTCCTCTTCAGTAGATCTAAAAGCAGCCCTCTCGTTATGTTGCTCTTCAATTTCTTTCATCAGCTTCTTCACTACCATACTTATCTACAAAAAGAAATATCTATGAGGGTTAAGTCAGAGACGCCGAATAAAAGAAGGTGAGTCTACTTACCAACATTGAATGTCGAGCTGCATAAAGTGCCAGCCTCAGGCCAGAAAAATCCTCCCTATGAAGCTTCGGGGTCCGGTTCTCCAGTACTTGTGGTACGAGTTGTAAGAAATCATCAAGGTACCGCATCTCTGTCAGCATCCCAGCTTGCAGCTCAGGGTCCATGGATGATGATTCTTAAGGCTCCTCAGGCCGCCCTGAGGCTTGGATGCTTGGACCTCTGCCAGCCTCAGCCATCCCCGTTGCCTTGTGACGCTTGGGGGCTGAGGGCTTGGCCATGTCTTTTCCTTTGTCTCTTATCGCGGGCTCTGGCTCTGGTGTTGGCGGACTCTCCCTTGTGGGAGTTCTGGCCATCTTAGCTGTGAGAGGACCAGCTTTCTTTTGCCCATTTACCTTGGGGGCTTGTTTTTTGGGTGCTGCAGCAACCTGTGGAGCAGCTACCTCAGCGATCTGAGGAGGCACCTGCTGAGGGGAATCTGGCGAAGTGCCATTTAGAACTACGACCTCTGGCTCCCCAAACCTGGGTATGAAACGAACTGGAGGAACATCCAAGATCAGCTTGTCCAACTCATCGAAAGAAGTACTCGTAGACGGGCTTGAGACGCCTCCTAGAGGGAGCTCGGGCTCAGAAGCAAGAGGAAGCTCGGGCTCAAGAGGAAGCTCAGGCTTAGGAGCTGTAGAAGGCTCGGGCTCAGGAGCTGGAGAGGGCTCAGGTTCAAAAGATGGAGGAAATGCAAATACTGAGCGAACTTCATTACTCTGACCGCGGACCCCGAGATCGCTGTGTATGTCGAGGGGCGTAACCAAATGTAGGGGCTAGACCACAAGCTTGTAGCTCAGAGCTCGAAGGGAACGAGTCGTCGCTATCTCTCTTAGTTGCGACAAACGTATCCAAAGTCTCTGTCTCCTCGTCAGTAGGATCGATCTTGCTGGCAGAAGTGTCTGCAAGACAAGCATAAGATAAAAAATAAAAAAAAATAAAAAAAAAGGAAAGCGAGCTAAATCAATACTCACCGGGAAGGTAAACGAAAGTTCGATTTTTCAAATTGTACAAAGAAAAGCAAGTAACATAAATCCAGTGGGACTTATAATCCCCTACATTGGACTTGATGCTACTTTTGGGCAAATAGTGCTTATAGGGAGAGTTACGGGCTAAAACGTAATACAGCTCATCCCTGTGCTCGGCCTGGCGTTCATGGGTCCCTTTGAAGCTGTACAAATAGCGAATGATGTGAGGTATAGGAGGACCAAGCCCGTTCTTGATGAAAATAACAGCCAAAGAAGTTATCTGGGCATAAGAGTTGGGCGTTAGCTGAAATGGTGCCAACTTGAGATCGTTCAGCAAGTCAATCAAGTAGTTGTGAACAGGGAACCTGAACCCATACTCCATGTGCTCAGAGCTTATTGCTATAAAACCCTCGGGTGGGAAGGCTGCGTGATCGGCCCTGTCTGGCACGTTAGCTCAACAACCTAGAAGGAAGGCAAAATTCCCAACTAAGGACTGCAACATCGGAAGATCCACGCTGGAGGCATTATGATAAAAGGGTCCCCGAGCTGCTCTCCCTTCATCTACAAGTCGGGAAACCAATGGCCCAGCTGGTCCCTCAGGATCTCTCGCAACCTCTCTTCTTTGAGAGGTCGCGCCCTGTGAAATACCAACCTGTTGTTCCACCTGTTCATCAGAAGCAAAAGCCCCTTCACCTATCCGATGATCCCTACGCAAACGGCCTGACATCTACAAAACAAAAAAAGAACGACGTCAAAACGTTGAAAACACATTGATCCCAACGAGCCTAAAGAATTCCCAAATCTATAGCCCTATGCATCAGGTCGCGCATTGCACCACTAGCAATGGGGGCCCAGGGCATAGGCCCACCAAGTAAAAAAGCTTGTTATTATTCGAATCTCTAACCCTATTGCTACAGGTATGCTATCAAACAGTCCAAAGGCAAGATATCAAAGGCCGCAAACTACACCTAACATCCTATTTCAAGCACAAAAAACCTCACAAACAAGCTTCACAATTCACCTATGAAAAGATCATTTCCTCAAGAGATAAGATATCTGTAAGCAGAACGCATAACAAGCTTAGAACATATATATGGATCATCAAGCCAAATACGCAAGTTAAAGTCCAAAACTGGAAAACAGAGAATGCACAGCAAGAACTACCATCAAAACGCAAAGAGCGAAGTCAGAGAACTTACTGTAAATACTCGAGATGAAATTTGAGTTTTGAGATGATGATTCTGAAAGAAGCTGTTGAGGAAGTGCAGAGGAAGCAGAGAAGAAGACGATGAGGAAGAAGTGTCTGTATTTCTCTTTGAAGAAGCAAAAATGGAATATGAAAGTGACATCTAATTTATATAGGCTGGGCTCTTCTCCCTTGGTCGTTCAATCCAGCACAAGGAGTCATCGCCACAGATCTGACAGCTCGACGCAGAACCCAGTCCTTTACCATCATGCAGTGTCAATTACAAGACGTGCATTTAATGCGCACGACCCAAGACATGATAGCAGTTTCAGATACCAACGTGATCGCCACGTGTCAACGGTTACAAGCCAGAGAGTGAAGCGACCCCTCAAAAGCTCGCAAACGGGAACCAAATGCATTTTGAGTCAGCTCCCAGTCCGCAGATCGCACTAAGAGCTTGGGGGTTTGTGTTATACCCGTTTCCTCGTCATAGGTAAAAGGGCCTCTAAGGGCCCAGAAGGCAAGTACAATGTCAAGAGGCCCAAAAGGCCTAGCCTTTAGATCGTAGAAACAAGCTCGCTAGACCCCGAGCTCACGCTTATCTCCAAGAACCAGTGCTCTTTACCTCACACTAATGCCAGAGTCTGTCTCGGCCTATCTTCAGGTCGCTTGAGCAACCAACTCGTTGAGGTCGCGTCAGACAGATTTCACGAACCTACAGCTGATTCGCTCTTGGGCAGTTTCAGTCCATTTCCATATCATGTCACCACAGCATCCTAGCTCGCAAAGACAACCAGATCTATTCTAACTTGCCCTAGACTCTTTCTCAGGAAGCATTTACCAAATCTGTCTAATCCTCTGATTTCACGTCGGAACCACCTATACAATTACCGAGGAGCATTCAATGCCGCAGCCATGCATTTAATGAAGAGAAGACTTCTCCTTGTGCAATAAATGCAGGCGTATGCATAGAAGAAATAATAATTACCTTTACAATAAATGCAGTATGGTTTATGTAAGGATTAGTTGAAATCACCATCATTTGTAACGTGTGCAACACTCTTTTACATCTCTCCCCCTCTATAAATAGGGAAGACTTTTACTGTACCAGACAAGCGAAAAAATACTAGTATACCGTCACTCTATCGAAATTACTTCAGAGTGGTCGTAGACGTAGGCATAGTCGCCGAACCACGTAAAAATCTTGTGTTTGCATCCATTCTTCCCCCTCCTTTCTGTATTGATTGTTCCATTACTATCTCACTAACCACGACCAACATTCTTGCACCTTCATTATAACATACCAACCTTAAACATCCATTACTACACATTTATTACAGTTATCACCATTTAATTATCACGTTCGCAGTCTGGGCCCCTGAATCTCTGGGTCGACCGTTTCCGAACGATGACAATTATAAATTACTTATCTATATATTATTCTATTCAAATTGTATTAATCGTATTCAATATCTACACGAACTAATTAAATTCAAGTGTTACAAACTTGACTCTTATTTGTATATTCTAAAGCAGTTATTTGAATTTTAATAATAATATTCGATCTTATAAATTTCAAGGGTTTCTGGTTTGGTATTATACAAAAATATATATTTTTTTGGTAAATAAAATGAAGTGGCAAAAAAGAATATATATATATATATAGTTATAATTATATATATATGTATTATATATATGTTATTCCCATATTTTCGCATATGAATTTGAAAATTCCAAACATGGAAGACATTCGAAATGTAAATGTCAAATATGTGAGCTAATCGATGTGAAGTGTCGGTGAAAAGGGCGATCCTTATTTGATTAAAAGGAGCTACAGTACAAGACAATATTTATTCCCTACTTCTCCCATAGATTATTAATTAGAATAATATCTTACACCTGTCACCTCCCTTGTTTAATATTCATGATGTTTTAAGTTAACGAAGATCTCAAGTACGTTAGTGCAGTGACACCAACCACTTGCATGACTTTCGAGAAAAGCAGAGAGGCGAGATTCAAACGCCATAGCCAAAAAAAATGTGAGCAATTTTTTTATTTAATATGGGTAGATCTCTCTTGTTTACTGAGAACAGTATTTCAAATTATACGTGAAAGTCTTATCTCAGATAGGTCCCAACAATTATGATAAAAGCTAAAAAAAATAAAAAGTTAAAAGAAGATAACATGAAGTATCTATAATCATTGTGTGGTACGTATTTCTAATAGAATGATTTTAAATAAATGTTCAAAACTCCATTTTTAAATAATATTACTGTACATAAAATTTGGATGTTGGTATCAAAATTACATTTTCGAATGCTACTAATATACGTAATTTTTTTAAGTAATTTTATCCAAGTTTAATCGTGTACATAATTGTTCCAATCTATATGCAATTATCCATTGCTTACGTAGACATTTTGAAAGTCCATACACACTTGAAAAACATCAAAATCTTACTAGTTGTTTTGGCGATTAAAATTGTAAAGTTGATTTTAAAATAAAATACAAAAAAAAAAAAAAAAAGTTGATCAATACTCCTAATTGCAAGTCCACTCTTATCTCTTTCATATTCATGACAAATATTTGAATCCCACTTTAATCTATAAATTCATAAAGTATAAAAAATATTTCAATCTTATAGTAACGATTTTTATCTGAATTGATTTTGTTAGGTCTCAACCCAATTGGCATTAGATTTCAAAATAAAAATAAAAGTTCTAATTTAAAACATGTTGAACCATAGATCTGAGAATTTTTTAAAATAAAAAATAGTTTAAAACCAAATTACTTCTTCTTTTTGTAAAAATTAGTATTCATATTGGGTCAGAGATATATCGAATCTACTAAAATTAAACAATCTATAATTTATATTATCAAGTACTAATTAATGTGATATCTACATTTGGTTTTTAGTTATTAGTCTCTTTCTTCGATCCATATTTTGGTTAAGATAATGAAAAAACAACAACCATGTATTTCAAGATGCATTGTTAGCTTTAAATCATATATATTTGCCATTAAATGTGACTCTCAATGTCAAACACATTTCACAATCAATCATCAATAATAGTCTACATTAGTATATCAATATCATATGAATTCCAATTCCAACTCACAAAAATTTATATATAGTAGCGACATCTCAAAGTGTTTTGTACATTGATAGTGGATTTTACGTGGGCATATACGATACTTAATTAAGATATTAGATTAGATACGTGTGGTACATATGAGTAAATAATCTGCTGACTTGCATGATCTCTTTTGTACTACCAAGCTACGTGGCACCAGCCCACATTCACTTATGTTCTGGTCGAAATTACTAGATTTGATCATGCCCAAATTTTGTGGCGGTGGTTCTACAAAGATCCAAGTTATTTTCATGGTTTGCAATATTGAGCGCCTTTTTCGCTCTCTAGCTAGCATTATTATGATGATTTATGCTTTCGATCTCAAACATGTCATATGTTTGTGATTTTGTGAAGCAATATTACATGATATAGTATGCAAAGTTTGAGGATGCCATTATCTATCGGAAATGGACCACCTATAATGGACCACATTGAGATTCATGAGATTCAATATCCCTGAATTATATGTTTAGCTTTTGCATGATAGTTTTAAGGTGCTTCTTGTTATATTGTAAGTGTGAGATGAATGGTTAGTACCTAATATAGTCAATCACGTTTCACTATTTTTCGTGGTTCATCAAGATTTTTTTTCTTTTTTCTTTTTTCTTTTTTGAAAATCATGAAGATCTATTTTTAATATAAGAAAAAGAAAAAGAAAGAATAAATTTAATTAATAAAAGTCCGTTTATGTGTAGTATATGAGATTGGAGAGATTATGCTAATATTTAATATAAATTTTTTATAAAATGATAAGGTAATTTGATATGAGTTATCTAAATTTTATCAAGGTTTAATACAATATATATGATGTGAAAATTTACTCTTATAATAATAAGAGAAATAAACTTTCATAGGAGGAGCCCAAAAAAAAAAAAATTCCACACTTTCTAGTGAGTATGCATAATGGAAGAGGTAAATACACTAGCAAGCTATGAGAAATGTATATATATTATCTCTTTTGAAACTTTATGAGTAACTTTTTTTATTAAAAAAGAAAAAGAAAATTGAGCAAAGCGTCGGGATCGAAATGGGCCAAGGCCACATGGAGACCAACTTATACATATTTGTGACAGATATCACCTTTTACCATTTAAAATATTTTTTGCCCAAAGATTCATGTCACTTTATCACATGAAGCACATAGAATATAATATGGTGTTAAAATATATAAATTAGTGAAGTGAAAGAGAAGCAATTCTCTTGTGACTAGAATTTCAAAAAAAAAAAAAAATTATCTTGTAACTAGGTTTCTTTTGGAAAAGAACTTGTCTAGAAAAGAAGGTATATATACAACAACGATTCGTAAATTCTGAAGCCATAACCAAAAAGTATGGTGCCAAATTAGGAATTGTGTAGCATGATTCTATGTTAGTGGGTGCAGTCACATTGACCAGTGATGGGTACTTTCGATAAGACTGCCAGTTTCGGAGCATAAAAGTATGAATATCAAACAATGGGCTTGGTAAGGGAGATGGGCCACATCTAGTGGCAAAGAGTCTAGGTTGAATTATATGTACATGTACAGATGAATCTTCATGGATTGGATATATAATATAGGAGAGTCTTCATGCATTGACTGTATGATACATCTATTTAAATCAATTACAAATTCTAGGTTGAATATATATATATATATATATATATATATGAGTCTTCATGCATTGGATGTATGATACATTTATTTAAATTAATTGCCGTAGATGCATCATAATTAGAGATCGGAGCGTTTCTTTGCTTTCGGTGTGTATCTAGGTTGAGTATAATTTATCATAGTTGGAGATTGATGAGCATATATTGTAAATGAAAAGATTTGAACGATGATACACCATACATCCAACGGATTGAAGTTTTTTCACCATCAAATAACATGCGATTTGAGAAGAACATAGAACTAAAATCGTGTCTTAGAATAGTAAATAACTCCACTTTATTTTAGATTCCAAAGCGAAAAGAGTTTTATTTCATTGTAATCAATTCACACATCAAAGTTTGATTAAATCAGATGCACAGCAACAAATGCTGATGTTGGTACAACAATCAGTGCATTGTATTGTCTCTCAGCATTGAAATGGTTGATTATCATTCAGCCAGCCACCTGGTAACGTAACTCGGAGTATTTTCGTTTAAGTTAAGTTGTGAAATGAAATTTATAACATCTAAAACTTACTTATCATTACAAGTAGAATCTCACTTAAATTTAAAAACAAACAATATATCTCAGATATAAATATAGAAAAATATAAATTCTCACACGATTTCTAAGTGTCATTAAGTGTAAGTTAGTGCTTGTGATATTAAATGAAGTTTTTAAGTCTTAACAGTTGTTGGCTTTAACAAACCTTTTAACCGAAGTTTAGAAGGCTTGAACCAATGTTAAATTTCGTTGAGTTTCAGATGCACAACTCGCAGATCAAGCCATCCACTACAATTCTCATCATGGGTTGACGAGGCCTAACTTTTTCTAGGTGATCAGGCCCGTTCGGGTCCAGAGATTTATTGGACCAGCTGGGCCATAAGATAGAGTGTCGATATTTCCACCCCTCTAAAACTGTTTATACACCACTTTGGTAAGTTCACCCCATTCTATTAAGTAAATCATAATTATAAGGATAAATTATATAAAACCCTTGAGTTTAGGTGTAATTGTAGCTAAATGGGAGTTTTGATTGTAATAGCACAAACATCCCTTATCGTCAGTTGATTTCCGTAAACTTAAACTATCGACCACCACTTCAATGTAAAAAGTCTACATTACCCTTATTAAGGGTAAAAATGTCTTTTGAAGTAAAAAAAGTTATTAATTGATTAATATTAAAAATAATTTTTTCCAATAAATTAAAAGCATTTTTTTAATAAAAAGTAAAAGAAAAAAAAAAATCATCGATGGGGACATCCACCGGCAATAGATCAAATATGCTCTTTCGATGGAGTATCAGAGGAACATATTTGATCCAACGCCAATGGAGATGCAAGCTCCTTTATTGAATAAGGAGATCATCTATCATCATTTCGATCGATGATGGTCAATCATTTTGACTAATGAAGGTGATGATCAATTGGGCTGATCATCATTCATTATCAAATCTTTTTTTTTTTTAATTCTTCTTTATTTTAATATAAATGATTATTTTTAAGTAATAGATAAAATATAAAATAATAGATAAGAGTATTGTAATAATTTTACATTAAAATGATAGTTAACAATTTGAGTTTACGGAAATCAACTGATAGTCGGGAGCATTTATGTAATTACAATCAAAATTTCCATCTAGCTGCAATTACACTTAAAATTCAAAATGTTTGTGCAATTTGCCCTTGTAATTATGATTCACTTAATGGAATGAAATGAACTTACTAAGGGGGTATATAAACAGTTTTAAAGGGGTCTAAATATTTTTCTGACTGGCAATAATGCTAGTGTTTTGAAAGCCTAATATTGGAATATAGCTTACCAATTCAATTAAGTTGTAAAAGAAGAAAGATGTAATAAATGATATGACAATATCAACTGATTATATACGTAATAACTTAGTTGTAAGCATTAGCAATCTGCAGAATTTTATTGTGTCAACTTCAACAATGAAATTATACGATAAGAAAGAGCATTTTAAGGAATGGAATACACATATATCTTCTGCGTGATGATTGTTACACGTACGGTATTGCACAGCTGCATACATACATAGTCTCCACCCAAGATTTTTCTGAAAAGAGAAAAGCCCTTGCATAAGAAATCAGCCTAATCTTTAGTTAATTAACCCACCCACATTGTTGCTTAACCAAGCTCTAAGAACCTAAAAATACCAGCCTGTTTTGAAGTTTCTGAGTTTTAAAGGTGTTCAAGTTTCTAGAAGGAAAAAAACAAGTGGTTGCTGAGATGTTCAAATCCAAGGACTTGTATAACACTTCTACGTAAACCATTTCAACTCCTTTTATGTCAACTTTTAACACAAACTACTCTCTGGCTTACCAATCTATATGAAATTATATATGACTCACACACTCTCTTTTAAGCCCCAAATTAGTGGATGGTCAGAATTAATTTATTCATTAATTAGTCATTGTCTCACCAAACCCAGTTCCATCAATGGATTAATAGTCATGTATTAAACCATGATCATCAGTAATTTTTTAACATGAGTATTGGTAGGAAGTTGTTTGTTGTTTGCATTTGGTACAAAGATCACAACACATCATGTAATGATTTAATTGATACGAATGTGACAAATTTTGGGGATTTTTTTTTTTTTAGTAAAAATATCTTAGTAATAGTTTGGAGTGGATATGTTTGGATTTAAGTGTTCACATGATTCTCGGTGGATTAAGTCTTGGAGATGTGAAGGGATCGGATTGTCGAGACTCAATCAAGATTTCAACTCACGATTGTTCATCAATTTTGTTTTCTTTTACAAACGTCAATATTTTGTCTCTATATTATTCTAGAGGTTATTCAACAATCCAAGAAAGATAATTATAATCTAACACCGGCAGTTAAAATTTTATTAACAAATTGAAGCGTACATGTATTGTCACAAAACTTTACTCTCATTACACCACGTGTCGATAAATACATGAGATTTGAATCCTTATAGACTATAGAATAAAAAATAAAAAATAAACACTAACCACTTATTCATTTGGGATATCAGCTATAATGAAGTAACTCGAATTTATATTATTGTATATATATATTTTGGATTGAGACTAACCTATGGGATAATTAGAACAAATCAAGATGAAAACACTGGTGATGCAACCAAAGGTGTAGCTCCTATACGGAAGGGATCCGCATACATAAAGGTGGGAGAATAATCTACACGAGGGTGGAGAGGCAACCCAAACATATAGGTGGGAGAGCTTTTTATTTTTAGTTTCGGATATAGAACCAGAACCATGTCAAAAACATTAAGCAGTTGACTTTTAAACCGATGATGTCAGTTGTCATCTACACATTTACATTTTTTAATATATTAACAAAATAGTGATAATCAAACTCCAAATTTGTAAAAATGTGCATATGCAATCAAAGCAACAAGTGGTTAGTAATCACCACATAATGTAGATCGATGATAGAGGAAACTCATTCAACTTGAAAATAATCAAAGTTCAAATTACTTCATTGACATTGAAATCTCAAAAAAATAAGTGGTTAGTATATATTTTTATATTCTATGTTTGACAAGGATTCAAATCTCATGTATGGTATAAATCCTATAAAATTATAGAATAATTACGAGAGAACCCACATCAAACATATAGTTTTAATTTTTATATTACTATTCGTTTTCATTCAATAAAATTTTTATAATCATAAATATAGTATGATGGTAATTACATTCTCAATAAAGTTAAATTTTTTAGTTATGAATACATTTAATAATTTGAATCCATCTAATGGTACCCATGCACCAAATCGACCATGTCATTAAAAGTGTTATTTTACATTCCTTAGATGTCAAATCACCATCAGATTTGTAATTAAATGATCTTATCATACAATATAAAAAGAACTTGAAGTATCTATCAAAGCTCTATATGTTTTAAACTTTTGATAAATGTGACGTATTGTATATATCATGCTTATGCTAAAGAAAGTTGATTACTCGACACAATCTCACTTTATTTTTAAAAAAATAGAAAAACACAACTTTGCCTTTTTTTTTATACGTAAAGTTATTATATATTTTACGGCCACTTTCTATCGTATTATCATTTAATAGATAATTCTATGTAGAATAATTTTATAATTTTACATTCAATTAGATTGACTTAATCATTTTATAATTTAAAATATGCAAAATGTTTTGATTAAAGAATTTTAAAATAGATATAATATTTTTTAGACATAATGTGATATTTGGTGTAACTTTATTGTTACAAAAAATAATATAAAATTTTGTTATGATAATTTTTCTTTGATGTATGTCAACAACAAAATACCAAATCTAGAACCCCTCAACACGAAAAATAAAGACTATATACACATGGTTGCATAAAATGCTTGATTTTGTGACTTTATATATTTAAATTAATCTAAAATTTTATTATGATAATTTTTCTTCGATGTATGTCAACAACAAAATACAAAATCTAGAGCCCCTCAACAGGAAAATTAAACAAAGACTGTGATACGTAGTTGCATAAAATGCTTGATTTTGTAACTTCATATATTTAAATTAATGAGGCAATATCATTAATGTACAAGTTTTGAACACAAAAATCTTGAGTTTTGGAATATTACCACATAATTACATTAGCATTAGGCCATAATTATGAGGGACATCAAGAATACATATTATACCAAAAAGACCCTAAAAAAAATTGGATTTGGTATCAAATATCACCCTCAGCATAGATTCCCTTTCCTCATCTTGCATGATATCTCGTATCATCAACCTTTAGTTTTCTTTTTAACTTATTTGGTTTCGATAATATCTTTTTCAATTGTTTATTAATCATGATTTATATATTAATCATATACTAATTATAATTATTATTATTATATAAATGACTTTTAGGTGAGGACATCTAAGTTCCAACGTTCACTAATTTAGAATTAACTTTTAGGTACATTTGATAGACTGATGTTTTATTAGAAATATGTATAAAAATAAAGTTTCAACTATTTCAAAAAAATAATAATAGTAAAGTTTTAACATTTGAATTGAAACTAACATATGTATGGTTTCATTGGCTTTGCTATTTGAATGCTTCAATACTCATGATTTATAGATAATCATGTGCTGATTATAATCATACACATGATTAATTCTTAGTAATCTTAGGTGTGAAAATGGGTTCTAACATTCATCTGAAATTAATTTTTTTTTTTTAATATTAGATGTATTTAATAGACAGAAATTGTATTAGATTAATATAGAAATTTAGCTTTTGTACTAGAAACGAAATTGAATTTTTTAGCTATTAGATATATTCAATAAACTGAAATTTTATTAAACATGTAAATAACTAAATAAAATTCGAGTTTTAACATCTCATTGAATAATACACATCACCTACTAGTACATGTAATTAAGACGTCTCTCCATTTATTAAGATATTAAGAGTTCAATTCCCACATTGAACATTTAGCAGGTCCCAACAGTCATTATACATCTCTAATAGTCTCTTGTTTATGAGAATAAATATCCATAAAAGCTCAAATAGTATTTAAATTCAGTAGGTTTTGACAGTTATTAAATAATTCATGATATAGTAGTTTTTCCATTTATGATAGTAAATATTCGAACCGTTTTATTTTAATAGATCTAATCAGTCATTAGACAGATTCGACGATCTATTTATCAATTTGCATCAACATTTAATATATATATATGATTTTTATAATTATGTATATTTGATTTTAAAAAATAAGGATTAATCAATTAAATTCATCCATTGCATTTTCTTCTAAAATAAATTATCTATCTTGTTTAATTTAAATACAATAGATGCATTTAATCGGTTGATCTTTATATTTTAGAATCATGTATATCTATTTGTAAAATCATTATATATATATATATATATATATATGAACGAAAGATAACGTGGTATGAAAAAAAAAAAAAAAACAAGTCTAATTTTTTATTCTAACAAAATAATCTAATCAGCACGAAAGAATATTTTACATCTAGAAATAACATAGGACAAGAGGGAGAGGACAAGATAATGCATCTGTCAGTCCATGCAAGCGCCCACGGAGGCAAATGGTGCTGGTGCTGGTGGTGATTGTGATTGCGGTGGCGGCCACGTGGCGGAGACGGTGTCTGTTCCACGCGGCAAAAGGGGTCCCACCACGAGGCTGGTAGAGATTTGGTTTTGCATTTTTGACCAAGGAAGAGCTCAAAGCTCCCCACCTGTCCAACCATACACCTAACCCCACCAAATCCTCTCTCCACCTTATCGGTCCTCAAAACAATCCCAAAGTCTCTTCGTTTTGATTTATGTCTCGATGATTGAATATTAATGTATTGATTGATGATCTTCTTGATCCCTGTACAACTCACAAGTTATGTTTTTATGTGATTGGTATAATTAAGTTGACCAAGAATTATTTGACCTGTAAAGGGTTTGATTATTTGCTCATTAATTTTAATTGCTTGTTTAGCATGTGATTGCTTGAGTCCTAAATTGTTTCCTTTTGCAATAAACTATTTGCTTTCATTTGCATCAACCTAACAATGCATTTGCTTCTAATTACACTGATCATGTGTTACGAACACATGTTAAAATTCGAAATAAGATATGTGGTATTCCAATTTCGCAAAATTTAATAAGATAATATTGCTTTTAGTGGATGTATTTAATTTAAGATTTTATTGAAATTTAAAGAATTTTAAAAGTTTGGATATATTCAATTCAGATTTAAATAAATTTCATTGAAATCTAGATATATTCAACATAGATTAGTACGGAATCCATTAAAATCTAAGTATATTCAATTCGGATTTGTATTGAATCCAATAAAATCTAAGTATGTTAAAAAAAGTCATTGACTTCACATAATTCATTTAAATGATAAATTCGGAAGAAATTTAAAGTGATTTTTATAATGAAAAAAAGTTTATAACAAATCTTCTCATTCTACTGAAGATTTTATTGAATTTGTGGAAGAATTATAATAAAATCAATATAGAGTTTATAAAATTTATGAATTCCATTAAAATCTATCATTAATAAAGAAAAAACAATCAAACTACAACAAACTCTAGATTAAATACACCTTTTTTAGATTGTTTTAGATCATTGGAAATGATGCATGGAATTAAATAAAGTTAAAATTGTACATGAATCTTAATTTTGAAGAAAAATAGAATTATTGTTTAAAATTGTTTTGGGATGTCAATTAATACAAAAATAAATCTTTTCCACACTATCATAACACAATAAGTGACAACTAGTTAGGTTGGTATGGTTAAGTTAAGCCAACAATCTCTCCCAAGTTTCCTAATTCGTTGGATTTTTGTTTTTTAAAACCATGCTGAAAGACCATGGGGTGGGCGGGTTGCAAATATTTTGAACATGTAGATGGAAGTTTGGCAAGAGGATGGTGTCAAGGACTCGGTGGTTGTGAAAACAAAAATAAAAATAAAAATAATAATCAAACTTAGCTTTCCCACATTAAATTACACACACAGTATGCAAAAATGTTAAAACTACTCCTTTATTTATATATGGGGAAAAAGGAAGCTCTCCTCATGTGACAAGCCAACCACCGAAGCCCACCACTCTCTTATATATTAACTCACACTCATGATTATTTGCATTCAATTTCATTTCTAGACAACTTTTTCTCTATCAACAACACAAGAAGTTTCAAGTCTCATCAACTTTTCAACAGAAATGTCGAAGCTTGTGTTATGTTTCTCAGTTTTGGTGTCCATTTTTGTGTCATCCTATGCACAAACATGTGCAAAGTACAGTTTTTCAGGCAACCAAGTCTTTAGATCATGCAGTGATCTTCCTGAGTTGAACTCTTTTATACATTACAACTATGATTCATCATCAGGAAGGCTTCAGGTTGCATATAGGCACAAAGGAGTCTCAGCTTCTAGATGGGTTGCATGGGCTATAAATCCTAGCTCAACTGGCATGGTAGGTTCACAGGCTCTTGTTGCTTATAGACAATCTGATGGATCAATGAGGGCTTACACATCACCAATCTCTTCATACCAGACTCAGCTTAGAGAGGGTGATCTCAGTTTTGATGTCTCAGATTTGACGGCTACTTATGCTAATAATGAGATGATCATATTTGCTACTTTGGGACTCAACAAAAGTGTTACTACTTTGAACCAAGTGTGGCAAGAAGGTGCTGTTTCTGGGAACACCCCACAAGTTCATAGTTTTACTGGACCAAATGTTCTGTCCAAGGGGTCACTCAATCTTGTTTCTGGTCAGACTGGGACTACTGGTGGAGGAAACTCAAGAATCAAGAAGAGAAATGTAAGTATCTTAATACTTGGTTTTGATTGATGTAGGCATGGTTTTATTCTTCTGTGTTCTGTTTTGACTCTGCTTATTGGTATTTTAGTACAATTTGTTTGTTGATTATTATAAGCTTTTGTTTGTATTGAAAGTTCAATATTCTTCAAATGTGATTTCAGATTCATGGAGTGCTCAACACTGTTAGTTGGGGTATTCTGTTGCCTATTGGAGCTATAACAGCAAGGTATTTGAAGGTGTTTAAGTCTGCAGACCCGGCATGGTTTTACCTACATGTGTCTTGCCAGTCATCTGCATACATAGTTGGAGTTGCCGGATGGGGTACCGGTCTCAAACTTGGTAGCGAATCCGTTGGCATCCAATACAACACTCATAGAACCATTGGCATCATCCTTTTCTGCATTGGCACACTTCAGGTATTCAAAAACATCATACTAGTTTCTGTAAAGTGGTATGTATGTCACACTATTTTTTATACTAAAGACGAGTTTTTTTTTCGCTTGGTTTAGGTGTTTGCTTTGCTTCTAAGGCCAAAGCCAGAACACAAACTGAGATTCTACTGGAACATCTACCACCACTTTGTTGGTTACATTGTCATCATCCTCAGTGTGGTCAACATTTTCGAAGGATTCGACATCTTGAAACCCGAGAAGAAGTGGAAGGATGCTTACATTGGAATTATTGTAGCTTTAGCTATTTTTGCCGTGATCCTGGAAGCTTATACATGGTTTGTAGTGATCAAAAGAAAAAGAGAAGAGAGTGCTGGGAAGATGCAGCATGGCATCAATGGAGCAAATGGATCTAATGGATATAATAACAGGCACCAAGTAGTATAAACGCGGCTTCTGGTACTATACTGGGGTTCATTTTTCTTTATATCTGCTATTACAGATATTGGTTGGTTTGTTGTGGCAGCCTTTCTTTGTATCTATGGCTGAGGTTGTTGTAGAAATCAGGATTAGAAGTTGATTCTTTTTACATAGGATAGGAATAGTTGTGTTTGGACGTGATATTATTCTTCTACATGTTACTTGAGAGTTTTATGTATCCGTTCATTGCATATTTATTAAATATACCTATGTTTTTGTTTGATTTTGTTTACGTGGTTTCTATTAGATCTCATTGTTTGTTTACTGGTGCCTGAAATTGTAAAACAGCAGATTTAATGATTATATCCCGATAAACTTGGACATTCCATCAATAATTTGAAGCAAAGCAAATTTGTATTGCCAACCATATGAATGGTCACAGTTAATCTGACTTCATTCAGTCTAGTAAAATTCCAGATTCAAATCGTCCCCACCGCAAGTGCAATCTCGGAAAGAAGAAAAACCATATGAATAGTCAATCTCAATTAAATTCTATAAAATGATCATTCAGGCTCAGGGCCAGTTGGAAGAATTATGACAATTATTCAGTCTTAAG
Source organism: Litchi chinensis (assembly GCA_019925255.1). NCBI lineage: Eukaryota > Viridiplantae > Streptophyta > Magnoliopsida > Sapindales > Sapindaceae > Litchi > Litchi chinensis. The sequence goes on along the minus strand of CM034469.1, from coordinate 28,299,088 downwards.
TATATGGTTCATTTTCAGAACCTAATAATGATGCTGCAAAGAAGAAAAATAGAACTTGATCTATATAGATAAGGGATCAACTTCTAGAATTTGATAAATTACAGGTGACTTCTCATTCTGATTCCAGTAAAGCCTTAACAAATGCATCCTTGAGCGAAGGGTTTGACGCGGCAACTCGCTGAGCAGTGATGTCAAAATCTTTACCAGATCTGATTAAAAAAAAACAGCAACCATTAAACTCTAAACATAATGCATAATCTTCACACTCAATACGCGTTCGTGTTGCAAATATACAGAAAAATAAAAGAGATGCAAGATCACTTCATAGCGTGCCAATTGTGCGGTTCAAAAGATTGATCCCAACAAGTGTTCAATTCTAGAACACTTTTGCTGGAGTTACAAGACAAAAAGTGATGCTAGTTGTTTACCTACCATTTTGGTAAGTCAGAAATATTGTCTTAGTGGGGTTGTTACGACAACAGTTCCTCTAAATTTTGAACATCTGTTGTACTATGTAGTATGATTAATTCATAATTAATGACAGAAATTAGCTTTTCTGCGGTTTAAGATATTCTAAACGTCAATTAGCATCTAACTTCACTCACAATTGTCAAAACAATTTATTTATTCACAAAGTTGTTGAAAACAAAGAGAAGTAGTTGAAATGGAACTGATTTAAGTGGTATATACCAACTTATAAGATTTTATCCAATAGAGCGTAGAGTCTTGGCAGGGGGCAAATTCATTTATAACTTGTCAAATTCCTCTTTGTTAAATTTGGGGAGTGAAAAAGCAAAGATGATATCATGTATATACTTACGGATCATATACAACTCCTCCAGCTTCTTGGACAATAACAATGCCAGCTGTTATATCCCTGAGCGCCAAATGACGGACCATATCATTCAGTGTACGACATTCAATTTCGCTAGGAAAAGATGAAAAGAGAAGCACAAACATACCATGGGCCCCCAAAACCAAGTTCATAAAACAGATCGAGCCTTCCACATGCAATTCCACAAAGATTCAATGCACAAGAACCACTCATCCGAATGGATCTGACCTGGTAATGAGATTAATTGGTAAAACATATATGAAAGCAGAATTGGTTAACTGGAAAGTTCAGTAGAATGTCCCTTGTTTTACCTTGAAGAGCAAGCTATTGATTCTATTTGTAGTAGTATCCAAAGTTGCCTTATCACGTTTTGTTCCAGCCTGCTCTCTCAGTAGGAGAAGATTTTATCAGTTATCAATAACATGCCAATATAGGTTAAGAACTTTATTACATCGTTCAGCAGTAATATCATTGTGATTTAGTGGTTTACAAGACAGATATAACACATCTTGGTTATATGATGTAGAGATGTCCAACAAGACCAAAAATTTATAATCAGAAGGTCTTGAGTTAGAAGAATGCTTGTGTGCTAACATACAATTTAGTCTTTTACATTCACTGAATGAATCTTCATTTCTTTCGCACATTGTCAGTTCAATTCCATGAATTATGCAGAGATATGAAATAAAAAATGATGGTTATACTAAATACAAGAAAAATTGGATGAAGATGAGGCAATAAACCTTATATTTATCAAATGATCACATACCTCTGTTGCTAGCAGAGAGTTAACAAGTTCAGTCTTCTCAGAAACTGTGAATTTTCAAAAGATATGCATACAGCCGTTAGTAATTCATTGAAAAAAACTGGAAATTGATAATTTAAAGACACATCAAAGTTTCTACATTGAAAACAGTGCACACACCTTTTATAGGTTTTCCATTCAGAAAAGCACCGTGTCCACGAATGCCAGTAAAAAGCTACATATAAAAAACTAAAGTTTTACACTTCACTTAGCCAGTAATGTTATTGAAACAAATCATTGCCTTTTGTTGTTCATAAAAATTATTTGTCACCAATATATGCTTACAATGTCTGTAATCCTAAGCCCTTAATAAAATGGATTTAAGGTTGATCGTTCATAGTAGATTTATGGGGAGCATAACAATTTTCACCTCATCCATTATTGGATTGTAGACAACACCAACTGTAGGGATCTTTCCAATTGTAAGACCGATAGAGACACAAACGAAAGGGAACCTAGTAATAATGAAGTTGCAACAGTGTCAAAAGTGAAATTAACTGATTAAACAACAAAGACGTCAATCAACTGCAACAATAAAAAATGACATTCACCCATGCACAAAGTTAGTTGTTCCATCAAGAGGGTCAACGATCCAAGTGGGCTCATCAGTCAACTCTGTAACTCCATAAGCAGCGGTGGTTTCTTCTCCAATGAACTAAGATAAAGCCAGTTAAAACAAGTTCACCGAAAATGAATATTAATTTTAATGAGACAATTTGTTAGACAAATATGCTGAAAGATGAAGATATAGGAATAACCTTGTGTGAGGGGAAGTGCTGCTTAAGATGATTAAATATGAGATCTTCACATGCCTTATCAGTTTCTGTGACCAAATCCACCTGCATGTCAGCATTGGAACATAAAATTAGGAAGATGTTAATGTCAATTAAGTTCATTTGAGTTCCGGTCTATTTTCCGGTTCAATTATCTCTTCAAAGTGTACAATTTTACCTCTATATGCAAAAGCTAGTTACAAAAAAAAAAAATTGAAGAACAAAACAATGAAGGACTATCTGGATTTCCTTCTTCTTGATGTTCAGCTTTGATATGTCTAAACAAATGTAAATTTCAAATTCTATGACAATTGCTTCTAAATTTTAAGTTCTTTTTTTTTTGGTCCTAAACTTTTCCAGCATTGTTTTAACTGCCTACAGACATGCACCAGCAAGAGCATATCCATTGACAACCAAACTAATGATAATATTCACCCAAATAGTTGTTGGTTTCAAACAATATATCACTATCATATACTCCATTATTCACAATTCCATCAACATCTACAATGTCAAAGCCTTCTCACTTTTAAGTCCAACAATTCATATACTCACCAACAGAATACATACCTCTTGTTAAAATTCTCAACTAATTTGGACTAAAATTAAAATCCACAAACTGGCTATTAGTGCTGCACAACTTACACAATAACACAAATTGCATAACTACAATTATCAAAAAAGAGAAAGCATACAATTCGGCACACCAGAAACAACCAAAGCTTTTACCTATTTCTTCAAAAAAACAACTCCTAACACACACAAAGAGACAGAGAGAAAGACCTGGCCTTTATGCTCCACATGTTTGGTCTTATAGAACCCATTTCGGATAATCTGTTCCACAACACAAAAATGTAAAGAAAAACATGAAAACAAGATATAAAGATTGGATTTTTATATGAAAAACAGAACAGACCTCGCCAGCACTCTTGGCTGCATCAACAGCAGAGGCCAAAAACTCTCCAAGCGAATCTAAAAACGCAAAAAGGCATTAATTTTACAAAGCAAGTGCAATGAATCAAAATCCTAGATAGAAACTGAAAATGAAAGGAGGGGACTTACCATTTTGTGCCATCTCCTTGTATGTGAAGAAGAATAAAGAGAAACGAGAGAGTAAGAAGAGAGACAGTCAGCTGCTGATGGCAATGGCCGGTTGTGCTTTTTAGTTTAGTTTCTGAGCTTTTCACGGAGCAAACACCATACATGTGCCGTTGGCTTGGTTTGGTTTATATGCATGATTGATACTATATTGAATATATTTTTTATATTTTCATGTAATAAAAATGGTTGACAAATATTTATATTTTTTATATATTAATCAATGTTTTTATTAATTTTATATTTTTGATTCCTTTTTGTTATATACTCTATTTATTCTTTTAATTTTCCATCGGATTATGGAATAAAGAATAATTCCGGTAATATGAGGAAAAGGCAGCATAAGAGTAGGAAGTTACTAACAGTTTGTAGAATATGCTTTGATTTGAACAAGAATAAAGTTGAGATACCATAACTAAATTTTGAATAAGAATGAGAGGATGTTTTGTGAAACGTAGTGCTGAGTGAAAATACTTATATAAAGAATACATAAAAGTGAATTTTTTTTTTTTGTTTGGAATTGGAAGGGGTTGTTAAAGAGGAAAGGATCCCCAAATAAACTTTAGTAAAAGTATGAATTTGTGCTGGTGTTTCGGGATTGTTGGATGCCAAATTAAAGTGAGATGGTAAAAATGGCATATTTGTAGCAATATTGAAAAGCAGAGGCCATTCTTGGGTCTACGAAAGAATAATGGGAGATCCATGGAATATGCCAATGGGTGGCGGGAATGGTGACAAAAGTCACCAATTTCACATATTGTGCCAATAGTGTGCGTGGTGTTTTTTTCTCCATGTGACTCTTCTGTCTTACACACTTTTTTTAGTCACACATTAGGGGCTATAGCTTTCTGTCTGTTCAGGAAACTTCCTCCTGCTTCTTGTGAGCATATGGAAAAGAACACCACTTTCTCTGTTTCCATTCTTCAACAACACGACACTGGCTTTACATCAACTCGGTTGTACCTGAACACCACTCCATTTACCTTTTTATGAAGGCTATGGACTCTTAAAAGTTACAGTAGGACATGGAACAAGACTTGAAACAACAACATTAATGTGAGTGTGAAATGACGAATTGGTCTAATTTGATAAAAAGTATAAAACCTGAACTTCCAGTGTAAATGGAGTTTATCATATATTATGATATTTCACATAAAACGAACTTCATATTTTAGAATGAAGTCTCTTGTGACATTCAAAAACAATATGGTCTGGTTCAAAGTTGAGATTTCACCACGGATTGATACAGGGGTGTTTGGAACACAAGTTCACACCAGTTCACACAACTGTGTATATGATCTTATTTGTTTGCTCTACAAAAAGTACATGTATTAGAAACTGAAAGTGAAGCATAAGAGTACATAGAACATGAACATCTTTTGCCAATTATTGAAAGGTTTACTAGTGTAGGATCTATTTGAGCTATATAATTCACAATTACATGACGCAGAAAAAACATCATGACATTGCACGTACACAAGTGATATGACAACGCATGCAAGTTTATGGGCGGTCTCTAGGCTCGAGAGCAGCAATTTCCTTCACAACCTGAGCTTTGTCAGCCTCAAACTGTTCATCCTCTGTATAAAAAGGCATACAAAAAATTGTAAACAGTCTCCAGCATATCCATGCATATTGTTAATCGAAATGCATTATGTTCCTACCTTTATCCAATTTGAAATCAGCAAACAACCGCAGAAGCTTGCTTCTATTAGCAATGAGTATGCTTACAATGTCTGGTGGTTTATTTTGATTAGCAGCAAACAACTGTAACACGTACAGAGTCACAAAATCAGTATATAGTGCACCTAAAGCATTTAGGAATTCCAAAGTACAGCCTAACAAAATATGGTACCTTGAAAACATGAAATGCTTCTATCTGGATACTCTTGCTAGATTCCTGTACAAGAAAATCAGTTAATCCATTGAAGTTTAGTTCAAACAATTACAAATTTAGTAGTCAATTATTGTCCTTCCTAGGCTTGACACCAATGGCATAACAATTTCTAGTAATATAACCACGGAAGTACAAGGAATGCAATATTCAATATATGAATAGTGTGAAGGGCAAGAACAATTTTACAAGAAATATACAAGAACACGAGATAAAGTTGTAAAGCCTGCTAAACATCAACTTATTCTGACAACTATGGTAAGTGTCTTACTCTCAGAAGGTTCATGAGTATCCTCAAGTTGTCCCTTGAGCTAACATATCGTGTCATCACAGCAGAATTTGAGCGATCCAGCAATATATCTCCCAACAGCTGTCACAAGGAAAAGATGCCTTTTGAGCAAGCGAGATAACTATCAAGCAGAAATTCCACAGCTGCCACATTCTATTCTAAATCCTTGTTAAATCTTCTCTAAATTCCTAATTTCAATAAATATCTACTAATTGTATCCACAAGTGATTATGAGAAGCCATGTATACCAAAAGCACTGGCTTAGTTTCTTCATGTAATTCAAAAGTAAGCAGGGGAAACAATGACTAATCAAACTATTGAAACCATTAAGTTCACTGTATATTGAAACTATTAAATATATGTGAAAAGTATTACCTTGACAGCTTGCCGTCTGGTAATATAATTGGAGGATTCCAACAGTTTTGAGTTATACTCTGCGAAAAACTGAACCAGCAACGAATTTAGGCTTAACAATCTCTCTTCAAAAGAAAACAACAATGAGAAATGTAAAGACTTGTAATTGAAATTAGGTATTAAAATACCATGACAGACATTTGTTAAAATAATGTGCATTTAGTCAAGTTTTGCTATTGATCGTTAATGATGGAAAATTCAATGCAGACAACTTAGAGGCTGACAAAAATTCTGAAAATTAAGCTGTAAAGACAAACTATCAAACAAAATTATCTATATTTAGGATCAAAGCATAGCCACTGATATATAACTAGTAAATAATATTTCTCAATTTTTAACTGCTGCTTTCGCAGAAGAATTAATTTATGATAGATATGCCTTCAAATTCAAGGTGCACTATGACATTCAAAGCATGTCATCTACCAGGTGTTTATGTGGTATGAAGACAGATATATTAAGATACAAAAAGTATAAAACCATATGAAAGCAACAATTACCCAATCATAATTCCTAGAAAGGAATTCAGCTACAGTAGATTTATGCCTTGTCAACAACTCCTGCAATATATGTTAAAATAGCATTACATTAACATATTGCAACTGCATAACTTAGAAAATAACGCAGAGTCACGAAGTGACAAAAGCCTTAGTGAGAAGTCTTCTCCTATTGTTTATATATGGATACAAATAAACTTCATAACTAAATAGCCATGAATATTTGCATTCACCTTAAAAGTTGCAGCAGCATCTGCAGCAATATCAAAATTTGGCAGCTGTATATAGTCAAAAAACTTCTTCATGTGCTGCGATTCCAACACATACCTGTAGTCAAACCAGACAAATTAACACATTAATGACACTAATGTTCCGTCAAGAAATCAACGCATATGAAGAATTTGATTGAAAAAGCCATACAATTATAACTTTATCACAATTGGATAAATAGAATCATTCAGAAAAGCTTCATTTTATCTATGGGATCCAACTCTAAACAAGAAAACAGCGAACTTCACTGTTTAAGAAGACATCACGAAAAGATATTATAGCACATTAGCATGAAGCAACACAACCAAATTGCTCAGCAATATGCCTGTTACTTATCGCGTTCTTGCATTATTAGTTTTGCACATAAATTTCTCTGAACAAGACATGATTCATTTTCATGGCATAAATTCATTTACCAAGGGACAAAAAGAATAACTAAATCCGATAACATTTCCTCACCTTGCAACAGTCTGATGACGAATGCACTCCCTCAGCATAGCACCATAATGCAAAGCCATGTCGGTGTTTTCGTAACTACAGAAACAGATTCCAATAATTAGAACACAGCTTGTACATAAGAAGCAGTACATAATGACATCCCAACTTCCTTCAAAACTTTTGCAATTGTGACTTACCCTGCTACCAAAATATCCAAAAGATCAATGTTTTTTTCCAAGTATTCGGATGCAATCAACTTCGACTGAACTTGCTGCCTCTGTAAATTAGCAACAACTTGAGTGGCATCCTTACGGGCCTGCAAATGTGTTCCCCGTCAGTATAAAAAACAATGAAAATCTTAAAACAGAGTAAAAACTTAGCTTTGAACTTCATCAGAAAAAGCTTCAAGGAAATCACAGAACATGCTTAAGTATAATTATACAACATATCAACTAGGCTTGAAATTTTAAACCAAAAACACTACAAGTCAGTCCAAGAGCTAGTTTGATTTTGCAATATAATACTTACCTCCAAGTTCAACTTTGGAAGACACATTATCAAAAGCCGTAATGTATTTTCCCTGAAGAACTCCTGAGTTAATTGCGCACAAGCCTCCGGAACTGGTTCAGATTCACTATTACCATAAAGTATTTGCTTTAACTCCCTCAGGTTTTTACATAACTCCACTATCTACAGAAAAGAACATGTAAAGAGGGAAAGTGATCACTTTCAGACTCAACATATTATGCAATAATGAAAATCCAATGTTGTACAATCAATTAGAAACAAAATACTTGCAATCTAATTTGAAATAACAAAAAGAGGAATGATCAATCTACTAATGCTTTTACATTTTTCAATAACTTTTCATAGCAGTCACTCATCACCAATCCAATATTTGAAAAAACCAATCTCATAGTCTGCATATTCATACCTCCTAATCTTCAATGCAATCAATCACACTGAAAATAAGAAATCCAAGCGAAAGTTATCCGATAGAGTAAACTAACACCATGCATAAACCATGATCCCAAACTCTTAACTATGTGACTAATTCCAGCAGCCTCTAGTCAAGCATCACTCAACCTATTCCAATTTCTTCACTACTCAAATCAAATGCCATTACATTCAATCTAAACTCATATTCTACACTATTTTCACTCAATCTCAATAAAATCAAACCCACAACAAATAAAAATCAAAACTTTAACCAAAATCAACCTCCTTTTCACCAACCCATATAACCAAAACCACATAATTAACCATCTAAACCCCAGAAAAAACAAAAACCTTTTCTTCGCGCTTGGATTCACGAGCATCAGGAGCACGACTAGCGCAGATGAGGAGATCGCGAGTCTGTCTAACGACGTCGACGGGAGTGCGCGGCTTCGATTTGAAAAGCCCCTTCATTTTGGTGCTGGGCCCCGAATCGAGAGTGACGGGGCCAGCTGGCGGAGGGCTGGCGAGGCGCTGTACGACGGAGGAGGGAGTCGCCGCCGAGGCTTTTTGCGCCTCAGCGTTGGGTTTGGACACGCAGACGCCTATCCTTCCTCTTTGGTTGTGTTTTCGCTTTCTAGGGATTCGAAATATTTTACTTGTTTTGTGTATAATTGTGAATCTAGTGTACCACTAGTACATGATTCGATTATTGTTTGTTGAAGATGTTTTGTGTTGTATGTTCAACTTACGGTTGATATCATTTATGTGTAGATGGGGTCGAAGCATCTTGTCAATTATTTTGTATATTTATTTCATACAACTCTTTGAGTACTTTTTTTTTTTTTTAAATCGATTTTATAAAAATCAAATAATTATGGAGATTAACTGAGATAAAATTCTAACGATTTTGTTCGAATAACTATTTTTGAACAGTAAAAACTGACTATTTAGATAAAGGTGAATCTTATTATACATATAATCTATCCCAATATTATATTCTCTCTTGTAAGTTGTACGATAATTATATATAATAAAAGGAGTATATAGACTTGTCATGTGTGCTGGCCAACTATAACTTTCGCAGTCCAGCCAAGAAGAACATGCTCCTTTTCATCCTCACATTCACATGCCTCCAACTCAATCAATGCTAGCTAGCTCCTCCCTAGCCCCACGTCACATCCACCCATCCCTTTCTTTCAAATCTTCAATCAATGGATTTAATGGACATAACAAAATATCAATACATTTATTCATTAAAATAATCTTTGACTGCTGATGTCATTTGTTGGCATCAGTAGTCCTTGTACCTCCCATCATGTGTGGTATAGATTCGACATTCACCGATCAAATCTAAATAATTCATAAATATATATAATAATTTTTTATAATTATATGTGGATTGATCCCTCTACCCTCGTGTAAGTCTCCTGTCCATCTCCATATGAGCGGAATCTCTTCCAATTGAAAACGGTATCACGGGTCATGCCACTAATATTCATATTTTGATTGGTCCTAACAGTCATCTGAACCTGTTCTAATTGTCCTAAAAAAAATATATTAAGTAGATAAATTTATATTTGATGATATGACACTGGTGCAATATCAGTCTACAGTTTTGATTGTTTTAAATCACATTTAAGTCCTTTCTAGAAGTTTTAACTCAATCTATCATTGATTTCCCATCTAGTTTTGTTTAACCTCTTTCGTTGCCTTGACAACAAGTTACATATATATATATATATATAATTTTTATGATAAGTGTCTTTTAACTTTTTATTTCCTAAACCAAAATATTTTTTTATTTAATTCAAATGTAATGTGTAAATTTAATTAATTCATCTCAATTTTAAAAAGTTAAGAGACACTGACCATGAATAAATTCGATTGGTAAAAAGTTAGGATATATTGACTATAAACGTTACATATATATATAACTTTTATAATCAGGTATACCTAATTTTAAAAAATAATAACTATCAATTGCATTCCCTCTCCTATTTAATTCAAATGTAATAGATGAATTTGATTAATTCGTTTTTTATTTTTTAAAATTAGGTATACCTAATTATAAAACATTATATGTAGGGTTTTTATAATAAAGACATTTTAACTTTAAGAAATAAAGATCAACCAATTAAATCCACCTATTCCATTTGAAGCAAATATGAGAGATAATTTGTTTTATGAAAGATAATTTGTTTTAAGAGAGATAATGTAATGGGTGAATTTGATTAGTTTATCTTTACTTTTTAAAGTTATGATATCCTGATTATAAAACATTATATATATATATATATATATATCAAACGACTTTGATGGTTTATTAAGTAATTGGCAACCTCTAATTTGATTTGGGCTGCAGGCCCAAATGACCTACAGGCCAACTATTTGTATCTCCTTTGATCTAACAGTAGGGCTGTGGGTTGAACTTAGTAGTTCAGTTGCTAAAGCGACTCCAATGTGACCTCAACGCGACCCCAATGCGACTGTCACACGACCATAATGAGGTTTCACTTCAAATCCAAATCTCGAACATAAGGGGTGTATGAAGGGAAATCATATTCAAATACTAAATATCGTATTAACACAAAATTGTCTCAAACTTATTCATTTATTAATTTTTTATTTTTTAAGAATACGAATCTACTTTATGCATTAATAAGTTTGAACAAAATCAGGTTTTTCGTATCCCGAACCTTCTCCCATGCGACAGTCCAGTACTATCTCACCTCCTCATTCGTCTCCATGCCATCCCCCATGGTTAGCACAAGCTAGTAAACCAATGTTAAAAGAGATTATTGTTGTTATTAGTTTTAAATTTGAAAGTGATAATATTAGGCATTTATCATTGGATGTTTATAAACATTTCAGTGGTTGTAAAAAAAATACAATAACATATAAATTGGTTTAATAGTTAAGGATAATAATGATATTCTATAGGTAAGGAGTATAAATTTAATTTATATATTTTACTGGTAGGTTATGTACTAAGTAAATTGATGTAGGAGTAGTTTTATAGCCATCCATTCAAGTAACTTCATCACAGCATTCAAGGTAAATTACCATAACTGATAATTGAAAACAACTTTAAATCAAATAATAATAATAATAATAAGTAATGTTATTAATTACTATTTAACTGTCATACCCCAATCATGTTGTCACTTGCCATTTAACAACCGCCCGCGTCCACTCACGCTAAAGAAAACGTGAACCCATCTTTGTTCATGTTGCAACTCTCGGTCAGACTTCATCCTACTATATTTAGGTGGCATATTTGATTTGAGATTTTATTGAAATTTAACGAAATTTTAAAAATTTGGATGTATTCGATTCAAATTTAAATAAATTTAATTGAAATATAGATATATTCAATTCAATTTTATATGAAATCTATTAAAATATAAATGTATTTAATTTAGATTTGTATGAAACTTATTAAAATTTAGGTATATTCAATTTAAATTTATATAAAATCCAATAAAATTAAAATGTATTAAAAAAGTCATTATTTTATAAATTTCATTTAAATTATATATTTAGATAGATTTTGATAGATTTTAAAATGATTTTTTTTGAAAAAAAAAATCATAACAAATCTTATTATTTTCTTTAAGATTTTATTAGATTTCTTAAAAATTCAAACAAAATCAATATAGAATCTAAAGAATCTATAAATTCCACCAAAATCTATCATTAAAAAAAAAATCATAAAATTTCAATAAACTCTAAATTCAATTCATCACCCATCATATTGCATCTCTACTTAAATGTCATGGTACATCTTTCATTCAAAAGTTAAAAAATAAATATCAGATAAAGAAAACAAAATGTTAAGGTGATGTTTGTTTGTTTGTTTTTTTTTGGAACTTAAATCTTATTAACACTTAATTTAAGTAAGATTTTAATAAGACTTTATATTTAATATTTTGTAACTTGTTTGTTTTTAAATTTTGACATAACTTATTGATATTTTAAGATAAGTTTTTTTTTTTTTTTTTTAACCTTTTGCAATGGCATGGAGACCATTTCACCAACGTAATTATCGTTAATTCTTACATGCATTACTATTTCACATCAAATCCAAATCTCGAAAAAGGAAAAAAATCATGAAACATATTTTAAATATACCAAAACATGAAAAATACTCGACCAAAAAAAAAAAAAAAGAAAGAAAACAGAATAACAATTATCTGACATATTAATGAACAACCTATATTCTCCGTCCTTTTTTTTTTCATTTGTTCACATTATACTTCTAATTTACGCATTCACAGGTGCAAACTCAATGATATTCGTTCAGTGCTCCCAAGGCTGTTCCGACACAATGGTCCTGTACTTCCCTGCCTTCTTCGTCGTTGTGCATCCTTTGCTGTTAGCACCAACCGGTACTTCGCCCTAGACAACACTTGCCTTTCGTCACTCACCACCTTTTCTAGCTGCAGCACCGCCTTCGATTGTTTATTGTGCTATGACACTGCGAACTCCGCGATCTCCTTCACGTGCGGATCCGACAGGTTCTTAATCGGAGTCCATTCGCCAAACGAATATCCTTCTTGAGCATCGATCAAGTTGGAGAGGAAGCCGACGGCGACGACGACAATGAAGAGACGAAGAGTGGATGTAGTCATGTCGATAACTGTTTTGAATTTCTTTTTTTTTCCTCCATGGGAAATGTTTTTGTGTTTTTGGGTTCACTGAGATTTGAAAGGTATTTATAGAGGGAGGGGGACGCGGAGAGAATTTAGTGTGACCATAGGATGGTGGTTGAGTTTGATGTGGCAGAGATTGATTTGGTCAGGAGTTAATGGGTTAAATGAATTTAATTTAAATCCAGGTATATTCAATCTAGATTATAAAATTCACTAAAATTTAGGTGTATTTAATTTAGATTTATATAAAATCTAGTAAAATTAAGTATATGAAATCCAATAAAATCTAAATATATTCAAAAAACTATTAACTTTATAAATTTTATTTAAATAATGAATTTAGATAGATTTTAATGAATTTTAAATGAATTTCATTGAAATCTAAATATATTCAATCTAGATTTGTTTGAAATCCTTTAAAATATAGGTTTATTAAATTATAAATCTAATAAAATAAAGTGCATGAAATTCAATAAAATTTAAATGTATTAAAAAAGATATTGATTTTATAGATTTCATTTAAATGATGGATTTAGATAGATTTTGATGGGTTTTAGGCTACGTTTGGCACAATGGATTATATTGGAATGAAATTGATTGAACTGTTACTGTTTCATGTTTGATGAAACTTGAGATTGGATTAAAATTATATCATATTATGTTTGATGTATATTAGAATTGGATTGAGATAAAATTAATTTAAATTCTTTATTATGTTTTAAAATTAATTTTGTAAAAAAATCTGAAAAAAAAAAAAAAGATAAAACAACTCATGGTTCATCATCAAACCATTATCAACCTACCGCCTTCAATCTACCCATAGTTCATCAGCATCATCAACAACCCTTATTCAATATCATCATCTCTCATAACAACATGAACTTAAAAAAAAAAAAAGGGGACATGAACCCAAAATCATCTAGTTCTAGCTTCATTGAATCCAGAACCAGATGGTTTTTGAGTTCGATAAACCTAAAACCATGAATCCAAAATAACCATTAAAAAAAAAATGAAGGTGAGATGAAAAAAATTGAAGATGATAGTTTTTGTTGTTGCTAGTTCATCTAGTTGGAGAAGGAGATGAGAGAGACCAAAAGCGGTTTGTGATGGTGGTGGGTTGATATAGTGGAGATGAGAGAGAGATAAAGAAATCGTGGAGAGATGATGAATTGAAAAAAAAAAAAAGAATCCTGTCAACTTGGGAAATAGAAAACCCATGGTTGAGCTTGGGTTTCCATTTCCCAAGTTGATGGGAATGAAAATGGGTTTGAGAATAAAAAAAAATCATTCTCTTCCCTACGTTAAACATGAGCCAAATGTGGAATATGGGAAGATAGGAAAAAATAAATCTTAATCTCATCCCATTTCGCATGCACCAAACACATTGCCTTCAAGTGATGGATTTTGAATTTGATGGATTTGATGGATTTTAAATGGACTTTACTGAAATTTAGGTGTATTCAATCTAAATTTGTATGAAATCTATTAAATTTATGTGAATTCAATTTAGATTTATATGAAATCTAATAAAACTAAATGTATAAAATCCAATAAAATCTGAATGTATTTAAAAAATTATTGACTTTACAGATTTCATTTAAATGATGGATTTCGCTAAATTTTAATGAATTTTAAAGTGATATTTATGAAGAAAAAAAAATTATAACAAATTTTACTTGTCTCTTTAAGATTTCATTGAATTTCTTTTAAAAAAAAAAATCAAACAAAATCAATATAGAGTTTAAAGAATTTGTGAATTCCACCAAAATCACTCATTAAAAAAACAAAAATTCATAAAATTTTAATAAACTTTAGATGGAATACATCACCCTTATATTGCATCTCTACTTAAATGTCATGGTACATCTTTCATTCCAAAGTAACAAAATAAATATCATACAAAGAAAACAAAATATTAAGGTGGTGTTTGTTTGTTTGTTTGTTTGTTTGTTTTTTTTGTCTTAAATCTTGCTAACACTTAATTTAAGATTTGAATAACACTTTATATTTAAGATTTGTATCTTGTTTCTTTATTACTTTTGACATGACTTATTGCTATTTTAAGATAAGTATCTTTTTACCTTTTTAACATTTCATTATTATTTTATTGAACAAAATTCCAATACCATTTAATATTCAATTAAACTTACCTTTATAAGTATACATTTTAAACTATAATTATTTAGGTTAATTAAAAATAATACATTTAACGTAAAATTTCATTAAAAAATATATTCTTTAACAAAATAATAAAAATTAAAAAAATAGAGAATGGAGGTCGATCTCCTCTGTTCTCTTTGTGGCAGGAGGTGGATGGCCTCCTGCAGATGGATAAAGGCCACCAACGGCCTCCTGCAACAGCATGAAGATTATTTCATCAACACAATTATCACCAATTCTAACATGCATTACCATTTCATGTCAAATCCAAATCTTAAAAAAAAAAAAAAAAAAAAAAATCGTAAAACATATTTTAAATATACCAAAACACCAACAATACTTGACCAAAAAATAAATAATATAAAACAGAAAAACAATTTTTTGATATATTTATTAACAACCTTTATTCTCCATCTTTTTTTTTTTTTCATTTGTTCACATTATAATTCTAATTTATGCTTTCACAAGCATGAATGAAGTGAGGTTCTCCCACACGATCTTTATTTAGGGTTTCAATTATAGCTTCTAATTTAAGAGAACGACTCTATTTAAAGTTTCAATTATAGATTTTAATTTAAGAGAATGATCTTATTTAGGGTTTTAATAATAATTGATAATTTCTTAAAAAGACTCATTTAAAGTCTCGATAATAGTCATTAGATTAATCTAATAGACTCATTCAATGCTTGCTAGTAGGGGTAGGCAACACCATGTTCGGATCACTTCCGACCGGATCCGATTCGAACATGATAACTTTGCGGATCGTCATTTTTGGATCCAAACATGATCCATCAAAGAGAAGGAATCGATCCGATCCGAACACCTAGTTTGCGGATCGGACCGGATCGAAACACCTACTTTCAATTTCAACTTATGATAAGAAGATAAATAGAGATATATTGTGGTATACCTTCGTGAATTGTAATACATATCTCCCAAAATTTGTAAACATTCATACAAATTAATCAACATCAAACACGTGCAACATCTCCTTTACTGGCTACCAACATCAAACACCACCGACAACCACCCACCCAAAATAATAATAAAAATAAATAGGAGAATTGGACACTCAGTTTTCAAGGTCATTTTCAACATTTATTCTTCATCTTCTTCTCTATTTTTTTTTTTTTTGGTCACCCCAAAATTTTGACTTTTTCCAATCGAATGGATATCATTAATATCAAATTCAGACTCCTCACCACTCTTTATACTTTTTCCCATCTATTCACAGTAACAATAACATATATATATATATATATATATATAAATCAGCAAATGAAATATGTAACTCAACAACAGAACACAACAAACAAGCATAGAAATCACTAAAACACTAACACCCAATCATATAAATATCAAGCTAAAACTGCAAATAGACTCACCAAGCTGTTGAGATGAGAGTGAAAGGGAGTGAGAGATGGATGTTAGGGTTAACTTAAGTGGACTTTATATAGAGACATATGAAATTACGTATGTATCATTGTTCACGGGTTCATGGATCAGATCGATTTTGGATACCCCGATCTGATCCGATCCGTGAAACATGGTGTTTTCACAAGTGAGGATCCGAACACCTTATTTTTGAACATGTGATCCGATCCGAACACCCACGGATCGGACCGGATCAGGGTGTTTGGATCGGTTCCATGTTTTTGTGCCCACCCCTACTTGCTAGCTCCTTCCCGACCCCACATCACGTCCACCCATCCCTTTCTTTCAAATTTTCATCAATGGATTGAATGGACATAACATACTATCAATGTGTTTATTCACTGAAACATATTAAATTGATGAATTTATATTTGATGATATAACATGGGTGCAATATCACTCTAAGTTTTGATTGTTCTAAATCACATTCAAGTCATTTCTAGGAGTTTTAACTCAATCTTTCATTGATTTCCCATCTAGTTTTTGTAATAGTAATGCTAATTTGAAAGTTTAACCTCCTTCCTTGCCTTGACAACAAGTTTTACATATATAATAATAATAATAACCTTGATGGTGTATTAATTAATCAGCAATCTCGAATTAGATTTGGGCGGAGGGCCCAAATGATCTACAGGCCAAATATTCAAACCTCCTTTCATTTAACAATGAGTGATGATATTTTCACCCCTAAAACAAGGGTATGCACATCCCGTAAAAAATTTAAAATCATTTGAATTTCTATTTACACTCTACATGGTATCAAATTTACCATTTTCTCTTAATTTTCGAGCGAACAATATTTTCACCCTTCAAATATTGTTTATAGACCCTTTTGTTGGCGTACCCCTTTTGGTGCTAAGAAACGATGCGGTGACCATATGGAAACGACTGGGGGAGGCGATTGAAGGGACTTTCATGAAGTTGAGAATGTGATTCGACGAGACCTCGCCAAGGCTGCTGTCCCTGGCGGTAGCCCGCATCCCATAACTCGTTATGTCATGAATTATCTACGTGCTGCTTGTCGTTATAGCCATCCATTCAAAAAACTTCATCACACTATTCAAGGTAAATTACCATCACTGATAATTGAAAACAACTTGAAATAAAATAAATAAATAAAATAATAAGTAATGTTATTAATTACTATGTAACTGTCAGCCCCCCAGCCAAATTTGTCACTTGGCTTTTGACAAGTGCCTACGTCCACTCAGGCTAAAGAAAACGTGAGGCCATCGCTATTAAAGTTGCAACTCCCACTCCAACGAAATTTGTCATTTGCCTTTTAACATCTGCCCACGTCCACTCAGGCTAAAGAAAACGTGAAGCCATCGCTATTAAAGTTGCAACTCCCACTCCAACGAAATTTGTCATTTGCCTTTTAACATCTGCCCACGTCCACTCAGGCTAAAGAAAACGTGAAGCCATCGCTATTAAAGTTGCAACTCCCACTCCGACTTCATCCTACTTAAACTAGGAGACGTATTCAATTTAAGATTTTATTAAAATTTCATAAAATTTCGATAGTTAGGATATATTCGATCTAAATTTAAGTGAATTTTATTAAAATCTAAGCATATTCAATTTAGATTTGTATTCAATTTAGGTGTATTCAATTCAAATTTGTAAAAAATCCAATAAAATCAAGTGTATTTAAAAAGTCATTGATTTCATATATTTTATTTAAGTGATAGATTTAAATAAATTTTAAAGTGATTTTTTAAAATATATATATATATATAACAAATCTTATTGTTCTCCTTAAGACTTCATTAAATTTATTAAAGAATTTAAACAAAATTAATACAGAGTCTAAATAATTTGTGAATTCCATTAAAATCTATTATTTAAAAAAGATCCATAAAATTTCAATAAACTTTAGATTGAATACATCACCCCTCATATTTCATCTCTACTTAAATGTCATGGTACATCTTTCATTCCAAGGTAACAAAATAAATATCATACAAAGATAACAGAATATTAAGGTGGTGTTTGTTTGTTTTTTCTTTTTGTCTTAAATCTTATTAAAACTTAATTCAAGTAAGATTTGAATAAGACTTTACATTTAACATTTTGTAACTTGTTTGTTTTTTAATTTTGACATAACTTATTGATATGTTAAGGTATATATATATTTTTATCTTTTTAACATTTCATTATTATTTTATTAAACAAAATTCCAATATCATTTAATATTCAATTAAACTTACCTTTATAAGCATATATTTTAAATTATAATTATTTAAATTAATTAAAAATAATAAATTTAGCATTAAATTTTTAAAAAGTATTTTTAAAAAATAAAAATTAAAAAAGAATAAAAAAACAGAGAATGGAGGAGGCCGAGTCAACCTCCTCTATTCTCTTTGTGGCAAGAGGCCGACAGCCTCTCACAGATGGATAAAGGCCGCCAACGGCCTTTTGCAAAAGCATGGAGACCACTTCACTAGCGCAATTATCGTTAATTTCAACATGCATTACCATTTCAAGTCAAATCCAAATCTCAAAAAAACTTAATAATAATAAAAATCATGATACATATTTTTAAATATACCAAAACATGAAAAATACTTGACCAAAAAATAAATAATTGAAAATAGAATAACAATTTTTTGATATGTTAATTAACAACCTTAATTCTCTATTTTTTTTTTTTTTCATTTGTTCACATTATAATTCTAATTTATGCTATATTGGAAAAAATTCTAATTTAGGCATTCACAGACGCAAATGAAATGAGGTTCTTAATCGGAGTCTAGCCATTGAACAGATATCTGTCTCGAGCATCGATGAAGTTGGAGAGGAATGCGATGACGATGACGGCGAGGAAGAGACGAAGGGTGGACATAGTCATGTTGGTAACCGTTTTGAATTTTTTTTTTTTTTGGGTTCTCTTTGAGAAATGTTTTTGTGTTTTTGCGTTCACTGAGATTTGAAAGGTATTTATAGAGGGAGAGGGACGTAGAGAGAATTTAGTGTGACTATAGTGTGGTGGTTAAGTCTGATGTAGCATAGATTGATTAGTAAAGAGTTTGTGGTTTAAATGGATTTCATTAAAATTTAAGTATATTTAATCCAAATTTGTATGAAATTCATTAAAATCTATGTACATTCAATTTAGATTTATATGAAATCTAATAAAATTAATTGTATGAAATCCAATAAAATTGAGATGTATTCAAAAAGTTATTTACTTCACATATTTCATTTAAGTGATAGAGTTGGATAGATTTTGATGGATTTTAAAGTGATATTTATGAAGAAAAAAATTTATGACAAAATTTACTTTTTCATTTCAAGATTTCATTGGATTTTGTAAAGAATTCAAACAAATTCAATATAAAATCTAATGGCTCCATGAATTCCACCAAAATCTATGATTAAAAAAAAAAACATAAAATTTCAATAAATTCTAAATTGATTACATCACCCCTTATATTGCATCCCAACTTAAATTTCATGGTACATCTTTCATCCCAAAGTAACAAAATAAATATTATTAAAAAAAAAAAGAAAAGAATATTAAGTTGGTGTTTGTTTGTTTTTTGTCTTAAACACTTAATTTAAGATTTTAATAACACTTTACATTTAAGATTTAGTAAATTGTTTGTTTATTACTTTTGACATGACTTATTGACATTTTAAGATAAGTATCATTTTACCTTCTTAACATTTCATTACTATTCTATTAAGCAAAATTCCAATACCATTTAATATTCAATTAAACTTACCTTTATAAGTATATATTTTAAACTATAATCATTTAAATTAATTAAAAATAATAAATTTAACAAAAAAAAAAAAAAAAAATATTTTTTAATAAAATAATTAAAATTAAATTTAAAAAAAAATAGAGAATGGAAGTTGACCTTTGTGGCAGGAGGTCATTGACCTCCTGCAAATGGATAGAGGCCGCCAATGGCCTTCTACAATAACATGGAGACCTTTTTTTAAATAAAAATGTTGGAGGTCAAGGTTGAGTCAGTCTTCTATGGCAGTAGATTGACGACTTCTTATAAATAGATGAAGACCACCAACAACCTTCTGTAACCATATAGAGGCTATCGATGGCTTCATTATTATTTTTAATAGAATTAAAAAAAAAATAGACATGGAGGCTGTCAACAACCTTCTATGACGGTATGGAAGTCGCTGACGTCCTCCATAGATAAAGGAGGCCGTGACCTCCTCCCTAAATTGAAGGGAGGAAGGGCAGCCTCCTTCTTTCAAACAATGAGAAGATCGCTCAACCCCCTCCCAACAACTTAGGAAAGAGGCCTATCTTGAATCCGTGACCAAAGACGACGGCCACGGGTCCTAGAGTTAGATATGAGTTAGGGTTAGGGTTGAAATTAGGGTTTGATTAGAAATGAAAATTTTGTTAGGTTATGAATATTTTGCAATAATATAATAATAAGAGGTTAATTTAGGAAATCAATGTGTATTTATTGAAATCTATTATATAAATGATTTTTAGTATATGAAAGGTGTTACTCTATTAAATTAATAATGGCTATTATTGAAACCCTAAATGAATCATTTTTAAAAAAATTACCAACGATTATTGAAACTTTGAATGAGGTTATTCTCTAATCTTTATAGATTTTAATTAGAGAGTGTGACCTTTTTTAGGGTTTCGATTATAGATTTTAATTTGAGAGAATGACCTCCTTTAGGGTTTCAATAATAATTGATAATTTTTTTAAAAAGACTCATTTAAGGTTTCAATAATGATCATTAATTTAATAAAGCAACAAATTTAAATAATATATTTTAATTTGAGAGAATAACCTCGTTTAGAGTTTCAAAGATAATTGGTAATTTTTTAAGACGACTCATTTAGGGTTTCAATAATAATCATTAATTCGATAGAACAACATATTTAATATACAAAAAATCATTCAAATAATATATTTTAATTTGAGCGAATGCCTCATTTAGGGTTTCAATAATAATTAATAATTTCTTAGAACGACTCATTTTTGGTTTTCATAATAGCCATTAATTTAATAAAATGATACATTTAATATTAAAAATCATTTAAATAATAAAATTTAATTTGAGATAATGACCCAATTTAGGGTTTCAACAATAGATTATAAATTAGAATTATAATATGAACAAAGATAAAAAAGATGGAGAATAAGGTTGTTAATTAACATATCAGAAAATTTTTCTTCTGTTTTATATTATTAATTTTTTGTTGACTATTGTTGGTGCTTTGTTATATTTCAAATATATTTTACTATTTTGATTTTTTTTTTCCTTGGAGATTTGGATTTGACGTGAAATGGTATGCATATTAGAATTGGTGATAATTGGTTAAGGATTGTCGACTATAGGATATTTTAGATAGGTCAAATGTTCGTGATTTTGGTTGACATTGAAGAGGAAAATGTGCAAAACCCTTTGGACGTTTGTCTTTTGACAAACATAAATAAAATTTATAGTTTGCTACATTATCCTCCCCTATACTAAGGGTTTTGACTATGATTGATCATGAGAGTAGATGTTTGTTGTCAAAATAGAGGTGAAAGACTATGATGCCCCATAATAACTATTTAGTGGGTGAAATGACAAATTTACCCCTACTATTGTGGGAAAAATTTTAAAAAACTAAAAAAATCTCAACCGCGATCCATTTTAAAAAATAAAGATTATAAAAAAAAATAAAAAATAGTTTCTAAATAATAAAATAATTAAAATTAAAAATATTTCTAGAAAAACAGAAACAATGTTCATCTTTTATTACATTAAGTAACTAGACCGATGATGATATGGTATCGTCACGAGCTAGTACGTGTTTTTCTTTGATTATTTCTTCAATCTTTTTCCTTTTTTAGGTTGGATCTGGTGATGTTGTTAATGATTGATGATGTTATTTTTAATTTTATTTTCTGTTTTAGAAACTGGTTATTGGCTTTGGACTCGGATGATGATGGTTGAAATTGGTTTTGTCTTCGTTTTTTGGCTTTAGATACGGATGATGATGGTTGATGGTTTTTGGCTTTGAAATTGGTTTTCTGTTGATCATGGTTGAAGTTGGTTTTATGCTTATGTCCATCCTTTTTTTTTTTCAATTTTTTTTTAATTAAAATCTTTTGTTATAGAAAAGCCTCTTCTTTTTTTTTTTTTTCTCAAGTTTTGATTTTTAAAAGTTAATCTCCATTGTCCATCATCATGATGGACAATACAGATATCACTTTTCTATTTTTCTAAAAACATTTTCAAATTAAAAATCATTTTAATTACTTTTTAATTGTTTTAATTTTTTTAGAGTTTTATATTTAAAAGTAGATTACGACATAAATCTTTGAAATTTTTTAATTTTTTTTCCCAAAAGGTAGGGCTAAATCTATCATTTCAGTCATCAAATAGCTATTCAAGGACATTAAGATGTTTCACTTCTATTTTGACAATCAAACAGACGATCGTCTATAATTAAACCATTCTCACCATCAACTATAATTA
This sequence comes from Litchi chinensis, assembly GCA_019925255.1. Classification (NCBI taxonomy): domain Eukaryota; kingdom Viridiplantae; phylum Streptophyta; class Magnoliopsida; order Sapindales; family Sapindaceae; genus Litchi; species Litchi chinensis. Next base: position 28,276,122 of record CM034469.1, on the reverse strand, counting down.
AACCGTTAGTATAGAGATTGACGATGTGATAAACTATAAATGATGTTCCATTCTAGACTAAAATCACAAACATGTGACCCATCTAAAATATCCTAGTTGACAATCACTAACGCAATTATCGCCAATTCTAACATGCATTACCATTTCATGTCAAATCCAAGTAGAAAAAAAGGAAAAATCATATTAAAAACACTAACATATATTTTAAATATGCCAAAACGACAACAATACTCAAACCAAAATATTAATAATACAAAACAGAAAAACAGTTTTCTGATACATTTATTAGCGACCTTTATTCTTCATCTGTTTTTCCATTCGTTCACATTATAATTCTAATTTACGCTTTCACAGGCTTGAACGAAGTCAGATTCCTCCAATGCTCCCAAGCCTTCTCCCACACGACAGCCTCGTACTTCCCTGCCCCCTTCGCCGCCGCCGCGCCGTCCTTCGCCGTCAGCAACAACCGGTAATTCATCCCGGACACCACCTGTGTCTCGCCGCTCACCACCTTCTGTAGCTGCAGTGCCCCCTTCGACTGTTTGTTGTGCTCCGACACCGCGAACTCCGCGATCTCCTTCACGTGGGGATCTGACAGGTTCTTGATCGGAGTCCAGCCGCCAAGCAGATTTCCTTCTCGAGCGTCGACGGAGCTAGAGAGGAAGCCGACGGCGACGACGGCTAGTAAGAGACGGAGACTGGATGTGGTCATGATCGATAACTGTTTTGAAAATTTTTTTCTTCCTTCCTTTGTTTTCTCTCTCTGTGGGTGAGGTTGGGTTTATTGAGATTTGAAAGGTATTTATAGAGGGGAAGGGACGCGGAGAGAATTTAGTGTGACTAGTGTTGCGTCACCGACATGGTGGGCCTGCTAGCGTGTGTGTGGGTTTATGGTGTGGTCTGATGTGGAGCTTTGTGTTTTGGAGGACGGATTTGGGTGTGGTTGATGTTGAGTCTGATGTGGCGAAGGTTGATTGGTGTGGAGTTGTGGTTTGGTGACACCTAAGCATTTCTCACTAATGGGAAGATAAGGAAGAAAAATTATGAAAGAAAGACAATTTAGGTAAAGGTAATCCAAATTGGATTCAGGAAAATTACAAAAGAAAGACAATTTAGTTAAAGGTAAAATCCAAATTGGATTCATTTTCTAGAATACACTGGATCAACCAATTTAGGTAAGGCAATCCAAATTGCATTCAGGGAAATTACAAAAGAAAGACAATTTAGGTAAGGTAAAATCCAAATTGGATTCATTTTCTAGCATACACTACATTAGCCATAAATGAAGGGTAAGCTTCCACCATGTCTCTATTTCTTTGGTTATATTTTTAGAATAATCTTATATTTTTCAAAAATTTGTCACAAAATTTTACCAAAATAATATGATAAGCTGATTTATAACTACTGTATTAAATTTAGGATGATATGTTGATGATGTAATAATAACACATAAGTTTATCACATCATTTCGACAATAAATATAGATAAATTCTTGAATTATGTAGCATTACTCATTTTTATATTAGAGAGAATATTACTTTTCAGGTAAATTAAGCCTATCTTATGTTCACCTATTGGTATCTACCTCTAACTCATATCATACATGTGTAATGAATAATTAATCATATAGAATATTGAGATAATGTGAATATAGGCGTCATGCTCTTGTCATACACCAAAACTCTTCCGTATATCTACTTGATTAATATTTTAAATCAATAAATAATGAAAACACGAGAATAGAGATTTTATTTATGATTGTTATAATGAATCACAATATCTGCAAGGGAGAAAATTTTCGATAATATGTATGAATCAAAGCATTTTGATAGAATTAGGCAAAGGAAACTTCCAAAACAAAATATTATAGTAAAAACTTATATTTTGATGTAGATTATTTAATGTATGTAACACTTATTTTTATTGATATTTCATTAACCTAATGACACTAATGCTGTGCTTATTGATATTTCATTACTGATAAATGTTACATTCGGTGCAACATACATAGGTGTCTCGGAAACAGAAAAGTCCTTTAAGTAATGGCTGAAATTGGTTGTTAAGGATATGAAATCTCCTGTGCAACTATAAGTACGTTTTTGCATGGCAACATAACATGAAGAACTGCTAGGACTATAAACGCTTTGAAACTAAACAAGATCTAGTGGAAAATATGAAGAGATCATCACTTCCTTTATGTGCAAGGACGCCCTACATCTCCATCACAACACAACCCAGGCAGCTGTTTATTGTATATAGACCCTGCATATCCCCTAGAACAGTCTGCACCATATGTTGGAGAAACTCTAGGCTGCTGCACCTTGGCCAAACTCCAAGTCTGCAATGCAGAGCCTGGTTGACAAAGAAGAAGTAAAATAAGTACAAAGCACAAGAATCAGAAAAGGTTAACCACCCATGTTTTCTTTAATATCTTGCTAGAAAGTTTCTAACTCATTCACTCATGTCTTTGTTTAGCTGATTAGCATCTTCTATGTGAATGTATACTGCATGAGAGAAAAAGATACCTGTATTAAGATGACAAGCTGATGTGGAAAAAGATGATTATCTGTTACTAAAGTTGAAGATGCTAATAGCCTTGTTACCTTTCCATATTCCATGAAATGTCAGACAGAAGTTTGGACACAGGATCACCAAGGGATCTTTGTCTACAAGATTTTGACAAACTCATGACATGTGGTACACACATCCAGTTATTCTATTCTATCATGTTAATATCTTATGTTAACTGAGTATGAGATTATTGAAGGATTTATTAGACCTTACAAACCGATTTTTAGTACTGGAATTGCTGTAGACGGGGCAATGAGTTGCATGTACATAGTAGTATTAAGCACCAACGGTATTATCATGTTGAATTATAATAAGTTAGTTACTACTAGACCCAAAAGGTTACATTGATAGGAAAAATTTCAATTATAGCACTGAAAGGCTGAGGATAATTAGATATATTATACATCAACATGCCCTCCTACAAAGTGGACAGATGGTAAACACATGATAAAAGGGAAATGAGGTTTCAAATCTGAGGCCTCCAGACTCTAATACCAGGTTAGTTACCACTAAATCTAAAAGTTTAAGATACTACAAAATGGTTCAACTATAATATTTAGAATCGAACTTGATGAGATTTATGGTACACTAACAAATTAGAAAAAAAAAAAGTTTGTTTCCAAATTAAGTAAGCGTGATGTTGTTGTCTGCCAAGAAAAGAGAAACAAAATGAAGAAAAAGAACTTTAAATGTATTCCAAAGTGAGAAAGCAAGAAACACTTTAAAGAGTAACAATCATGCTCATCTTTGTTTTTATAATTTTTTGTGCATGAATTCTGTCTATCAATTCAATTTTTTGTAATTTCTTTCTGATGAAATAAACGAATCATCCCCAGCCTGCACAAACTTCTCTCACCACACAAGCACACAAGGACAAGGTTGTAAAATTGAGAAAATCAACAAAAAGATTGTTAACATTGGACCAAGTCGAGAAGTGGATGATTTATGGCATAATTAATTGTGGGAAATGAAGGGAAGAACAAGAACTGAATGTGCATATATGATTGCAATGCCTCAAGAATAATTGAAAAAGATCAAGCATACTGCAAACCTATCTCAAACAGATTCATCAGCAATAAATTAGAAGTAACATGACTTTGGATTGTATGTAGAAAAAGCAACAACAGACCTCTGTATCAAACAAAAAACTTGAAAACTTCTATATCAACCAAACTTTATATAGGAAAATATATGACTCTACTACATCACACACTATATCAATCATACCCTTCAAAAGTGAAACATATAACGGTACATCACACAATAAATGATCCAAATCACATCACATCACACTATATATAAATCATGCCCTTGATAAATGAAAACTCCAACCAAGTAGGACTTCTGAAGCGATTAAGCATCAAGAAAACCCACTCTTACATTAATCCTGACAGATCATACTCGCACAATTCCAAATCATGCTGAGGGAGTAGCAACTTTAGTGATCTCCTCGATCCTTTTCTTGCCTTCGAGCACACTAACTACATCTGACATTGTAGGCCTCAGAGTTGGTGACCGATCAATGCACAAGATGGCTATATTCAGGATATTGAGTGCTTGCTCCCTGTTGTAGGTTTGTAACTTTTCATCGACTAATCTCACAAGATTTCCCTTTGATTGGTGAAAATAAGCCTACATTTATGCAAAAAGATGATTAAATATGATCTTGACTGTAGAATGATAAAATTATGCGATGGATTATGAATTTTTGTTTCCATTGCAATATATTTTGTGATAATATTCATATGATAACGTAAATATCTAAGAGAGTATAATCTTATCACTTTCTTTACCATATCTATAAGATAAACGGTTTCTTGGTTTGCTTTAAAATCTGCATTTTTCTTCCCACTAACTATTTCGAGTAAAACAATTCCATAACTATAAACATCAGATTTTTCTGTTATGACTTTTACTGTTGCATACTCAGGTGCCATATATACCCTGTAAACCAAAGGTAAGAAATCAATGTATAAGGTCAGAAAGGGGCATAAATAAGGACAACAGTCTTTGGTTATAGCATTTTAGAAGATAAGTGTTTGAAAAGAAACAAGAGGCATGGAGTATATGCTTCAGTACTTACAGTGTATCTCCTGCACCTATCAACACATTCAGATCTTCCTCTTCATAAAGCTTTGCCAATCCAAAGTCTGATACCTTAGCCTTAAGTTCCCCATCAAGCAGAATATTGGAGGGTTTAATATTTCTATGAACAATCTTTCTTGAATCTTCATGCAGATACTCTAGAGCCTTTGCAATTCCCAGACAAATATTGAACCTAGTGTCCCAATCTAGTACCAAGTTGGAATTTGGATCTGCAAATCATTCAAAGTCAATATTTACTGCATTTTAAATATATGAAGTTCGAAAAGATTAAAAAAGGAAACAATGATAAGAGTTTTGACACAGAAATTACTGAATAAGGTAAATGCGAGTGATCTATGTTCCATATACTCTTATATCAGCAAATGTAAATCATTTCTGGAGTAGCCATCCAAAAACTCAACAAGATTCTGATGTTTCACTGTTTTTAGAGTGTATACTTCCCTTCCTACTTGATCAATCACATGTTTTGAGTGAGGAGAAAGCTTCTTAACTGCCACAGTCTGATCGGGCAGTGTAGCCTGCAGCCATGCAAAAATACGATTGTTTATGTCTCAAAATTTCAAAACCAGATAGATTCAAAAGCTATTACTCCCAATCCTGAAATGTAAACAATAAGTTTAACCTTGTATACTATCCCATACTGCCCGCTGCCAATCATCATCTTGGAGCTAAAATTTTGTGTAGCATCAACAACTTGTTTAACAGTGTATGATTTGCCTCGGAGTTCTACTCTTGCTTCTGTTGCGAGAAACCATCAAAGAATTTACTTGTCTGTGTATGTTGCATTAACAAGTAGTGCTTCACAGTTATAGCTTCAGTTATGATCTTACCTCTTAACTTTTTGTCTCCCACCCACCCCATTATCCACAGGAAAGCCAGTAAAAGAAGTTGAATGAATATAGCAGCAACCGAGATTACTACTATCAGTGCATATGACAAACCACCAACTTTGAAGTCTGTGAAAAATCAGTGGATGGTAGCAAAAAAAAATTTGTTTTAGAATCTATATCTTCAACTGAGTAATCGGACTGAAAAATTAATATGAAAATAGTAAATGGGTAAATGTTTCTACCTGGAGTTACTGAAATAGCTGATATGAGTGGCCCATTAAGAGAAGGCGTGTTGTATAGAGATCCTTTGCCAGTCCACAGTAAGCGTATCTCTATTAAATTTTTTACTACAGTAGCTGTAAAATTTTCAGTCCACATCTTATTTGGACCACCAGCCTGTTGTTTTATGTTGTAATCCTTCTTTACTTGAATCCCCTGCAACAAGGAGTTCCTTAGTAGGTGGCACCAGTGCAATCACATTATGAAAAAAGCTAATACTATTACCTGGATATATATATCAAACACACGTTTCCCTGAAATGCTGTGGTCTTCGTCATTTGCATATACGGTTTCAGCAAAGTGAAGTTTGACAGTGTAATTGCCATTTTGTAAGCAGAAACCATATTATGTAAGAGCTTGAGGGCAAAGACGAGCTTTTTCATATAGAGGAGCCTCAACAGCAGAAACTCCACATGCCATCTTCTTAATATAATCACTAGAATTGGCTGTTGAGGATATAAAATCTCCAGAACAACTATAAGCCCAGTTGCTTTCACTTATATAAAATGGTGATGTATCAGCATCTGCATCGTAGCGTTTTCCTTCAATGATTGTTTCTTCACCACCAGCATTTATATACAAGGAATGGTCTGCTAAAAATAATATTCCTCTAAAAGAAAATAGTTTTGCACCTCAAGGCATACTCAAGATTTTTGAGACAAACCAAACTCAATGCTATGACAGTAACCGCTAGACCCAAAGGCTTAGGCTCTCAAGTAAGAGCTCAACTAATAATGTAAGGCATTTTAACCATACAAACAAGGGAAGTCAACACAACTTGTTAAAGAAGAAATCTCATTAATTGAAAGCATTAGTGAGCCAACTTATCTTATTTTGTATCATGAAGTTTCACCTTCCAAAAGGATTATAATATTTCTATAAGGGATAGAAAGAAGGGCAAGGAGATACAGAAAGCTAATTATACAATTGACATTTACAAAATTATAAATAATACAATCTACAATGCGTAGCTTTCTGAAGAATAAACATACCCTTGGATCTCTTCTTGTTGTCAAGAATAAACATACCCTTGGATCTCTTCTTGTGACAACGCTCATCCATGGTTTGATCTAGATACTCTCTAAATATCAAAATTATGAAGGTAAGAAATAACTTAGGATACAGTTCTTCTAATTACAGAATATAGGAGATATGAACAAACTTATTTTTTGATTCACTGTTTGCAGCAACAATAGTATCCAGAAAAGGCCATGAAACAGAATGAGAACAAAAAGATTATCTCTGAAGTTTAACTTTGAAATACAACAAATTAACAAAGAAGTAAATAGCATTGGTGAAGTTTCCTTACGTATTTATCTTCAACGTGTCTATTGTTACATTCTTAGAATTATTGTAGAAAAGATCCCTGAATCATAACAACATAAAGAATGATGAATTGATTTCTTAATGCTGTAACTTTTTCGAATATTAAGAATACAAATTTATATTAAATTACCTATTTGGCTTCATTATTCAGCAGCAACGGTATCCAAACAAGTTCATGAAACAAGGAGAATTACTTACTAGTGAAATTTGAAATGTAAAAAAAAGAAAAAAAAATGAAACCAAGGGAAAAAAATAAAAAAGATAAACAAAGTGATAGGTGCTACTTCCTTACTTATGCTTCTTTTCTAGTTCTTGGAATGTAAAATTATTGTATAAGATTCTTGCAGAAAGATTCATAGACGCGTGGAGAAATCTCTTTGGTCGCAAAACATCAAAAATATTATGTTGATTGACATATACATGCAATACATACTTATATACATTCATACACATATGCAACTATATATACTTGTAATATTGAAGGAAATAAAAAAAGAACAATAAAACATGATAGATGCATTTCAAGATGAAGAATCTTTAGAACATGTTAAGCTAATTTTGGATGGATTTTTGAAAACTTTTCTGGTATGACAATCCCTAACTACTGTTAATGCAACCCTTTCATCACTTAATAATCTAGTAAGGTAGCATATTTAACATTTGGAGTCATACTTGACTAGATTGAAACAACCTCGAAAGCATTTTTCCCCATTCCAAGGAAAGACTACATATTTACTTGCCGAATATGACCAGAATTGTTGTCTAAAGTAATTAGTTATCATAAATTACATTACCATTATTGTGAGTATAATTTGGGCTGTGTAAATGGGCTGATAAAAGCCCAATGAACTGACCCAGATCCAATAGACAAAGCCTAAGATCTAAAGAACGAACCCAGCTTTCAGCTCTCAGCTCGCTGATGAGCTCTCATGTCTCAGGTCTCAGCTCCTTGATGAGCTCTCAGGTCTCAGGTTTCAGCTCTCAGATCTCAGCATCCAGCTCGCAGCTTGTTACATTCAGCTCGCAGAATTGAGCTCTCAGCTCAGCTCACTAGTCAGCATTACTTAGCTCACTCTATGCGCATCTTGTTACTCATAGCAGGGTCTAGCTCAAAGTTATCCAAGATAGGCTCTAGCTTGTTCAATGATTAGTTAAGCAAGAAAATCTTTCAGAAAAGGCAACAACCCAATTTGATCGTGATTCTTCTATCCGAATTGGAAGTTAATTCAAATTTGAACTCAGTCAACGTGATCCCGAGCTTTACAGAGCAGTTTCCTAATTTGACTCTAAACGATTAGGAAGTGCATTCAATGTAAAATTCTTTTCCTATTTTATTTCTTCCAAAATTGTAACGATTTTTTCCCTATAAATAGAGGCTAATTTCATTGTAAACACAGATACAAGCAATAATATACTATCACTCTGCCGGATTATTGAGAGATAGTCGTGGATGTAGGCGCACTCGTTGAACCACGTAAAATCTTTGTGTTGTTTTGGTTCTTAACCTTTTATCTCTTGTTTTTGTTCTTGGTTTCGTGTTGTTTCACATTGATTGCAGATACTGGGTATTGAATTCTCGTCGACCAGAAAATCACGTCGACATTTTGGCGCTAGAGGAAGGGCCCATACTGTAATCTTTAAGTTTTTAGCAACCATGGCAAGAGGAAGAGCAATCAAAAGTTAAGATGCGGTGGCTGATCAGCTAGAGAGGAAGACAGACCAACAGCAGCATGATGTCCAACCGATGGAGAATGCTACTGTGCCCATGTCAGACATCTCTCATGCCCCCATAACAGGTGTTGCTATAGGAATACCTCCACCAACCTCTTGCCAGCTAGCACCATTGGACTCTATAACTATGTAAATATAATTTTTATTGCATGAAATCAGTTTAGTTGATCATAATTAGTTAAATGAAGCTTAGATACGAAAGAAAAACTAGCGTCGCTAGTCTGAAACGAAAAAAGTGCACAAAACGTGCACTAAAAATGCTCGAAAAATGATATTTTTCTTAGATTTGACATAGCAAACAATAGATTTTTTTGACGAAATTTGACATGTGACCAGAATGTGAGACAAGTGAACCGTAGGAAAAAGAACAAAGGAAAACGGAGCCCCGGGCAGTGTGCTGCGATGCATTTTGTTATGGGCTGTCAATGAAGTTTAAAATTTTGATTTTTCGTTTCGAGCCTCTAACAATTATACGGATCACGTGGGGGTATCCCCAAGGGTCCAAAACTGAAACTTTTACAAAGAAATCGGAATTCGAGAGTCTCTGTTGAGTTAAAATCGAGTTAGGAAAGTTATAGAGTATAGAATTGTCAAAAAGTTAAAGTATAGCAACAATGTGAATAAGTGCATTGTTAGTTAAGTCAAGTGTTGTTCTTATGAATAAGAAATTGTTATGTAGGTGACGAGCGAGCGCACGAGGTCCGAGAGGCTCGTCGAGACACTTGACACGGATTTGTGCGGCTCGAGGTAAGTGTATTATCACTTATGATTAAATTTCATTTCCTAGTGTTACATATTGTATATAAATGTTAAATGAGAATGAAAACAATTTTTCAATATCAAGTTCAACGTTTTGAGTATATGAGTTCTTATGGAATCCATAAAGTAACTTAAATCAATAATAAGTTGTTCCTAAAAAGAGTTAAAATAATAGAGTTTTAAAAGTTCTAAAATTAGTTAGTTTTTTGCTTTTGCAATTAATAAATCTAGTTTACAAACCCATATATATGCCTTAAAAGTTTATGAGATTTAGCGCTACGTGACGATGTAGAAAATTCCATCCATAGTCACTCAAAGTATAGAGAAATTAGCACTACGTGACGATGTAGAAAATTCCGTTCGTAGTTGCTCAGTTCTACTAGAAAGTATAGCGCTACGTTGCGATGTAGACAATTCCGCACCTAGTTGGTTATTTTACAGTTTGGCACTACGCAGCAATGTAAAAAATTTCACTCGTAGTCGCCTAGAGTGCTAGCACTACAATTGCGATGTATAAAATTCCGTGTTGTAGTTGCTCAGTTATGATATTTATCACCCTACGTCCGATGCAGTAAATTCCGTATCGTAGTGGTTGAGTTACAACAGTAGCTTCACGTTGACGTTAGTTTAAAACACCCGTGATGGATAGAGTATTCCGAGGGTATACATGGGGATTTTGAAAGTATTGAAAATAAATAAGATTTTAGTTTAATATATTGATGCACGTTATATTATACGATTTTGTGACACTAACTCATTTGGTGATTGTGTAGCTTATTTATATCCTTGGGCACTGCCACAGGACGATAGGACGACATCGTTTTGTTTTACATATATATATATATATATATATATATATATATAGGTGGGAGAACCATGCTAGATGCTTGTGTACATTGTATATATGGATTGAATATATTACATTTTGAAGTACCCTTGTATTTGAAATTGTATATTTGTAAATATTCATGCATTCTATATATTGTATATATATGTATAGTTTAGCATGAGTTATGATTATGTTGTGGAAAATGTGATGATAATGCTTGTTTGTGGACAAAGAAGTTGGGCGGAATGGAAAATATAGTCGAAGTGTAATTTTCTTTATAGGTAAATTTTGTATTTGTTGAAAATGCAGTCGTTATGCTGCCAAAATTTTTATGAAATCGTTTTGAAATGAAATCGCGAAAAATTCTATTACTCCCAACTGTTTTTAAGAAAACCAAGTTTTTAAGTTTAAACGAGTAAACCGGCTAAGAAAGTTAGGGGTTCGCTTCTCGGGTTTCTTCAATCCGACAAGTCGGGTTCAGGAAGTTCGTTGAAGTACCCGGCAGGATCCTCCAGACAAGAGCCTAGATAAGGTCTGGGAAGGGTCCTGTCATCATTGACCTCCTGCAAATGGATAGAGGCCGCCAATGGCCTTCTACAATAACATGGAGACCTTTTTTTAAATAAAAATGTTGGAGGTTAAGGTTGAGTCAGTCTTCTATGGCAGTAGATTGACGACTTCTTATAAATAGATGAAGACCACCAACAACCTTCTGTAACCATATAGAGGCTATCGATGGCTTCATTATTATTTTTAATAGAATTAAAAAGAAAAATAGACATGGAGGCTGTCAATAACCTTCTATGACAGTATGGAAGTCGCTGACGTCCTCCATAGATAAAGGAGGCCGTGACCTCCTCCCTAAATTGAAGGGAGGAAGGGCAGCCTCCTTCTTTCAAACAACGCGAAGATCGCTTAACCCCCTCCCAACGACTTAGGAAAGAGGCCTGTCTTGAATCGGTGACCAAAGACGACGGCCACGGGTCCTAGAGTTAGATATGAGTTAGGGTTAGGGTTGAAATTAGGGTTTGATTAGAAATGAAAATTTTGTTAGGTTATGAATATTTTGCAATAACATAATAATAAAAGGTTAATTTAGGAAATCAATGTGTATTTATTGAAATCTATTATATAAATGATTTTTAGTATATGAAAGGTGTTACTCTATTAAATTAATAATGACTATTATTGAAACCCTAAATGAGTCATTCTAAAAAAAATTGCCAATGATTATTGAAAATTTGAATGAGGTTATTCTCTAATCTTTATAGATTTTAATTAGAGAGTGTGACCTTTTTCAGGGTTTCGATTATAGATTTTAATTTGAGAGAATGACCTCCTTTAGGGTTTCAATAATAATTGATAATTTTTTTAAAAAGACTCATTTAAGGTTTCAATAATGACCATTAATTTAATAAAGCAACAAATTTAAATAATATATTTTAATTTGAGAGAATAACCTCGTTTAGAGTTTCAAAGATAATTGGTAATTTTTTAAGACGACTCATTTAGGGTTTCAATAATAATCATTAATTCGATAGAACAACATATTTAATATACAAAAAATCATTCAAATAATATATTTTAATTTGAGCGAATGCCTCATTTAGGGTTTCAATAATAATTAGTAATTTCTTAGAACGACTCATTTTTGGTTTTCATAATAGCCATTAATTTAATAAAATGATACATTTAATATTAAAAATCATTTAAATAATAAATTTTAATTTGAGATAATGACCCAATTTAGGGTTTCAACAATAGATTATAAATTAGAATTATAATATGAACAAAGATAAAAAAGATGGAGAATAAGGTTGTTAATTAACATATCAGAAAATTTTTCTTCCGTTTTATATTATTAATTTTTCGTTGACTATTGTTGGTGCTTTGTTATATTTCAAATATATTTTACTATTTTGATTTTTTTTTTTTCCTTGGAGATTTGGATTTGACGTGAAATGGTATGCATATTAGAATTGGTGATAATTGGTTAAGGATTGTCGACTATAGGATATTTTAGATAGGTCAAATGTTTGTGATTCTAGTTGACAATGAAGAGGAAATTGTGCAAAACCCTTTGGACGTTTGTCTTTTGACAAACAGAAATAAAATTTATAGTTTACTACATTATCCTCCCCTATACTAAGGGTTTTGACTATGGTTGATCATGAGAGTAGATGTTTGTTGTCAAAATAGAGGTGAAAGACTATGATGCCCCATAATAACTATTTAGTGGGTGAAATGACAAATTTACCCCTAGTATTGTGGGAAAAATTTTAAAAAACTAAAAAAATCTCAACCATGATCCATTTTAAAAAATAAAGATTATAAAAAAAATTAAAAAATAGTTTCTAAATAATAAAATAATTAAAATTAAAAATATTTCTAGAAAAACGGAAACAATGTTCATCTTTTATTACATTAAGTAACTAGACCTATGATGATATGGTATTGTCCACGAGCTAGTATGTGTTTTTCTTTAATTATTTCTTCAATCTTTTTCTTTTTTCAGGTTGGATCTGGTGATGTTGTTAATGACTGATGATGTTATTTTTAATATTATTTTCTGTTTTAGAAACTGGTTATTGGCTTTGGACTTGGATGATGATGGTTGAAATTGGTTTTGTCTTCGTTTTTTGGCTTTAGATACGGATGATGATGGTTGATGGTTTTTGGCTTTGAAATTGGTTTTCTGTTGATCATGGTTGAAGTTGGTTTTATGCTTATCTCCATCCTTTTTTTTTTCAATTTTTTTTATAATTAAAATCTTTTGTTATAGAAAAACCTCTTATTTTTTTTCCTCAAGTTTTGATTTTTTAAAGTTAATCTCCATTGTCCATCATCATGATGGACAAACAATACAGATATCACTTTTTTATTTTCCTAAAAATATTTTCAAATTAAAAACCATTTTAATTACTTTTAAATTGTTTTAATTTTTTTAGAATTTTTATATTTTAAAGTAGATTACGACATAAATCTTTAAAAGTTTTAAATTTTTTTTCCCAAAAGGTAGGGCTAAATCTATCATTTCAATCATCAAATAGCTATTCAAGGACATTAAGATGTTTCACTTCTATTTTGACAATCAAACAGACGATCATCTATAATTAAACCATTCTCACCATCAACTACAATTAAACCGTTAGTATAGAGATTGACGATGTGATAAACTATAAATGATGTTCCATTTTAGACTAAAATCACAATGTGACCCATCTAAAATATCCTAGTTGACAATCACTAACGCAATTGTCGCCAATTCTAACATGCATTACCATTTCATGTCAAATCCAAGTAGAAAAAAAGGAAAAATCATATTCAAAACAGTAACATATATTTTAAATATGCCAAAACGACAACAATACTCAAACCAAATATTAATAATACAAAACAGAAAAACAGTTTTCTGATATATTTATTAGCGACCTTTATTCTTCATCTGTTTTTCCATTCGTTCACATTATAATTCTAATTTACGCTTTCACAGGCTTGAACGAAGTCAGATTCCTCCAATGCTCCCAAGCCTTCTCCCACACGACAGCCTCGTACTTCCCTGCCCCCTTCGCCGCCGCCGCGCCGTCCTTCGCCGTCAGCAACAACCGGTAATTCATCCCGGACACCACCTGTGTCTCGCCGCTCACCACCTTCTGTAGCTGCAGTGCCCCCTTCGACTGTTTGTTGTGCTCCGACACCGCGAACTCCGCGATCTCCTTCACGTGGGGATCTGACAGGTTCTTGATCGGAGTCCAGCCGCCAAGCAGATGTCCTTCTCGAGCGTCGACGGAGCTAGAGAGGAAGCCGACGGCGACGACGGCTAGTAAGAGACGGAGACTGGATGTGGTCATGATCGACAACCGTTTTGAAAATTTTTTCTTCCTTTCTTTTTTTTCTCTCTCTGTGGGTATGGTTGGGTTTAGTGAGATTTGAAAGGTATTTATAGTGTGACTACTGTAGCGTCACCGACATGGTGGGCCTGCTAGCGTGTGTGTGGGTTTATGGTGTGGTCTGACGTGGAGCTTTGTGTTTTGGAGGACGGATTTGGGTGTGGTTGATGTTGAGTCTGATGTGGCGAAGGTTGATTGGTGTGGAGTTGTGGTTTGGTGACACCTAAGCATTTCTCACTAATGGGAAGATAAGGAAGAAAAATTATGAAAGAAAGACAATTTAGGTAAAGGTAATCCAAATTGGATTCAGGAAAATTACAAAAGAAAGACAATTTAGGTAAAAGTAAAATCCAAATTAGATTCATTTTCTAGAAAACTCTGGATCAACCAATTTGGTAAGGTAATCCAAATTGCATTCAGGGAAATTACAAGAGAAAGACAATTTAGGTAAGGTAAAATCCAAATTGGATTCATTTTCTAGCATACACTACATTAGCCATAAATGAAGGGTAAGCTTCCACCATGTCTCTATTTCTTTGGTTATATTTTTAGAATAATGTTATATTTTTCAAAAATTTGTCACAAAATTTTACCTAAATAATATAATAAGCTAATTTATAACTACTATATTAATTTTGGGATAATATATTGATGATGTAATAATAACACATAAGTTTATCATATCATTTGGATAATAAATATAGATAAATTCTTGAATTATGTAGCATTATTCATTTTTATATTAGAGAGAATATTCCTTTTTAGGTAAATTAAGCCTATCTTATGTTCACCTATTGGTATCTACCTCTAACTCATATCATACATGTGTAATGAATAATTAATCATATAGAATATTGAGATAATGTGAATAAAGGTGTCATGCTCCTGCCATACACCAAAACTCTTCCGTATATCTAAGGGTGGATAACACCATGTTCGGATCGATTCCGACTAGATCTGATTCGAACATGATAAATTTGTAAATCGCTATTTTTGGATCCGAATATGATCTATTAAGGGGAAGGAATCGATCCGATTTGAACACCCAATCTGCAGATTGGATTGAATTGGTTTCATGTTTGAACACTTACTTTCAATTTCAATGTATACACCAAGACCTTTTTCTGTCTTTCTTAGTTTCGAACAACTCAAAATACTCCTAACAATTTGACTTAAGCCTACGATTACTTTCATTCTTCATCTTCTTCTCTATTTTTTTTGTCACCCCAAGATGGGTAGCTGAGTGAGAGTTGTCGATGTCGACAATGAAGGAAAAATGGGTAGGGGTAGGGGTGGGGTTGTCGAGCACGAGCTGAGAGTGAGAGGGAGTAAGAGATGGATGTTAGGGTTAGCTTAAGTGGATTGTCGAGCACGAGCTGAGAGTGAGAGGGAGTAAGAGATGGATGTTAGGATTAGCTTAAGTGGACTTTATATAGAGGTATGCAAAATTACGTATGTACCCTTATTCACGGGTTCATGGATCGGATTGGTTTTGGATACCCCGATCCGATCCGATCCGTGAAACATAGTGTTTTCATAGGTGAGGATCCGAACACCTTACCTTTAAACATGTGATCCGATCCAAACACCCATGGATCGAATTGGATCGGGTTGTTCGGATCAGATCCATGTTTTTATGACCATCCCTACGTATATCTACTTGATTCATATTTTAAACCAATAAATAATGAAAACATGAGAATAGAGACTTTATTTATGATTGTTATAATAAATCACAATATCTGCAAGGGAGAAAATTTTCGATAATATGTATGATTCAAAGCATTTTGATAGAATTAGGCAAAGGAAACTTCCAAAACAAAATATTATAGTAAAAACTTACATTTTGATGTAGATTATTTAATGTATGTAACACTTATCTTTATTGATATTTCATTAACCTAATGACACTAATGATGTGCTTATTGATATTTCATTACTGATAAATGTTACATTCGGTGCAACATACATAGGTGTCTCGGAAACAGAAAAGTCCTTTAAGTAATGGCTGAAATTGGTTGTTAAGGACATGAAATCTCCTGTGCAACTATAAATACATTTTTGCATGGCAACATAACATGAAGAACTGCTAGGACTATAAACGCTTTGAAACTAAACAAGATCTAGTGGAAAATATAAAGAGATCATCACTTCCTTTATGTGCAAGGAAGCCCTGCATCTCCATCACAACACAACCCAGGCAGCTGTCTATTGTATATAGACCCTGCATATTCCCTAGAACAGTCTGCACCATATGTCGGAGAAACTCTAGGCTGCTGCACCTGGGCCAAACTCCAAGACTGCAATGAAGAGCCTGGTTGACAAAGAAGAAGTAAAATAAGTACAAAGCAGAAGAATCAGAAAAGGTTAACCACCCATGTTTTCTTTAATGTCTTGCTAGAAAGTTTCTAACTCATTCACTCATGTGTTTGTTTAGCTGATTAGCATCTTCTATGTGAATGTATACTGCATGAGAGAAAAAGATACCTGTATTAAGATGACAAGCTGATGTGGAAAAAGATGATTATCTGTTACTAAAGTTGAAGATGCTAATAGCGTTGTTACCTTTCCATATTCCATGAAAATGTCAGACAGAAGTTTGGACACAGGATCACCAAGGGATCTTTGTCTACAAGATTTTGACAAACTCATGACATGTGGTACACACATCCAATTATTCTATTCTGTCATGTTAATATCTTATGTTAACTGAGTATGAGATTATTGAAGGATTTATTAGACCTTACAAACCGATTTTTAGTCCTGGAATTGCTGTAGATGGGGCAATGAGTTGCATGTACATAGTAGTATTAAGCACCAACGGTATTATCATGTTGAATTATAATAAGTTAGTTACTACTAGACTCAAAGGGTTACATTGATAGGAAAAATTCAAACTATAGTACTAAAAGACTGAGGTTAATTAGATATATTATACGTTAACATGCCCTCCTACAAAGCGGACAGATGATAAACACATGATAAAAAGGAAATGGGGTTTCCAATCTGAGGCCTCCAGACTTTAATACCAGGTTAGTTACCACTAAATTTAAAAGTTTAAGATACTACAAAATAGTCCAACTATAATATTTAAAATCGAAATTGATGAGATTTATGATACATTAACAAATTAGAAAAAAAAAAAAGTTTGTTTCCAAATTAAGTAAGCGTGATGTTGTTGTCTGCCAAGAAAAGAGAAACAAAATGAAGAAAAAGAACTTTCAATGTATTCCAATGTGAGAAAGCAAGAAACACTTTAAAGAGTAACAATCATGCTCATCTTTGTTTTTATAATTTTTTGTGCATGAATTCTGTCTATCAATTCAATTTTTTGTAATTTCTTTCTGATGAAATAAACGAATCATCCCCAGCCTGCACAAACTTCTCTCACCACACAAGCACACAAGGACAAGGTTGTAAAATTGAGAAAATCAACAAAAAGATTGTTAACATTGGACCAAGTCGAGAAGTGGATGATTTATGGCATAATTAATTGTGGGAAATGAAGGGAATAACAAGAACTGAATGTGCATATATGATTGCTATGCCTCAAGAATAATTGAAAAAGATCAAGCATACTGCAAACCTATCTCAAGCAGATTCATCAGCAGTAAATTAGAAGTAACATGACTTTGGATTATATGTAGAAAAAGCAACAACAGACCTCTGTATCAACCACAAAACTTGCAAACTTCTATATCAACCAAACTTTATATAGGAAAATATATGACTCTACTACATCACACACTATATCAATCATACCCTTCAAAAGTGAAAATAACGGTACATCACACAATAAATGATCCAAGTCACATCACATCACACTATATATAAATCATGCCCTTGATAGATGAAAACTCCAACCAAGTAGGACTTCTGAAGCAATTAAGCATCAAGAAAACCCACTCTTACATTAATCCTGACAGATCATACTCGCACAATTCCAAATCATGCTGAGGGAGTAGCAACTTTAGTGATCTCCTCGATCCTTTTCTTGCCTTCGAGCACACTAACTACATCTGACATTGTAGGCCTCAGAGTTGGTGACCGATCAATGCACAAGATGGCTATATTCAGGATATTGAGTGCTTGCTCCCTGTTGTAGGTTTGTAACTTTTCATCGACTAATCTCACAAGATTTCCCTTTGATTGGTGAAAATAAGCCTACATGTATGCAAAAAGATGATTAAATATGATCTTGACTGTAGAATGATAAAATTATGCAATGGATTATGAATTTTTGTTTCCATTGCAATATATTTTGTGATAATATTCATATGATAACGTAAAAATCTAAGAGAGTATAATCTTATCATTTTCTTTACCGTATCTATAAGATAAACGGTTTCTTGGTTTGCTTTAAAATCTGCATTTTTCTTCCCACTAACTATTTCGAGTAAAACAATTCTATAACTATAAACATCAGATTTTTCTGTTATGATTTTTACTGTTGCATACTCAGGTGCCATATATACCCTGTAAACCAAAGGTAAGAAATCAATGTATAAGGTCAGAAAGGGGCATAAATAAGGACAACAGTCTTTGGTTATAGCATTTTAGATGATAAGTGTTTGAAAAGAAACAAGAGGCATGGAGTATATGCTTCAGTACTTACAATGTGTCTCCTGCACCTATCAACACATTCAGATCTTCCTCTTCATAAAGCTTTGCCAATCCAAAGTCTGATACCTTAGCCTTAAGTTCCCCATCAAGCAGATTATTGGAGGGTTTAATATTTCTATGAACAATCTTTCTTGAATCTTCATGCAGATACTCTAGAGCCTTTGCAATTCCCAGACAAATATTGAACCTAGTGTCCCAATCTAGTACCAAGTTGGAATTTGGATCTGCAAATCATTCAAAGTCAATATTTACTGCATTTTAAATATATAAAGTTCGAAAAGATTAAAAAAGTAAACAATGATAAGAGTTTTGACACAGAAATTACTGAATAAGGTAAATGCGAGTGATCTATGTTCCATATACTCATATATCAGCAAATGTAAATCATTTCTGGAGTAGCCATCCAAAAACTCAACAAGATTCTGATGTTTCACTTTTTTTAGAGTGTATACTTCCCTTCCTACTTGATCAATCACATGTTTTGAGTGAGGAGAAAGCTTCTTAACTGCCACAGTCTGATCGGGCAGTGTAGCCTGCAGCCATGCAAAAATACTATTGTTTATGTCTCAAAATTTCAAAACCAGATAGATTCAAAAGCTATTACTCCCAATCCTGAAATGTAAACAATAAGTTTAACCTTGTATACTATCCCATACTGCCCGCTGCCAATCTTCAACTTGGAGCTAAAATTTTGTGTAGCATCAACAACTTGTTTAACAGTGTATGATTTGCCTCGGAGTTCTACTCTTGCTTCTGTTGGGAGAAATCATCAAAGAATTTACTTGTCTGTGTATGTTGCATTAACAAGTAGTGCTTCACAGTTATAGCTTCAGTTATGATCTTACCTCTTAACTTTTTGTCTCCCACCCACCCCATTATCCACAGGAAAGCCAGTAAAAGAAGTTGAATGAATATAGCAGCAACCGAGATTACTACTATCAGTGCATATGACAAACCACCTACTTTGAAGTCTGTAAAAAATCAGTGGATGGTAGCAAAAAAAAATTTGTTATAGAATCTATATCTTCAACTGAGTAATCGGACTGAAAAATTAATATGAAAATAGTAAATGGGTAAATGTTTCTACCTGGAGTTACTGAAATAGCTGATATGAGTGGCCCATTAAGAGAAGGTGTGTTGTATAGAGATCCTTTGCCAGTCCACAGTAAGCGTATCTCTATTAAATTTTTTACTACAGTAGCTGTAAAATTTTCAGTCATTTGCTGTGGTCTTCCCTGAAATGCTGTGGTCTTCGTCATTTGCATATACGGTTTCAGCAAAGTGAAGTTTGACAGTGTAATTGCCATTTTGTAAGCAGAAACCATAATATGTAAGAGCTTGAGGGCAAAGACGAGCTTTTTCATATAGAGGAGCCTCAACAGCAGAAACTCCACATGCCATCTTCTTAATATAATCACTAGAATTGGCTGTTGAGGATATAAAATCTCCAGAACAACTATAAGCCCAGTTGCTTTCACTTATATAAAATGGTGATGTATCAGTATCTGCATCGTAGCGTTTTCCTTCAATGATTGTTTCTTCACCACCAGCATTTATATACAAGGAATGGTCTGCTAAAAATAATATTGTAAGTTAAAAGAAAATAGTTTTGCACCTCAAGGCATACTCAAGATTTTTGAGACAAACCAAACTCAATGCTATGTCAGTAACCACTAAACCCAAAGGCTTAAGCTCTCAAGTAAGAGCTCAACTAATAATGTAAGGCATTTTAACCATACAAACAAGGGAAGTCAACACAACTTGTTAAAGAAGAAATCTCATTAATTGAAAGCATTAGTGAGCCAACTTATCTTATTTTGTATCATGAAGTTTCACCTTCCAAAAGGATTATAATATTTCTGTAAGGGATAGAAAAAAGGGCAAGGAGATACAGAAAGCTAATTATACAATTGACATTTACAAAATTATAAATAATACAATCTACAATGCGTAGCTTTCTTAAGAATAAACATACCCTTGGATCTCTTATTGTGACAACGCTCATCCATGGTTTGATCTAGATACTCCCTAAAGATCAAAATTATGTAGGTAAGAAATAACTCAGGGTACAGTTCTTCTGATTGCAGAATACAGAAATTAGGGGTGGGCACAAAAACACGGAACCGATCCGAACACCCTGATCCGGTCCGATCCGTGGGTGTTCGGATCGGATCACATGTTCAAAAGTAAGGTGTTCGGATCCTCATTTGTGAAAACACCATATTTCACGGATCGGATCGGATCGGGGTTTCCAAAACCGATCCGATCCGTGAACCCGTGAACAATGATACATACGTAATTTCATATGCCTCTATATAAAGTCCACTCAAGCTAACCCTAACATCCATCTCTCACTCCCTTTCACTCTCATCTCAGTAGTTTTGTGAGTCTATTTGTAACTTTAGCTTGATATTTATATGATTGGGTGTTAGTGTTTTAGTGATTTCTATGCTTGTTTGTTGTGTTCTGTTGTTGAGTTACATATTTCATTTGCTGATTTTATATATATATATATATTATTATTGCTGTGAATGTTTACAAAATTTGGGAGATATGTATTACAATTCACGAAGGTACACCAACAAGATATCTCTATTTATCATCTTATCATAAGTTGAAATTGAAAATAGGTGTTCTGATCCGGTCCGATCCGCGAACTAAGTGTTCGGATCGGATCGGTTCCTTCTCCTTGATGGATCATGTTCGGATCCAAAAATGGCGATCCGTGAAGTTACCATGTTCGGATCGGATCCGGTCTGAAACGATCCGAACATGGTGTTGCCCACCCCTAACAGAAATATGAACATACTTATTTTTTGGTTCACTGTTTGCAGCAACAATAGTATCCAGAAAAGGCCATGAAACAAAATGAGAACAAAAAGATTATCTCTGAAGTTTAACTTTGAAATACAACAAATTAACAAAGAAGTAAATAGCATTGGTGAAGTTTCCTTTCGTATTTATCTTCAACGTGTCTATTGTTATATTCTTAGAATTACTGTAGAAAAGATCCCTGAATCATAACAACTTAAAGAATGATGAATTGATTTCTTAATGCTGTAACTTTTTCGAAGATTAAGAATACAAATATATATTAAATTACCTATTTGGCTCCATTGTTCAACAACAACGGTATCCAAACAAGTTCATGAAACAAGGAGAATTACTTGCTAGTAAAATTTGAAATGTAAAAAAAAAAAAGAAAAAAAGAAAAAAAAAATGAAACCAAGGGAAAAAAATGAAAAAGATAAACAAAGTGATAGGTGCTACTTCCTTACTTATGCTTCTTTTCTGGTTCTTGGAATGTAAAATTATTGTATGAAAGATCCCTGCAGAAAGATTCATAGATGCGTGGAGAAATCTCTTTAGTCGCAAAACATCAAAAATATTATGTTGATTGACATATACATGCAATACATACTTATATACATTCATACACATATGCAAATATATATACTTGTAATATTGAAGGAAATCAAAAAAGAATAATAAAACATGATAGATGCATTTCAAGATGAAGAATCTTTAGAACACGTTAAGCAAATTTTGGATAGATTCTTGAAAACTTTTCTGGTATGACAATCCTTGACTACTGTTAATGCAACCCTTTCATCACTTAATAATCTAGTAAGGTAGCATATTTAACATTTGGAGTCATACTTGACTAGATTGAAACAACCTCGAAAGCATTTTTCCCCATTCCAAGGAAAGACTACATATTTACTTGCCGAATATGACCAGGATTGTTGTCTAAAGTAATTAGTTATCATAAATTACATTACCATCATCCAGATTAATATTGAGCAAACATGCTATTATGGTAATATTGAGTAAACAATATTGAGCAATTTCATGTAATATTAATTTAGATGATGGTTATGCAATTTATATTCAAGTTGATGCAATCATGCAAGATGAGTAAAGACTATATATCCAAGTTGATGCAATCATGCAAGTAATGTCACTATTTTCTCTAATAATTTAAAAACATACGCCATGTAGACCATCTCATTGATCTAGTCTGGGATTTCTCCACTGAGCTTATTTCCTGTAAGAAACCTATGCAAAAATGCCAGTGGTGAGTGGAATGTATTCAATGCTAAGCAGTTTCATAAAATGCAAAATAGGCCACTTCTTCAGAGTTTGGAAAACAACTAATCAGAAGGTAGATGGAGTGGACTTCAAGAAAGTTATTCACATACATCTCAGATAAAGTCAGATTCCGAAAAGAAATTGGGATTCCACCAGTTAAGTTGTTAAAGCTCAAGTCGTTGCAATGCACAAGAAAACAGTCTTGGAAATTTGATCATCTAAAGTATTCTCATTAACATAGATAGCATAATACAACATAGTCAAATCATAGACAAAAGAAGGCACACAAAAGATAGCAATGCATGCCATAATAAGAAACTGAGCTTTCTATTAACCTTGTATAGTCATCAGAAATCTAAGAATCGATGTTAAACATTCATTATACTTGTAATACAAAACAAACAATTGGCTTATCTGCTTGAACACACAACGCTCATCCATGGTTTGATCTAGATACTCCCTAAAGATCAAAATTATGTAGGTAAGAAATAACTCAGGATACAGTTCTTCTGATTGTAGAATACAGAAAATATGAACAAACTTATTTTTTGGTTCACTGTTTGCAGCAACAATAGTATCCAGAAAAGGCCATGAAACAAAATGAGAACAAAAAGATCATCTCTGAAGTTTAACTTCGAAATACAACAAATTAACAAAGAAGTAAATAGCATTGGTGAAGTTTCCTTACGTATTTATCTTCAACGTGTCAATTGTTACATTCTTAGAATTACTGTAGAAAAGATCCCTGAATCATAACAACATAAAGAATGATGAATAGATTTCTTAATGCTGTAACTTTTTCGAAAATTAAGAATACAAATTTATATTTAATTACCTATTTGGCTCCATTGTTCAGCAGCAACGGTATCCAAACAAGTTCATGAAACAAGGAGAATTACTTGCTAGTGAAATTTGAAATGTAAAAAAAAAAAGAAAAAAGAAAAAAAAAAATGAAACCAAGGGAAAAAAATGAAAACGATAAAAAAAGTGATAGGTGCTACTTCCTTACTTATGCTTCTTTTCTGGTTCTTGGAATGTAAAATTATTGTATGAAAGATACCTGCAGAAAGATTCATAGATGCGTGGAGAAATCTCTTTAATCGCAAAACATCAAAAATATTATGTTGATTGACATATACATGCAATACATACTTATATACATTCATACACATATGCAAATATATATACTTGTAATATTGAAGGAAATAAAAAAAGAATAATAAAACATGATAGATGCATTTCAAGATGAAGAATCTTTAGAACACGTTAAGCAAATTTTGGATGGATTCTTGAAAACTTTTCTGGTATGACAATCCCTGACTACTGTTAATGCAACTCTTTCATCACTTAATAATCTAGTAAGGTAGCATATTTAACATTTGGAGTCATACTTGACTAGATTGAAACAACCTCGGAAGCATTTTTCCCCATTCCAAGGAAAGACTACATATTTACTTGCCGAATATGACCAGGATTGTTGTCTAAAGTAATTAGTTATCATAAATTACATTACTATCATCCAGATTAATATTGAGCAAACATGCTATTATGGTAATATTGAGTAAACAATATTGAGCAATTTCATGTAATATTAATTTAGATGATGGTTATGCAATTTATATCCAAGTTGATGCAATCATGCAAGTAATGTCACTATTTTCTCTAATAATTTAAAAACATACGCCTTGTAGACCATCTCATTGATCCAATCTGGGATTTCTCCACTGAGCTTATTTCCTGTAAGAAACCTATGCAAAAATACCAGTGGTGAGTGGAATGTATTCAATGCTAAGCAGTTTCATAAAATGCAAAATAGGCCTCACTTCTTCAGAGTTTGGAAAACAACTAATCAGAAGGTAGATGGAGTGGACTTCAAGAAAGTTATTCACATACATCTCAGGTAAAGTCAGATTCCGAAAAGAAATTGGGATTCCACTAGTTAAGTTGTTAAAGCTCAAGTCGTTGCAATGCACAAGAAAACAGTCTTGGAAATTTGATAATCTAAAGTATTCTGATTAACATAGATAACATCATACAACATAGTCAAATCATAGACAGAAGAAGGCACACAAAAGACAGCAATGCATGCAATAATAAGAAACAGAGCTTTCTATTAACCTTGTATAGTCATCAGAAATCTAAGAATCGATGTTAAACATTCATTATTCTTGTAATACAAAACAAACAATTGGCTTATCTGTTTGAACACACAACGCTCATCCATGGTTTGATCTAGATACTCCCTAAATATCAAAATTATGTAGGTAAGAAATAACTCAGGGTACAATTCTTCTGATTGCAGAATACAGAAGATATGAACATACTTATTTTTTGGTTCACTGTTTGCAGCAACAATAGTATCCAAAAAAGGCCATGAAACAAAATGAGAACAAAAAGATTATCTCTGAAGTTTAACTTTGAAATACAACAAATTAACAAAGAAGTAAATAGCATTGGTGAAGTTTCCTTACGTATTTATCTTCAACGTGTCAATTGTTACATTCTTAGAATTACTGTAGAAAAGATCCCTGAATCATAACAACATAAAGAATGATGAATTGATTTCTTAATGCTGTAACTTTTTCGAAGATTAATAATACAAATTTATATTTAATTACCTATTTGGCTCCATTGTTCAGCAGCAACGGTATCCAAACAAGTTCATGAAACAAGGAGAATTACTTGCTAGTGAAATTTGAAATGTAAGAAAAAGAAAAAAGAAAAAAAAATGAAACCAAGGGAAAAAAATGAAAAAGATAAACAAAGTGATAGGTGCTACTTCCTTACTTATGCTTCTTTTCTGGTTCTTGGAATGTAAAATTATTGTATGAAAGATCCCTGCAGAAAGATTCATAGATGCGTGGAGAAATCTCTTTAGTCGCAAAACATCAAAAATATTATGTTGATTGACATATACATGCAATACATACTTATATAAATTCATACACCTATGCAAATATATATACTTGTAATATTGAAGGAAATAAAAAAAGAATAATAAAACATGATAGATGCATTTCAAGATGAAGAATCATTAGAACACGTTAAGCTAATTTTGGATGGATTCTTAAAACTTTTCTGGTATGACAATCCCTGACTACTGTTAATGCAACCCTTTCATCACTTAATAATCTAGTAAGGTAGCATATTTAACATTTGGAGTCATACTTGACTAGATTGAAACAACCTCGAAAGCATTTTTCCCCATTCCAAGGAAAGACTACATATTTACTTGCCTAATATGACCATGATTGTTATCTAAAGTAATTAGTTATCATAAATTACATTACCATCATCCAGATTAATATTGAGCAAACATGCTATTATGATAATATTGAGTAAACAATATTGAGCAATTTCATGTAATATTGATTTAGATGATGGTTATGCAATTTATATCCAAGTTGATGCAATCATGCAAGTAATGTCACTATTTTCTCTAATAATTTAAAAACATACGCCTTGTAGACCATCTCATTGATCCAATCTGGGATTTCTCCACTGAGCTTATTTCCTGTAAGAAACCTATGCAAAAATGCCAGTGGTGAGTGGAATATATTCAATGCTCAGCTGTTTCATAAAATGCAAAATAGGCCTCACTTCTTCAGAGTTTGGAAAACAACTAATCAGAAGATAGATGGAGTGGACTTCAAGAAAGTTATTCACATACATCTCAGATAAAGTCAGATTCCGAAAAGAAATTGAGATTCCATCAGTTAAGTTGTTAAAGCTCAAGTCGTTGCAATGCACAAGAAAACAGTCTTGGAAATTTGATCATCTAATGCATTCTGATTAACATAAATTACATAATACAGCATTGTCAAATCATAGATAGAAGAAGGCACACAAAAGGCAGCAATGCATGCCATAATAAGAAACTGGGCTTTCTATTAACCTTGTATAGTCATCAAAATTCTAAGAATCGATGTTAAACATTCATTATACTTGTAATACAAAACAAACAATTGGCTTATCTGCTTGAACACACAACGCTCATCCATGGTTTGATCTAGATACTCCCTAAAGATCAAAATTATGTAGGTAAGAAATAACTCAGGGTACAGTTCTTCTTATTGCAGAATACAAAAGATATGAACATACTTATTTTTTGGTTCACTGTTTGCAGCAACAATAGTATCCAGAAAAGGCCATGAAACTGAATGAGAACAAAAAGATTATCTCTGAAGTTTAACTTTGAAATACAACAAATTAACAAAGAAGTAAATAGCATTGGTGAAGTTTCCTTACGTATTTATCTTCAACGTGTCAATTGTTACATTCTTAGAATTACTGTAGAAAAGATCCCTGAATCATAACAACATAAAGAATGATGAATTGATTTCTTAATGCTGTAACTTTTTCGAAGATTAAGAATACAAATGTATATTAAATTATCTATTTGGCTCATTGTTCAGCAGCAACGGTATCCAAACAAGTTCATGAAACAAGGAGAATTACTTGCTAGTGAAATTTGAAATGTAAAAAAAAGAAAAAAAGAAAAAAAAATGAAACCAAGGGAAAAAAATGAAAAAGATAAACAAAGTGATAGGTGCTACTTCCTTACTTATGCTTCTTTTCTGGTTCTTGGAATGTAAAATTATTGTATGAAAGATCCCTACAGAAAGATTCATAGATGCGTGGAGAAATCTCTTTAGTCGCAAAACATCAAAAATATTATGTTGATTGACATATACATGCAATACATACTTATATACATTCATACACATATGCAAATATATATACTTGTAATATTGAAGGAAATCAAAAAAGAATAATAAAACATGATAGATGCATTTCAAGATGAAGAATCTTTAGAACAAGTTAAGTAAATTTTGGATGGATTCTTGAAAACTTTTCTGGTATGACAATCCCTGACTACTGTTAATGCAACCCTTTCATCACTTAATAATCTAGTAAGGTAGCATATTTAACATTTGGAGTCATACTTGACTAGATTGAAACAACCTCGAAAGCATTTTTTCCCATTCCAAGGAAAGACTACATATTTACTTGCCGAATATGACCAGGATTGTTGTCTAAAGTAATTAGTTATCATAAATTACATTACTATCATCCAGATTAATATTGAGCAAACATGCTATTATGGTAAAATTGAGTAAACAATATTGAGCAATTTCATGTAATATTAATTTAGATGATGGTTATGCAATTTATATCCAAGTTGATGCAATCATGCAAGTTGAGTAAAGACTATATATCCAAGTTGATGCAATCATGCAAGTTGAGTAAAGACTATATATCCAAGTTGATGCAATCATGCAAGTAATGTCACTATTTTCTCTAATAATTTAAAAACATACGCCTTGTAGACCATCTCATTGATCCAGTATGGGATTTCTCCACTGAGCTTATTTCCTGTAAGAAACCTATGCAAAAATACCAGTGGTCAGTGGAATGTATTCAATGCTCAGCTGTTTCATAAAATGCAAAATAGGCCTCACTTCTTCAGAGTTTGGAAAACAACTAATCAGAAGGTAGATGGAGTGGACTTCAAGAAAGTTATTCACATACATCTCAGATAAAGTTAGATTTCGAAAAGAAATTAAGATTCCACCAGTTAAGTTGTTAAAGCTCAAGTCGTTGAAATGCACAAGAAAACAGTCTTGGAAATTTGATCATCTAAAGTATTCTGATTAACATAGATAGCATAATACAACATAGTCAAATCATAGACAAAAGAAGGCACACAAAAGATAGCAATGCATGCCATAATAAGAAAATGAGCTTTCTATTAACCTTGTATAGTCATCAGAAATCTAAGAATCAATGTTAAACATTCATTATACTTGTAATACAAAACAAACAATTGGCTTATCTGCTTGAACACACAACGCGACACCCGCCGCACCTCCACCCCCCTCCCCCCCACCACTTTTTTCTTTTTCCCTGAAAAAGGACAAAAAAGGAAATAGAACGTACAGGATTTTAACCATGGCCAATCGCCAATATATGCCGAGATGTTACCTGTAATTGCACAATTCCTCAGTATTCTGCACAAAACAATCAACTTAGTGAGCAAATCCAATTAATAACATGGTCCAGATCAATTGGACTTTAAGGTTCAGTCACTTAGCATAACTTCAAATTAGGTATCAAATGATCAGGAAAAGACAACAGCTAGCAAGGTCGAGAACCTACTACTTACAGAGAATAAATGTTTGTTAAGTTGGCTGATTTTGGAAACTCAAAACCTGATTTTTTTAGATCACTAACCCACCTGAACCATACCAAGACATGTTAGAAATTATTCAACACAACCAGAAGTTCATGTGCAAAGGAGGGGGTGTTGTACTTACAAAGTCCAAAGGTTTGTCATATTAAAAATTTCTGGAGGCAGTCCCCCTTCAAAGTCATTTCCCAGGAGATTCCTGTGACCACCAGAGAATAGTACAGTAAGGTCTTAGCCATTCCTTAGTGACATTGTGTTCATTATCTGTGTACATAATAACTTTATGCAAATATAATTTGGCTCCAGGAACAAATGATTTTCAAGCTATTCTCAAAACAAGGCATGTTTGTTTAATTACTGATTTTTCGATATCATTGACGTCTAAATGTCCAAAAATTGTGACATATGTGAAGTATCAACTAAGAAATACATGTGTGCACACAAACACACACATATATTTTATCTAAGTGAGGCTTACAGGATAGAGAGATTAGTCCACTGGGCAATGAATGAATGAATAGGACCTGACAATCTGTTACCCCCTACTGCACTGCAAGGTCATAAAATTTCCATTAAACATAACAGATTTCAATTCCGGTTATAATTTAGTCTGAATATTATTACAATCTAAAGATATCATCAGCAGACTACACTTACAATGACTTCAGATCCGTGAGTCGAGCATACTCTTCTGGCAATTTCCCATGTAATTTGTTGGATGTAACCCAGCTGCAAAATAAAAAACATTGCTCCGATTTAAAGGTCATGTTCTAGTCTGTTGCATAACCACTTAACCAGAATGGAAAAAGAAAAAAACAGAACCAAAGAAGGAAGCTGCTAATTAATCATTCCTATTCCTTCTTTTTCTCTTTACAACAATATACTCACAATTCTTGAAGATTGCTCAACTTTTCGAGATTAGGCGGAAGTTCTCCATCTAGTTCATTGTCATCCAACCTCCTATTGTTTTACAAGAAAAGAAAAAATAGACAAATATATATATATATAGGGTTTGGGAATTTGAAAAAAAAAAAAATTCGCTTTATTATGGCTTGAAACAAAGCAAGGATTTCATACAATATTTGAAGACGAGAAAGGTATCCCAGTTCAGGAGGAATTCCACCAGTTAAGTTGTTACTCCATAAATTGCTGCAGAAAACTCATTAAAATAAGATCTTGCAATCAGGTATAAATCATCTGCACTAACTCAAGACACTTACAGTTCTACAAGAGATGGTAAATAGCCCAAAGATGATGGTATCCTCCGATTGAGTTTGTTCAAGTGCAAGCGGCTACGAAAGGAAAGTAGATAGAGTTAAAAGTACTCACATCCTGAAATAAGAATATATTTTCTACAGACAAGAACAATGTTCGACAACAAGACTTACAGGATTTTCAGTTTCTTCAAATTTTGTAAGCTGTCTGATACAGGTCCACTCAATTGATTGTCTGATAGATCTCTGATAATTAGACAAACCCAATCACCAAGTGTATAATTGAACTTGTTACGTTCACTTAAATAAAGAAGAAAAAAAGGGAAAAAAAAGAGTCATCGAAATTGTATAGCATATGGTAGAAGACTTACAATGTCACTAGGTTAGATAACTTCCCCAGGTTGGCAGGAATGGAATAATGAATTTGGTTGTCAGACAGATCACTGTTGATTGTTGATATAGAATGGTCAAATTCAAAGTTGATGATCAATGGCACAAATCAATGGCGGTCCCTCTAAAGGGAAAATATTCAAGTGTAAAGGTACTTACAGTGTCTCCAGAAAGGTAAGAAAAGCTACAGCTTCACTGATATTTCCTCTTAAACCCACATTTTTCATGACTCTGAAACCAAAAACATTGATGAAATTGACATTAATATTTTTGTTATTATTGTAACACTCGAAAAGGCCAAATTTGATTGTATTTTCTGATTGGATTGAAACTTGAAACTCACATTTCAGTAATGTGACAAACAGGCCCACTACAATTGCAATTGATGTTAATGGAATTAAGAGATTCTTTCTCATCACAAAAGGAACGCGAAATTGCTGGCGCTGGTGTTAATCCCAACCTGGTAATGACTTCTCTGAGAGAGTCCACTGCAATATTTTAACGAAAATATTTCATTAACTAAAACAGAAAACAAAAACGTTTTTCTTGTTGAATTCATTTAGAACAATGTGTTTGGTATAACTGATTTTTTTTTTTGAAACAGTGTAACTGATGTTAAAGACTTGGTAATTAAGTAAGGTGGTAAGTACTGATTTAAAACATAGTATCAAACTTTAGCACGGCTACCCTACAGTGAACTTTTTTGCATGGCGCTATGAATACTAAACGAAAACATTTAGTGAAAAATGTACTAAAGATGATTACTTTCATCGCAAGGCAGTCCACCATCTATGTGACAATATGGCCGGTAAGGAAGCCCTCGTGAGTAAGGATCTCTTCCTACATATGGAAGCCCTGCAGTACTGGATCTCGGATCAGTCCTAGGATTCACATGGGCCAAACTCCGAGATTGGATTGATGCAGAGCCAGATTGACAAAGAAGAAATAGAATGAGTAAGAGAACAAGCACTGGATAAGGTTGACACATTTTTTTTGGTTCCTGCTAACAATTTGAGCTCAGTCACTGATGGTTCTTGCTGATTTGCATTGTTGTCTGAATGTTTATTACACCAAAAGCAGAAGATACCTGTACTAAAATGACAAGCTAACTTAGTAAAATGAGACTCTCTGTTCCTAAATTTGAGTATGCAAACACTTTTGTTCTCCTAGTTTTCCCTATCCATATTCCATGGAAATGTCAGACAGAAGTTTGGATAGAAAAGTTACTGAGGGGTCTTTGTCGGCAAGATTTGGACCAGACCTATAACATGTGATACACACATCCAATTGTTCTATATTATCATGTTAGTATCTTACATTAACCAAGCATGGGAATAGTCAAAGATTTATAAGACCTCACAAGCTGATCTTTAATATGATTCCTACCCAAGACTCTTTACATTGATATTAGAGCCAGTCACCAGCCTGGGTTGAAGATTTGTCACAAGCGGAGCTACCTAATTTATAGTTGCATGTACGTAGTGCCAGTAGCTACTAGATCCCAAAACCAAATAAACTCCCTCTTTGTTCACTTCTTTTTGATTCTTTTGTTAATAATACACTTTACTAATACAAATTACAGAAGCAGATTATATGTAAAGAGATTCAAATTGAGACAAACCAAGCTCTGATACAATATCAACAACCATTAGCCCAAAAAACTTAAACTAAAAGCAAGGATAAAATTATTCCAAAGCCAAAAAAGGTAATGGTTTATACAAAGTGAAAATATTAACTTTGATAGGAAAAAGCTCAATCGGTCTATCTCCAAGAATAAAGAGATATTTAAGAGTCACAGGCATGTGCTACTTTTCTTTTGATTATGACTGACCATTAACTTTCTTATAATAAAATAAAGGAATTACCCCCAGCTTGCACCACCATTTTCCGCTCCATAAAAAGCAGAGTTAAGATGCTAAATGTTGTAAATATCCTTCTTGTTCCATTTTAATTCACTCGTGTTTAACATTTCTCTTTAAAGATTGTGGATTACGAATTCTAATTTAATTCGAGTTATCCTGAATTTTGAAAGATCGTGTAAGACACAATTATTATCATTATTTGTCCTTTTCACCTACCTATCAAAAGCTTATGTCTACTTAAGTTTTCATCTGATTTAAAGTATATACAAATAAGTCTAAATCAAACAAAGGGAGTTGGAGTTTGAGAAGTGAGAAAATCTATGACAAGATTGTTACCGGTTGAATAGTAGTTGTGGTCCAATAGTTAACCTTTCTTCATTATATACAAAACTAGGAGATGACAAGGAAACAAGATATAAGACTTGTTTCACTATTAATTGAAGGTAATGAAACGAAAGTACAAAACTGAATGTCCGTATATGATTACAAATACCTGAACAATATGGATAGAGATCAAGCAAACTGGCAAAATATATCAAGCAGATCCATCAGCAAGAAGTTGAAAGCATACACAGCTGTGGATAATATGTAAAAAAGGCCTTTTCTGGAGCTGGGGGTTTGTTTTCCATCTTCTTGCCACCATTAATCTTTCAATCTTGATTTCTCCAGATCAGAGGCTTGTCAGGTTAAGGGGAACCCTAAAAAATCATATAGAGCAGCATCCATATCATGCAGTGGGCGTGACTACACAATCTTCAAAGGCTTATTTGAATGAAACAAATAATATCATGAGAATAAAATTTCTGAAATGAAATAATGCATAGATTGTATACTTAAGACAACTTTCTGGCTTGTTTGCCCCAACCGTTCTTATTTAAGCAAACTTATACATATACACCATTTTCATGAAACAAGAAAAACAATACAGTGCACGAAAATACACACACACACACAGACATACATAAACATATCACTCTCTTTAACAATTGAACCTTCATGTAATGGAGTAAATAGATGGAGAGTCACTTCAACTCAGCAATGGTTAATTCATTCCTCCATCTGCATTCTTTCTCCATATTCCTGGTTTGTCAACCGTACATGGGAAATTTTTCAAATTGAAACAGCGGCTGACCTCAACATAATGTAACAGAGGCATATTCCGCTTCAAGTCCTTCCAATCTTCCTCCAACTTTGGCAAGACCTTCAAACACAAACCTTCAAGATTCCACGGGCTGTATATGTCCTCAGTTTCAGGAATCATGCAGATGTTGACTAGGTCTCCATTCTCCACGCAAAGATACTGCAAACTCATAAGCTGCCCAGGATTAATCCATTTTGGCATGATTCCATGGCGATAACGCCTAAGATACAGCTCCTGAAGATTTGGAGGAGGGGAAAGTTGATCTAGCATCTTGAAGATCTTTTCATCTTTACAATCTTCAGCATCAATGGACAAAACTTTAAGTTTTTTCAGCTGAGATAGCACTTTCCTTTCATATTCTGTGATCTCACTCTCATTATTTACACTCATTCGTAGTACTCTTAGCTCGACCAGTGTCTCCAGTTCGTGAAGCCTACAGCTCTGCAAGTTATTCACCAACCGCAATCCAGAGAGTTCTTGGAGATGAGAGAGCTTCAATAGTTCACAGGGCAGATACTCATGACCACATGATCCTAGGTCCAAGACCACCAGCCTCTTCAAATTAGTGATTGATTGGTGTAATTTGACTAAATTACTGCAACCTGTCAAAACCAAAAGCTGGAGATTATAAAGTTTTTTAATTGAAGATGGCACCTCCTTCAGGTTTGCAACTCCACTTAGGTTCAGACATGCAAGCCGCTTAAGGGAGCAGATCAAATCCCAGAGACTCCCTAGTTGAGTTGTATCTAGCTTACCATTAGAGAAATCCAGCACCCTTAATGACCTGAGCACCACATTAGCATCATTGATGAAAAATGGATAGCCTGACATCAGCACAAATGCCCTGAGCTTCACAGTCTTTTTCGCTGATTTTGTATCGGTATCACAATCACTAGTAAAACCCAACCAGCGAGAATCTGCTGTCAATTTTTGCTTTCCTTGTCCATCAAAACTGCAAAATCCCTCATCTTCTGCAATCTTAATGGTCATATCCCGGACTAGATCATGCATTCTGCAGCTGTAGACCCTCCCATCATAGCCACGTTGTTGCACAGCATCAACCAGGCAAAGATATTCAAAGCCTTGTTCTGATGCAGTCTTTGTGTCCTTATCCTGGATAAAACCCTCTCCAACCCACCAATGGATTAGCTGTTCAGCTCGTATCTCAGAGTCTTCAGGATAAATGGAGAAACACAAGAGACACTGTTTTAGACGACTAGGGAGTTCATCATAGCTCAGTTGCAGAGAAGCTGTTACAGAACTATCATCTCCTCTAGTCAATTCATGGAACTCATCACAAATCTTTTTCCACTCACTAAGCAAATGGATTTTTTATGCCAGTAAGCCTCCTATTGTCTTGATCGCCAGAGGAAGTCCCTGGCATTTGTCCACAATTTCTCCGCCTACTTTTTTCATTTGGGGACTTGGAAATTTTCCCTTGTTTGCAGAAAATGCAAACAAGCTAAATAATGACCAGCTTTCATCTTTATTTAGAACTTTGGGGCGATGAATTCGTGAGTTGTCAACCCCCATATGTACTGCAACATCTTCATTTCTAGATGTGATTATGATGCAACTGCTTCCACCTTCCGGTTTTGGCAGACCAGAACATAATTTATACCACCAGTCTGGATTCATGCTCCAGACATCATCCATAACAATAAGACAGGTTTTCCTTTCAAGTACATGGTGAAGTTTCCGCAACATCTGTCCCTTATCTGACCCAGTGCCATACTGTCCCAATTGTTCCAGCATGCTTCTCATGATCCTTTCCTCATCAAAACATTGAGAAACTGATACCCAGATCATCCTTTCAAACTGAGAAACTACCTCTCTATCATTGAAAAGTTTCTGGGCAATGGTGGTTTTACCTAAACCTCCCATGCCCACAATACCAACTCGGTGAAGTACCTCAGTTTGACTGAATATCCACCCTTTGATCTTTTCTATATCACTTTCCAATCCAATTACCTCAGAAGTGTCAAAATCCTGTGAGGTAAATCTAGTAAATTCTTTTTGCTTATCACCTTGGTTGCTTAATTGTTGTGGTTTCAGAAACGCACTCAAGATTTTCTCCATCTTCTCCATTTGTGAATTAATATTTTTCAACTTCTGGCCTACTTGGTGCCTGAAGAATATTTCTTGAGGTGAGTAACTTGAGCAGGATCCTTCACTTCGATATTCATCTCTAACTATGCAATCTGTCAATATGTTATCAGCTTCGTAGAAAAGTTCTCTTATCTTAGACAATGTGGTCTTGATATGGTCCTTCTTACTCTTGAGATTTTCTGTGTCACTAAGGAAGGCCTTCAAAAGTTCAAGTTGTGTCTTCATTGTGTCCAACTCACTCTTAAAATCAAGGGCAAACTGAGCTTGGTTCAGCATAGATGTGAACACAAGCTCACCCAGTGAATTAAGCATACCATCTACCACTATCATCTTTTTGTTTGTTCCTCACCTGTTCAATTCACAATCAAGGCTTTCTTATCTCATTTGACATATAACGAAAAAGCATGAATTGGACAGCCTACATATAATATCCCTTTGCATGCATATAACTTTTTCCAATGTTTGATTTACTTCTGTGTGTCCTACACAGCTAGTACCAATATCATCTTCTTGTTTGTTTCTCACCTGCGAAAATTCATATTAATAGTTTTTTTCTCTCTCTTTTTTTTTTTTTTTTTTGTTTAAGGATAAAATGAAGATAAATTCCACATCCCAATTATTCTTTGCTTGCATATACTCTTTACTTAGTTCTATTTCCTTTCTACCCCTTCTATGACATGCTTGACAGCTAGCTCCAAACAATCTCTGCCTAATTCCAATACTTCCCTAAATGAGCAAATGCAAAAGAGGTGCTACTGTCTCTTTGGTAAGCACATTTATATGCTCTTTTTTGAGTTTTTGTGTATAGTAATGGCTAAACATAGATTGTCTAAGGTTTTTGACTCCCTTTTACTCGACTTTACCATTGTCTTTTGTTTTTAAAAAAAAAAACCTTCTAGATCTAGTTATTACCGAACATCTTTCATTCCATAATAATTCGTATAAAATATCAAGAAACATTTAAAGTGATAAAGTTAATAATCATTAGACTCAAAAATTTAAGTTACCAGGTAAAATTCCAACTAATGATATAAGACTCTCTAAAACCCACAAACCTCTCCCGCCCCCATGTGCCAAAATAATTGGCTTAATATATAAACCAAGCTTAGGCTGTCAGGCTAAAGTTCAACTAATGATATAAGTCTTTCTACCACACTCCCTCACGTGCCAAAATAAGTGGCTTAACACATAGACCAAGCCCAAATACAAACACACAACAAGTTCAAATATCAAATTTAAATATGATCATATGGGGGAATCTAACAAACCGAGCATTGATACCACTTTTTTTTTTTTTTAAATATATATGATACCATGTTAATACCTACTAGAATAAAAAACTTAAGCTATCAAATAAAGCCAACTAATGATATAAGGCTCTCTAACACATAATATCTTCTTATCTTAAATTTTAGTTAAGAAATATAATTTTTAGTCCATTATAGCAAGGAAATTTTGGCTTTTGATACCCACCAGAGAAACTTGTGTATATGCCTCTACTGTTACGAAACTACAAATTTGTGGTCAGGCAATTGATTATTTTAAAATAGATAGCTTAATAATTTTACTGCCTATGACATCTATATAGAGACCATCCTTCATGGTGATAATTTAGTAGATAATTTCCAGAATAACTTATTACAACAGAAATGGTCGTGATCTGACTTCTACCATAATCAGTTATCCTATGAATGGTGTCCCATGTCCCAAAACCTCATGGCATTGATAGGCTTGTAATCTTTGTGGCATATACACAAATCACAAAGTCATGTATGAGCAGCAATTAAGGAAAAAGGGAGGATACAACACACAAATGCCGAATCTTTTGTAGTTTTTTTCACTGAATAATAGAAATTTGCCTTAAAATGTCAGGTGACATATTAAAGATATTTCATATACCATCTAAACATAGCATATGCATTGAACAAAATTTATTCAATATCTGAAACAAAAGACAAAAAAACAGGATTTTTTATAATCAGTATTTAGATCATGAAGCTTAATTTGGAAAATGAATATCAGCTAGTGCTAAAACATGGGTACATCTCATTGTAGGCAAGGTTACATTTTGTTTTCTAAATAATAAATGAATTGCCGAAAGAAGATTTGATAGTTTGACGTTTCAATTCACACCAACAAAGAACTCAGTTTTGTCGTGCTTGAATAAAAAGGGGTTTAATCAGAATTAAGTGCATACCTTAATGTTGAAATGACTTAGTTGGAACAACAGAGTATGCAAGAACCAGAAACATGACAACAAATGATTTTGTAAATGGGGAAGAAATCAGTGAGCGAATTCTGAAGTACACGAATAGTGTGCAACCACGCGAAAGAAGAAACGAAGAAAATAGAAATTCACAAACCTGTGCTACGTTGCTACTGTTTTGCAACTGA
This sequence comes from Litchi chinensis, assembly GCA_019925255.1. Lineage (NCBI taxonomy): Eukaryota > Viridiplantae > Streptophyta > Magnoliopsida > Sapindales > Sapindaceae > Litchi > Litchi chinensis. Next base: position 28,237,786 of record CM034469.1, on the reverse strand, counting down.
TTTTCTCGGTAATTAAAAGACAATAAAACTTGAGAATATTACATTCCTTGGGGCATTAAGCTGAAGATGATACTTGCTTCTATAAACTGTAAACAAGTAAAAGAAAGAGAAAGAACAAAAAAAGAGACACAGACCTAAAAGGAAGCAAAGAATATAACTAACAATAGGGAAGAATAGATTCAAACAGACAGAAACACGAGCACTCCCACATCAGACACTAAAAAGCATTTTGGTGAAAGTAAGACCGCTGTTAGGCTGTTTTGTTTCCAAAATTGTCTCAGCAAGGTCATAAATTCTTGTCAATGCATGTCAAAGTAGCCAAAGAATACATTTAATGCACTCATCTAAAATTCTATGCTTAATATTCACTCAATCAAGGCAGCCTTTGTGGAATGTAGCAATTGTGCAAGCAACAGGAAGATATATAATGCGATGAATTCATACAAGCATCCTTCAACATAACTGAAGCAATCACTCATGAACGTCAAAATATTGTGGCCAAAAGAAACTACATTGAGATATATGTCAACATGGACGAACAAAGTAAGAGATATCAACAGGTTGCTTATAACAAGGGAGGGAATCTCTGCATATACAAAAATATTTGCTAACAAGCCAAAAATAAAATGTACAAATACTAGACAAGCAAGGTGGTGGGGGAAAGAGAGAAATTGTGTAATATTTAGTTTCCCCTCTTTTATGTAATGATCTCCTTATGACCAGCTATATACATTAAACACCTAGAATTTCTAAGAATCAATGGCAAGAACTGCTTTAACTTGTTGCCATTGATTCAGTTATCTCTTGTGAGATAAGCATGGTAAGCACAGTGCCTCTAACTTGCTGGCAATTGTAGGAGAATTTCTGGCTACGGAACCTCCCCATTTGTTCTGAAAACATAGACACCTGCAACAGCCAAAATCAATCATATGCACAAACACCCTAAATGTTATCATGCAATGATAATTGATTAACGAGCAAAAGGAATATTTACCAAGAGTAGGCATTAGAACCGATAACGCTGCAATGCCAGCAATCTTCAGTGGCAACCCTGTCTTGATCATATCTGGAATGTCAATGTGGCCAGTTGTGAACCCAACAATATTTGAAGGGGTTCCTGTTGGTAGCAAGAAAGCAAATTGTGCTCCAATTGCTCCAGGAACCATAAGGAGTAAAGGGTGAACGTGCATGGTTTTAGCTATTTGGATCAGAAGAGGAACAAGAAGAGTTGTGGTGGAATTATTTGATGTGAATTCAGTGATGATCGCACTTATCAAACAGACAGTTGGAGCAATGGCTAGATATGGGACAAACTCCAAGAAGTCTAAGGCTCTTGAAAGCACATCAGCAAGGCCACTGGTTCTTACTCCATCAGCTATGGCAAAACCAGCCCCCAATAACAGTACAATGTTCCATGGTAACTTCTTACATTTGTTCCAATCCATCAATTTTTCTCCCTTTTGCTTCTTGCTTGGAATTATGAACAACAAGGTTGCCATCAGAACCTACATAGATATTTAATATACTTAAACATGTATAGAGGACGTTCATTTCATATTTCACAAACATCGAAAATTCAAGTTTTGATAATGATTTGAATGCAATCTCACTGAAATGGTAAAAACAAAAACACAAAATCATAGTTTCAGATTCTAAACTATCTTTCAACTGATCATACTCACACTGGCTGTTCCATCACCAGCACGGCCATTGAAAAGTGCCCCCCAGCCAGGAGTATCATCTGTTATGCTTCTTGTCATCCACAATGCTATCAGCATCTGCACCCATCATCTCTTATAAATTTAAGAGTACAATTCCAACATAAAAATCATAATAAGTGAAAAAAATATACTACAATAGTGCTTAAAGTACCCACCCCAAACACAGCTAATATAGCCTTTTCAGCAAATGCCATTGGACCTGTCCACACCACGTTGTCCAGTCAAAACTTTAGTTATAAAACTCACTCAATCCAACAAAAGTCACACTAACTTTGGATAAAATTTTAGACATCAGAAACCTTCATTGATAGCATAGAATTGGTTAATATCTCTAAAACATAAACAACTCATATCAACACAATCATTATTTGACTAAAAATTTATGATTTATATAACTAAGTAATGACCTTGGGGTCTCACCTAACGTTTGAAGCTCCCTTTTGAGGTGGGATTTGTCCAGGTACTGAGACAGAGCCTGTCCTGAACCTCTTGAGCAATACAACAAGCACAAAATCACCCACAAAGCAATGAAGATCACCAAAGCCAAAGGGAACCCAAAGAAGAACCAGGTACTGAAACTAATAGGGTTCTCTTCAGGGAAGTAGCTCTTCCACATGCCCACCAGTATCAGGTTGACACCTGTCCCAGTGAGAGTACTCATCCCTCCTACAGCGGCAGAATATATCACCCCAAGAACCACAGCTTTGCAAAACTTCCTGACAAGAGGGGACTGTGTAGGACCCTCTGGTAGATTCTGCAAAACCCCAGTTGCCACTGGCATCATGATCACTGCTGCTGCCACGTTGTGCATCCACATGCTCACAAATGCTGTGGTGGCACAGATCCCCAGTAGAAGCATTGGAGGATTCAGTGGCTCACCACAGAAGAGAAAAGTTATCTGCGTGGCCCCACATGCCCAGTAATGTTAGCTTTAGTCTCATAATCAACCAACCACGAATACTACAAGTGTCCAATCAAGTACTACAACAATCATCTAAGTTAATTAAAAAAAAAAAAGCCATTATCATGTACACAAACCATTTATCTATACAATTTGCTTGGGCATTAAAGTCGGGTTGAATTCATTTTTCTCTAATGCAGACTTAATAAAAACATCATCTTTACAATAAGCTTGGACATTTACAGATTTTTGATCAATTTTATCAAACATGGAATGTTTTATGTTATTAAAGAAAAAAAAAATGGGAACTCACGTTCAAGGCCAATCTTCTATGAATGTTGTAGTGCTCAACAGCAAGAGCAAGAATGAAGCTACCAAGAACAAGAGCAATGACATCATCCATGTAAGAGTGAGCAACACTATCGGCAGAGGAGATGCCAAAGAGAGGGAACAAGAAGAGAGGGGACATGGAGGTGATAGGCATGGGAACAGCATCAGTCAGCCACCATTCAAACACCCAAACCAGGACTGCCAGCATGTTCCTACTTGTCACAGGACCCTCCAGCTTCACACACAGGCATATGAGGGTGCACAGAAGTGGTCCCAGCAGGATGTAGAAGTTGGCTGGTGTGAGAATGGAGTTGAAAAGTGAGTTGTGGGAGCTTGGTGGTGGTGAGTGTTGGATTTGGTGATCATAAAGAGGAAGAAGTGGACTCTTGGGGTCGTCTGAAGTTTGATGATCAGCCATGTCAAGTGTTCAGATCACCTCCTTTGGTTTTGTTTGATCAGAAGCGCATATATATATATATATATATGGTGACTGAGAGGTGAGAGAATGGAGGTTGCAGCAAATGGGTTGGCTTTTATATCTGCATGGAGAAGAAGTCGACAAATTCTAGTTTTATTTTGTTTCATGCTAATAAATGTCACTTATTATTAGCTAGATTGGCTGGCTAATTAATATACTAATTCTATGGATTTTAATTAAACCAAATCATTTTACCTTCCCTAGTTGTGATGGTGTCCAAATCTAACTCGTAAGCATTACAATTATAGATAGGCTTCCGTTCTCTGTTGTAGGAGTAGGTATCTAGTCATAGTAATAGTAATCACTACATGTTTCGAATTCGTGACGGATGTAACTTATGAGTTATGACTATTATAAGTTTGAATAGACTTCCCTCTTATGTTGCACGAATAGCTATCCAGTCATATTAACTCTAATCATGACGAGTTATAATATATTCTTAATTTGGTTTTGGTGTTAGTTTTGTTTGAATATTCAAATTAATATTAAGCTTCAATCATTCGATTTCTTGAACGATTTTTTTTACTTGCAAAGAGATATCTACGTGGTATTTACTTAGAGAATTTGAACTTCTTATTTAGTATTTAATTGATTGACTAATGAATTATATGATGAAGATGACTAATGAATTATATGATGAAGATGCCTAATTTGACATTTCATTTGATAATTCAAAGGCGTGATGTTGATGTTCCAATTCACGTGGGCAATGAGGCAATGAGAGAAAGAAAAGTGGGGGATCACCATCCATAGATTTAGTTGAAAACATTGCGAGTCGTTCGATCATGGGGCAGCATAAATGAAAGATAAAGAACAAGTCAATTATTGCGTGGATATAGAAGGGAAGTATGGATATGGTTTGATCCGAGGTTCAAGATTTGAATCATCTTGATGATGTATCTTTCGTCCTCAAATTTAACACTAACTTCGAATTAAAAATGTTTTATATATTTGAATTGTAAATGTGATATTTGATGTATAATTGTTTCTTTCTAATTTGTTGGTTTTCAAAGAGGCCGAAGATAAAGTAGTTGAGTCATACCGTATTATTTATTTCATTTTTCAACACTATAAATTATGACTATAAATTTGCATGAGTGAAGATTAAGCTTCCAAGTCAGCATTGATTAATATAGTAATCTTCTTTACTAAAAAGGTGACTATTGGGTTGCTTTGTAATCATACATGCGACTTTTTGTGTTCTAGTGGTTCACAATAAGATTAGGTGGCAAGAATCCAACAATAATTAAAGACAATCATTGAGTTTAAGCTCTTTCATGTCTATTTTCTCTTTTTAAGATTGTTACATGTTGTTTTCGATCAAACTTGTGATTTTGGTCTTTTATTTTTTTTTTCTTCCAAAATAACCCATATTTATTTAAAAATAATTGAATTTTATCCAATAAAACATGAAATTTCAATTGTGAGACACATTGGATAATATGTTAAGACCTATTATCAATGTTCGATTTACACCTATACCTATACATGCATTATTATTTTTTATTACGTAATAGCCATGCGATTTACCTTTATAATTGACAAATGACCAACCAACCAATTTTAGTCATAAAAATATGTTATGGACAATCTTAACTCCAACTTTGGTGGTTTGGAATTGGTAGATTATGTTGGAGGACAAAATGGTATTTCTAAAAACCATCCAAACTCTTAACTGGTGTAGGTGCCACTTGTCAGAGGAACAAAAGAGAGCCGTGTGTGGACCAAATGCATGTGGATTAAAGACATCCAATATCAAGTCCAATAATGCATTACACGGGCCCCATTGTGGGCCCCAGAAGCCCAATTCGAAAGTTATACACGCAAGATTATTCAATCTTGCACACGGAGAATATGGCCAGTGATGATGTGGTGGCACCAGCCAACCAATCAAAATTGGCCAGAGTTGCTATGATTTGATGGCCTCCCAATGAAAATGTAAATTCTTATCGCTATAAACTTGGAATTTCGTGGCTTGTTTTTCTTGGAGAAGGACCACTCCTATGGATTATCAATAATGCTGGACAATTTTTTTTTGGAGAAAATAATACTAGACAATTTTTAATTCTGTCTATATTTGTAGTGTTCTCTTTCTTTATAATAATACTCGACAATTTTGACTCTCTCTATATTTGTAATGTTTTCTTATTTTATAGTTACCGGTCTATTAAAACCTATGGTATTATACATTATATGTATCTTTTAAAACACATAAATTATTAAAGCTATGGATGAAATGCCTTATACCTCTAGTGTTAAGTTGATAAGTTAATGCACGTTGATGATTATTTATCTATTATGCAACAAGCTAAAATAAGAAAAATACTCATTGCATTGATCTATTGAAAGTAATTTAAAATTATTAGACTAACTTTGATTTATTGTCTCATACGTGAATATCGATTAAGGATAGAAAATTTGATACTGCATTCGACAGAAATGCTTAAAGATTGATTGTGCATGGTTAAGGAAGCTTTATATTTTGTTTTTTAGTGTCCATTTTCATAACCTTATTTTCTACAAGCCAGAAACAATTTTGTTTCCTTCACTTCTTTACAGGCCTCCATTTCCTATACCCTCGGATTTGGTTTACAAGTATTTCGATTTGAATGACGTAACATGTGACGAATGAGATGTCTCCATACATACATATATATATATATATATATATTAACTATGAAAATTATACTATCAAGCAAATAGATTATGACTGAATAATTTTCAAGGAATTTATTCTATAGTTATTGTCATCTTATCATCAAATCCTTGTTCATTGCATTGCCTTATTATTATACATATCCATATTATATAGAATTGAAAGCTACTGTTCAATAAATTCAGACAACAAACAAAGATTAAAATATTTTAAAAATAAATAAAAAAAAAACTAAAAGTTTTTAACCGACTTCATAGACTTAACTGATTTAACCTACTTTATCGATTTAAGCAGTTTTGATTATTTCGTTTAGGGAGGAACAAAACTCTGATTATGGTTCAATTTATCTTAAATAGATAGTATCTCGAAACATATCAATTGTTATGCATATTTTTGGGATTGCAAAAATGGGCTGGTAAAAGCCTATAGAACCAATCCAATAAACTGACCTAGCTCTCAGCTCGCAGGTCGCAGGTCCTAGCTCGCAGATCCCAGCTCGCAGCTCTCAGCTAGCTCAGCATTCAGCTCTCAGTTAGCTCAGCTACCAACTCGCAGCTCGTTAGAGACAGCTCGCAGCTCTCAGCTAGCTCAGCATTCAGCTCTCAGTTAGCTAGTCAACATTACTCAGCTCACTTTATGCGCAGCTTGTTACTCAGAGCGGACAATTAATGTCAAATCTTTCAGAACAGGCAGTTACCTGATTTGATCGTGATTCTCTCACCAGATATGGAAGTTGATTCAAATTCAAATTCAGTCAACCTTATCTCGGAATTTAAGGAGTAGTTTCCTGATTCTATTCAAACAAATTAGGAAGTATAATTAATTCATGATTTTCTTCCTTATTTTTCCTGATTATTTGGGAAATATAATTAATTTGGGATTCTTTTCCTATTTTACTGCAACCAGAATTGTAACGTCTCTTCCCCTATAAATAGGGGTTAAAATCATTGTAATCAGGGGAGAATAATCAATAATATACTGTCACTCTGTAGAATTTAAGAGATAGACAGTCGTGGACGTAGGCCTATTATTGCTGAACCACGTAAAAGCTTTGTGTTTCTCGTTTGATTCTCGGTTTTTGTCTATGATCTTTCTTGGTATTTGTGCTTTCTCACATTGATTGCAGGTATTGGGCATTGATTACTCGTCGACTGAAATTCAATGTCGATATTTTGGCGCTAGAAGGAGGGCCCAGACTGCAATCTGTCCAATTTTGATTTCTCAGTTTTCAGCAATGGCAAAAACCAAACAGATCAAGTTCGTGGGCTCACAGGCTGATCAAGCAGAGAGCCAGACCAGTCAGCATCAGCGCAATGCGCAGCAGATGGATGATGCACCCATGCATGCAGCAGGCCTGTCGTATGGTCAGGCAATAGGTGCTGCAGCAGGCATGCCACCCTTGCCCCCGCGTCAATCTGTTCCAGGCGCGCCAGTTGAGAGGTTGCAAGCATTAGAGGCTACTGTCAGACAACTCGCTGATACTGTAAATTTATTGGTGCAAGACCAGGCGCAAAACCGCCCAGGATCAGAGCTGCTGCCTCGATGTAGGCGTATCAGCAACATGAAGCAATGCAGATGCCCGAAAGGCCAGCGAGGGATGTGTCACGACCTGCTGGCTCAACTCGCTCCTCTAATGCGCGCCCTAGAGCTGAAGGTCGCCCTATTCAGGAAGAAATAGAAGTCGCACACCCTGTAAACCTAGTGATAAGGGTAAACCAGGATGGAAACAGATGGGTAGAAGCTGGTCATGATAGAGCCCGAGCTGTATCTCGGCATATGGACGAGGTGGATGAGTGACATGCAAGGTCACATCGGGTTGGTGGCTCGTTCGGAGGAAACGAGAGGTATGAACCAGAACCCCACTCTCCAGGTCGTGACCGCATAAGGCGATATGAGCCTAGAGACCCACAGGTGGAAGAACTTCTTCAGAGGGTCCAACAGCTTGAAGCGCGACCTGGCGCTCCAGACCAACGTGAGCACTACGGGGAAAGGACTCCGTTCACCAGAGAGATTGAGACGCAGTCTCTCCCTCCAAGGTTCAAGATGCCAAATATTCAGCAGTACAATGGGGACAGTGACCCCTATGACCATCTTGACGCATTTAATGTTCAGATGGACCTACAGACAGATAACCCGATGGTGAAGTGTCGTGTATTCCCAACTACTTTAGGGATATTCCGTGGGCTTGGTTCAAAAATCTTTCAGCTCGTAATGTAAGGAGTTGGGAAGAGTGTCAGCAGAAGTTCGTCAGCCAATACCGGGCTTTGAAGAGGCAGCTCGTACCATCCTGCCACCTCGCTATAATCTTTCAACAACAGAATGAGTCCTTGAAGGACAACATTACCAGGTTCAGACGTGAGGTCACTAATGTGGAGAATCCCTTAGATGAATGCATCCTAACCGCAATCTCAGCCGGACTTCGTAAGGATGGGAAGCTCTATGAGAACATTTACAAGTCTCCAGTGAAAGACTTGGGCGAGTTCTACGAGCGAGCTGCCAAGGAGATTAGATAGGAGGAAACCTTCGGCTTTAAAAAGTCTAACCAAACAGATGAACTGGGCAGTCTCAACCAGCTGAGGAAAAGAAGCAATGGTGGAAATGGAGGTGAAGGTTAAAGTAACAGTGCAAATAGTCAGATCGCTAAGAAGGTTAAGAATGAACCCAAAAGCGAGCGACTTCAGCATCAAGGTCGTCATGATAGCTACAACACCCTATCAGATACACAGGACAAGATCTTTACAATGGAAAGAGAGAGGGAGGACTTCGGAAAACCTACTCCTATGAAGACCCTCGTCAAGTTCAGAAACAAGAACAAATTTTGTGACTATCATGATGAAGTCGGACATAATACTTCGCAATGCCGGGATTTAAAGGATGTCATTGAGGATCTAGTCAAGAAAGGTCGCTTGGAAAACTATGTAGTGCGACCAGCGAACCTGTGACCTCGACAGCTCCCAAAGCAAATATGATAGCAGCCCCAGCGGGCTCCCAAGTAAGACATGAATCTGCAGTGTATTCGCATCCAACAGGTCATGTCTGTAACTTGTAACTTGTTTTTTGTTGAAAACAATAAAAGCTTTGAACCTCTTTGTTGTTTTATGATTACTTTATGGTGCTATATTAGCTGAGATTACAACCTACTGGATATAGCCCAGCCCATTAAATATATTGTTAGCTGAGGTCTTAACCCTCTAGATAGCTCCATAAATTTAGCTGTTAGCTGAGGTCTCAACCCTCTGGACAACTCCATCATTTAGCTGTTAGCTGAGGTTTCAACTCTCTGGACAGCTCCATCATTTTAGCTGTTAGCTGAGGTCTCAACCCTCTGGACAGCTCCATTAAATATGCTGTTAGCTAAGGTCTCAACCCTTTGGACAGCTCCATAAATTTAGTTGTTAGCTGAGGTCTCAACCCTCTAGACAGCTCCATAAATTTAGCTGTTAGCTGAGGTCTCAACCCTTTGGACAACTCCATTAAATATGCTGTTAGCTGAGGTCTTAACCCTCTGGACAGCTCCATAAATATAGTTGTTAGCTGAGGTCTTAACCCTCTGGACAACTCCATTAAATATGTTGTTAGCTGAGGTCTTAACCCTCTGGACAGCTCCATAAATTTAGCTGTTAGCTGAGGTCTCAACCCTCTGGACAGCTCCATTAAATATGCTGTTAGCTGAGGTCTTAACCCTCTGGACAACTCCATAAATTTAGTTGTTAGCTGAGGTCTTAACCCTCTGGACAACTCCATTAAATATGCTGTTAGCTGAAGTCTTAACCCTCTAGACAACTCCATAAATTTAGCTGTTAGTTGAGGTCTCAGCTCCCTCTGGACAGCTCCATCAATTGTGCTGTTAGTTGAGGTCTCAACCCTCTGAACAGCTCTACTCAGCAATTTCAGCTAGCTACTCAACAGCTTCGGCTAGCTACTCAACAGCTTCGGCTAGCTACTCAGCAATTTCAGCTAGCTATTCAGCAGTTTCAACTCGTTACTCAACATTCATCAACTTGACTCGAAGGGCTTGCTCTATTCTTTATGATCTCTCAAACTCCACTATCGTGAACGAGAGCTTGTCAGACAACTTGTTCAGCTCTTTCTTCTCCTCGAAGACTTGAACCCCTAATCGCTTCATCGCTCTTATAGTAGTCTGAAATGCAACAAATAAACACTTGACCAAGAATAGTCGTCATGAGTCAAGTAATGGGAAAGAACCTGAAAAGGCAGCATAGTAGATAGTAACACATTGGCTTTTACCAGCGGACTTTAGCTCTCAGTCCGAAGATCGAACTAAGAGCTGGGGGGCTTATGTTATGCCTATTTTTTGGGACTGCAAAAATGGGCTGGTAAAAGCCCATAGAACCAATCCAATAAACTGACCCAGCTCTCAGCTCGCAGGTCGCAGGTTCTAGCTCGCAGGTCCCAGCTCGCAGCTCTCAGCTAGCTCAGCATTCAGCTCTCAGCTAGCTTAGCTATCAGCTCGCAGCTCTCAGCTCTCAGCTCTCAGCTCTCAGCTCTCAGCTAGCTCAGCATTCAGCTCTCAGCTAGCTCAGCTACCAACTCGCATCTCGCTAGAGACAGCTCGTAGCTCTCAGCTAATTCAGCATTCAGCTCTCAACTAGCTAGTCAGCATTACTCAACTCACTTTATGCGCAGCTTGTTACTCAGAGCGGACAATTAATGTCAAATCTTCCAGAACAGGCAGTTACCTGATTTGATTGTGATTCTCTCACCAGATATGGAAGTTGATTCAAATTCAAATTCAGTCAACCTTATCTCAGAATTTAAGGAGCAGTTTCCTGATTCTATTCAAACAAATTAGGAAGTGTAATTAATTCATGATTCTCTTCCTTATTTTTCCCGATTATTTGGGAAATATAATTAATTTGGGATTCTTTTCCTATTTTACTGCAACCAGAATTGTAACGTCTCTTCCCCTATAAATAAGGGTTAGAATCATTGTAATCAGGTGAGAATAATCAATAATATATTGTCACTCTGTAGAATTTAAGAGATAGACAGTCGTGGACGTAGGCCTATTATTGCTGAACCACGTAAAAGCTTTGTGTTCCTCGTTTGATTCTCGGTTTTTGTCTGTGATCTTTCTTGGTATTTGTATTTTCTCACATTAATTGCAGGTGTTGGGTATTGATTACTCGTTGACTGAAATTCAACGTCGACATCAATAATTTTTTTTTTTTCGCTCTCCTTACAAGGACATGGATAGTTTTCAAGTTCTAAATTTTTGGTGGTTAAATTATATCTTTTTTAATGCTCTGATGTGATCGTTTGTACAAATAACTCTATGAAAAGTCAACATTGAATGATTGCTATAGTGTTTTGCAAGAAGCAGACTTGGATTAATTTTTATTAGATTAATCGTTTAAATGTTCTAATAATTCGGGCTACATATTTACATCAGGATAGGCATACACCATTTTAGTCACTCGTTATGATGGGAGATCGTTGATGTACTAAAGACAAGTGAAACCTAGGGAAGTTTCTTAATAGAAGGCAGAGTAAATAGTAATGAAGGTGCATCAACACTAGCGCAAGAACCTGCACCACCGCTACAAGAACTAATGCAAAACATAACACTTCCTAACTTAATGCCAGCATAATCTGTTTGAAACATCTAAGGAGGGTTACATTGCCTAGGCAACACTGAAGTTGTGCACTATCAAGAATGGACAAGTAGAATTAATTAGCTTGAAAGAATAACAAAACATGAAACACCCGAATACCAAAAAAAAAAAAAAATTTAAGTTTAGAATCTTTGAAGACAACATTTGCACCTGGATACTCCAATGCAGAACAGCGGCAACACAATGCAGAAGGGAAAAACCAAGGAACCTGAAAAATGAACAAAACCACATACTTTTTTTTATATAAGATTGATGACCATACAATATGTATATATACACACATACACACACACATGTAAACAACAAAAATTGAAAACACAAACCCACTTGTTAAAAGAACAAGAAAATCAAATCCCCAGAAACAAAATCAACATAAATTGAAAGGAAAACAGTTTCAGAGAGAGAGGAAAAGTGAATTGTAGCCGTTGTAGGAGATGATCGATGATACCTATTTATGATGTGTCCGTTGCACGAAATCAACCGCGTGAGACCCTAAAAAATCTGCTTTGTAGCTGTTGCAGGAGGCGATGGCGCATTTTATAATTATTTACCGTTCTGGAATGGACTCCCGCCTCAACATGGGCCGGCCCTTTTTTTTTTCCTTTTATATAATTTTAGCTTGTTAAGGGAAGACTCTTATTATATTAGATTAAAAAGTAAATCAAACGATGTTACATGTATACTTATCGTATTAGTAATTAGTGTATTTTTTATTACATATTTAATAGTATATATGTGGAATTTTCTTAATTTATTATGAGAATAAATTTTTCTCTAATTTTATAGAAGTCGATTTTTGAATCATTGATAAAATTTAATTTTCGTATCGTTATGGAAGCAAGTGTCTTTTTTTCATCACTTACGTGTTTTACTGTTTGATTCATCATTTTATTCTACTTGTTTGGTAATAAAACAACTTAAATTGTGTGTTTATCAATTAAATGTAATAAATAAACAAATAATTATTTTTTAAATAAATAAAAGTGATTTGATTAAATATAAATGAAAGGTGGAGTTTGCCTATTTCTGATTTAAAACTCCTTTTTAAACGATTTCGAATAGAATTGTAGAAAATCATGGGGGTATAATTAATGTTATTATTGTTGCAGGATTTTTCCAACAACAACAATAATAGTTATGACAAATTAATTTATATATATATGATAATTATGTTCTTATGTTATATGCAATTTTACCATGAATATATTCTTAATAATTATAATAATAAAAAAAAAAAACACTTCTGATTTTAGTCGTTGAGTGATTAATTTGCATAATTTGTTTCTACTTTTTATGATTGACAGCTCTGCCTCAGAACAACTACTAGTTGTAGCATTGGATGAGGAGTTTGTGCACAAATTGTTTAGCTACATGTAGAAAGTACTATGTGAGAAAGCACTATCATTTAGGTTCACTAATCAATGTGTTTTAGAAAGCTTGTGCCATTACATGACATTTGTTCTTTTAAGCTTTTGGCAGACAAGTTGATTATACCATTTTAAATCATGGTTTCTAAAGGGAAAATCGATTTTGAATTTAATGTGGTAGATTTTAAAAATTTTTCCAAATAAAAATGTGTCCGATCAATACTAGTAATAATAATTCAATAATTAAATTAATAAGATCGAATCTTACCTTATATGAAGATTGAATTGATCCCTTTTGATTCGCAGATTCTTCACCATCCGATCTTCCTTGTTATGACTCTTCACAAAAGAAACTGTGTGTAAGCATAATCTCAAATAATCAAATCATAAAATTTTTTCATAAAAGATTATTATGTAGAAATTAAAAAAAAAAATTATTGATTTCTTTTGAGATGGGGCAATATGATGTTTTTAATTAATGAAAATTTTTGGTTTAAATAGCCAAAAATTCTCTCTTTTGTTACTAACATAAAACAACCTATTATAATGGTGAGTTAGGGTTTTTCAATTTAACAAGGAATATAATTTCCTATTTAAATTGAAAGACTTAGTTTATATCTAATATGGAATCAAATTCCTTATTGGCTTAGAACTCTTCACTTTTAATTTAATATGAAATCTAATTCTTATTATATGAAAACTTCTTTAATTTAATTTAATATGACATCTAATTCCAATTAAATTAAATTACTATTTGCATTAATTAATTAAAAGATTTTTCATTAAATTAGATGATTCTAAATCATAAATAATTAAATGACACCATTTAAAATTAAACCTATAACTTCTACAAATAGTTAAATAATTAACAATTAATTAAATAATTACATATATTTAAATAATCAAATTATTTAAATTATTTGTGAACGTGTCCATAAAATTTATATGCACACTTATAATTAGACAATTCAATTATATTCTTCCCTTTGTTTCTTTGTGAGGTTGTGAGCTAGCAAGGAGACCAAATTGACCTACAATTTGAGCTCTAATAATATCGGAATTATTAATTAAACAATTTACTATTATTAACCTTAAAGTTATTCCACTAAAAACCCAAGGTTACACTCTCAAGATTGTAGATGTTTTACACAATCTGAATTTTCAATGTCCATTGATTTAATTATTTCATATGATTCGATCTTTCACTAGTAGTTCATAATTAAAGCTAGGTGATCAAAGTCTGTTATACCTCTCCAATAATATCATAATCCATTAAGTACAATTGATTCTCTAATGAATAATATATCCATAATAATTTGTGAATTTATCTTTCTGTTTACTCATAAACAAAAAGTCGAGCGTTTTTATTGTTCAAGACTTGAATCAACACTTAAGGGAACTATTCATCTACTTTTCGTAAGAAGGAATGAATTCCACTATTGTGTAGAATGTTCTCAATCACTTATCAATTCACATCATCAAAATACGAAGCTTATTGACTATAAATTTATAACAGTCTCACCTATATAAATCAAAAGATATGACTCAATAAATAGGAGTCCATAAAACACTTAGGATTAAAATCAATTCATATATGATCATCTAGTTGATAAATATGAGTTTCTTTGCTTAACGGATATTAATAAGAAATTCATTTTCATCGTGGTCTAGTTCTATATAATCTTTATTATACAAAGTATCTCCATTTTCATGTCGCCACATGAATGATCTCAGATAAAATTATTGTATCAAATATGAAATGGACTACAACTGTAAATTTACCATAAACAAAGTACCCAATTTTGTTTGCTTTCTACGGACTTTTTAGATTACTAATCTCAAATTAAATTTTTTTGTATATAGCACTTATATACTTAGTTTGATACTACTTAAATAATCATGAATATTACATGACATTTATATGAAGCAAACATTTCACAAATGCACATAAATTGAACAAAATAAATATATTTTATTTATTATCTAATTTAAACGTTTACAAATTACAAGCTCTTAGAACATATAACCCTAACAGTTTCTTTATTCATTGGCCTACAAATTTCATTACCAGCAAATCATGCTACACAGCTCATCCTACAATCAAGAGTATCCAACACACATATCATGTTTCACTCTCTATTCATGAGCTCAGTATGCATAATGTCAATCAACAACATTGAGCTATAGCAAAGGTAATGACTATGCCTTTATTGGTTTAGGCAATAAAAACATGTTCATCCTCAATTGGGGTTCAGTATCAGTGTCAATAGCTAGGAAGGTTATAAATGAACATGTAGGAGTGAAAGTGATAAAATGCACTTTCACTAGCATAGTAACGGTATGACCTCATTCTTAAGATGAAAATGCTTCCAATTCACATTTTGAAGACATGATTAGGATAAAATGGAAAATCCCATTCTCATAGATAAGTATTATCGATATAATGTTTGTAGAGGTATGTGAACATTACTCGATTGCTTACCATTCTTAACCATACTTATATACAAATGCGCAACAATAATGTCAATATAAAAAATAAAATAAAATTGCGGCACTTCCTCCACTATGGAAGCAATTCGTCCAACATCTAGTAAATTGATTCCAAGCCAAACTATTGACATTGGTGACATCAACTTGGTGTATAATAACGATATCTATGAACTTCTTATTTCAATGTTAGAATGAATAATTAAGAGGAGAGCACCCCACATTTAAGGTTATGTAGGTTCCTCATCATATTTATACAATAACACTTAGATGCAGACTCTTTATCATATTTATACAATAATAGAAGTCATTTTTTATATGTGAAATTAGTTTCATTGCAATATAGGGGCCAAGCATCAAGTTTGTCAAGACTTATCTATCAACGTATTAATTCTTACAAAACGTTTGTAAGAATTAATACGTTGATAGATAAGTCTTGACAAACTTGATGTTTGGCCCCTATATTGCAATGAAACTAATTTCACATATAAAGAATGACTTCTATTATTACATAAATATGATGAGGAACCTAGATAACCTTAAATGCTGGGTGTTTTCCTTTTAACTATTAGTTTTAACATTGAAATTGTTACTGCAACTAATAGAAACAAACAGATCTAAATTCTACACTTGCTGTAACAGAAAGAAAGTCATCAATAAGAAGACAACATGTCATAAAAACTCATCAATTAAGTGAGTGAATTGATCTAGATTTGTGCCTAGATGCTTGTTGGGATGACAAGTAATTAAGTCTTTGGGAGGAGACAGGTTTGCAGCAATTGAAAAGAGTTCAAGGCGTTGTCAACCATTGAAGGTAAGGAAAGCTTGTTGCAATTCATAAAGTGAACGAGTATTCTTTCTGCTACAATTATAGCAAGGAGTCTTAGGTTTGGTAAGATAAAATTAGGTTGTACTTTGAAAAGGTTCATTAATGAGTTGATATCTTTGGACAAGGTCTCGTGGATGTAAGGTAAAACTGAACCACGTTAAAAACGTGCTTGTGTTATTTTGTTAGTTTATTGTTTTTTTTTTTTTTTGTTATAATATGTGGTATTAAATGAATTGTCATATTCTGTCTCTAAACATATTATAACATACGAATTTATTTAGTAAACCAATAGTCAATCTTAACAAAAAAATATTATTTTTGTCATTTCAATAAACCTAAAAAGTTAAATATTAAAAAGAAAGAAAAAATATTAATTTTTATAAAGGGTAATTTGATAATTTTAAACTAAGGGTAAAATAGTCAATATGCATTTTTTGTTAGCTTTGAACGTTAAAATTCTAATAAGAGAGACTAGAATGATGTATTTTTCAAACATTAGGGACCATAGGAAATATAAACGAATTCACAATTAAAAATGAGAAGTTTCTTCATAACTTAGGGACCAAAATGAAGTTCAGTCTTTTTATAAAAAATAAAAATTCTCCCACTCTTGCCAAGTAAGCACGAAACCATTATAGAGAGAAATGAGAGAAAAACTAGAATAAATTTAAAAAACAAATATTTCAATTTGAATTAACTCGCCAATTGACCAACAATGTCATCCAAGTCCTCACTGAAGGCAATATTTGCTTCGAGATCTCTATCGTCGAAGTCTCCTAAAGGTAGTGTCGCTTTAAGATCTTTACTGCCATTGTTTTCTGAATGCAGTCTCCCTTTGACAATATTTGTTGAATGCACCGCCACTAGAAGTGGGTATAAAAACATGAAACCGACCCCAATGACCCGAACCGAACTGACCCGCGGGTGTTCGGGTCGGTTTCTATGTTCATTTATGAGGTGTTTGGACCTTCCACTTAAAAACACCATGTTTCACAGATCGAGTCGAATCTATAGGGTCAAAATTGACCCGATTCGTAAACAATAGTACATACATAATTTCACATGCCCCTATATAAACCCTCTAACCCTAAAGACAAACCATTCTCGTTTTCCTCTTTTTTTCCTCCACAGTCGCATCCTTCTCTTCTTCCCCTTCCTTTCCTTTATAGTGGCATCCCTTCTTCTCTTTTTCCTCTCAATCTCTCAACTCTCGCAATGAAGCTCTTTTTGTCATTGTTGTTAAGTCGTTGCCATGAAATTCTTCTTATCGTCACTGTGAAGTCATCGTTGTAAAGGTTTTCTTGCTGTCATTTTGAAGTTCTTCTCCTCATTATTATAAAAGTCTTCTCCCCGTCACCTAACTCTCCCATTGACGTAGTTATAAGTGTCTTTTGTAAATTTTCTATCGTCTAACTCTTGAAGAACCAATCCTTTAACACACGACACAATCTCCATCGAGCCACCACATTTTCAGCTTATTAGAGCTCTCCCATATAGCATCATCATTTTTCCATGTTGATTAATATCAAAGTCATCATGATCTGGGTTAATATGCACTGTCTCATCCATGTTATGCATATGTGAACCTAATATTCTTTGTTATAAAATCTCAGTTGTTTCTTCTGTGTGTATTGTTGTGTCAATGGCAAACGTGCTTTAAAATTGTGATAAGTTTTATAATTATTTATGGACTAAGTTCCTCAACTTATAAGGTTTAACCCAAAATTAGACCCAAATATGAAACCTAAACTGAACCAAACCGAACCGAACACTAAGTGTTCTGATCAGCTCAATTTCTTTCTTTTACTGGACCATGTTTGGACCCAAAAGTGCCGACCCGACCATTCATTATATTCGGGTCAGTTCTAGTAGAAATCGATCAACCATGGTCATGTTCACCCCTAACCACTGCCTAAGTTATGCTTTTTCTCTCGGGATAGATGAACAATGAGAAACTGAGCCCGAAGTCCAAACGACGTAAGTTATCGACGACCGTCACAAAAAGTGACAAAGTCAAGGTATTTTGAATTGATTTTTTTAAATTCCTTTAAATTTCACAAAGTTTATTCAGTTAACGCACTTTCGCATCTGCATTGCTCCTCCTCTTGAAACAGAAGGACAATGAGGAAATGATGATAGAGTCAGTGACTGAAAGTGACGAACTTAAGGACAAAGTATTTTGAAGTTTTTTTAATTTCTTTAAAATTTCATAAAGTTAGTTTGGTTAACGCACTCTCTTATCTTCTCCTCTCGAGACAGAAGGACGATGAGGAAATGATAACGCATTCTTTGTTATAAAATCTCTGTTGTTTCTTCTATGTACATTATTGTGTCAATGGCAAATGCTTTAGAATTGTAAGAAGTTTTGTAATTATATATGAACTAAGTTCCTCAGCTTGCAAAGTTCGGTCCAAAAAGGAAACCCAAAATTGGGCCCAAACATGGAACCGGAACAGAACTGAACCGAACACTCGGTGTTCGGATTGGCTCGATTTCTCTCCCTAACTGGACCATGTTTGGACCCAAAAGTGTCGACTCGACCACTTACTATATTCAGATCGGTTCTAGTCGAAATCGATCCAAACATAGTCATGTCCACTCCTAACCACCATCTAAGTTATGTTATTTCTTTTTGGACAAATGAACAATGAGGAAAGAAGTCCGGAGCTTAAACAACGTAATTTATTAGCGACTGTCACAAAAAATGACAAAGTCAAGGTATTTTGAATTGATTTTTTTAAATTCCTTTAAATTTCACGAAGTTTATTCAATTAACACACTTTTGCATCTGCATTGCTCATCCTCTTGAAACAGAAGGACAATGAGGAAATGATGATAGAGTTGGTGACTGAAAGTGACGAACTCAAGGACAAGGTATTTTGAATTCAAGTTTTTTTAATTTCCTTGAAATTTCATAAAGTTTGTTTGATTAACGCACTCTCGCATCTTTTCCTCTCGAGATAAAAGGACGATGAGGATGTGATAACGCATTCTTTATTATAAAATCTCTGTAGTTTCCTCTATGTGTATTATTGTGTCAATGGTAAACATGCTTTAAAATTGTGAGAAGTTTTGTAATTATATATGGACTGAGTTCCTTAGCTTGTAAAGTTCGACAAAAAAAAAAAAAAACACAAAATTAGGTTCAAACATTGAACCCAAACCGAACACTAGATATTCAGATCGGCTCGATTTTTCTCTCTTACTGGACCATGTTTGGACCCAAAAGTGCCGACCCGACCACTTACTATGTTTGCATCTGTTCCAGTAGAAATCGATCCAAACATGCTCAGGCCCACCCCTGATCACTATCTTAAGTTATGCTCTTTCTCTTGGGATAGATGAACAATGAGGAAAGGAGCCCGAAGTCCAAATGACGCAAGTTAACGGTGACTGTCATGAAAAGTGACAAAGTCAATGCATTTTGAATTGATTTTTTTAAATTCCTTTAAATTTCACAAAGTTTATTCAGTTAACGCACTTTCGCATCTGCATTGCTCCTCCTTTTGAAACAGAAGGACAATGAGGAAATGATGATGGAGTCGGTGACTAGAAGTGACAAATTCAAGGACAATCTATTTTGAATTCAAGTTTTTTTTTTTAATTTCCTTGAAATTTCATAGAGTTTGTTTAGCTAATGCACTCTTGCATCTTCTCTTTTCGAGAAAGAAGAACGATGAGGAAACAATGATGGATTCAGTGATTGGAATTGACGAACTTGAGGATAAGGTATTTTGAATTCAGGTTTTTTTAATTTTCTTTAAATTTCTTAGACTTTGTTTAGTTAATGCACTCTTGCATCTCCTCCTCTCGAGACAGAAGAACGATGAGAAAACGGTGACAAAGTCCGAACTACTCAGGTTATCGGTAGTTGTCATTAGAGGTAAAATAGTCAAGGTATTTTTTTTTCCAAATTCCTTTAAACGGCGGCTGAGTTATGAACTCAAGCTATTTTGAATTTTGTTTATATGAGTTTGTGTTTTTTTAACCGATCATATATGAGGCAAAGAAACAGAAGGACAATGAGGAAATGATGATGGAGTCGGTGACTAGAAGTGACAAATTCAAGGACAATCTATTTTGAATTCAAGTTTTTTTTTTTAATTTCCTTGAAATTTCATAGAGTTTGTTTAGCTAATGCACTCTTGCATCTTCTCTTTTCGAGAAAGAAGAACGATGAGGAAACAATGATGGATTCAGTGATTGGAATTGACGAACTTGAGGATAAGGTATTTTGAATTCAGGTTTTTTTAATTTTCTTTAAATTTCTTAGACTTTGTTTAGTTAATGCACTCTTGCATCTCCTCCTCTCGAGACAGAAGAACGATGAGAAAACGGTGACAAAGTCCGAACTACTCAGGTTATCGGTAGTTGTCATTAGAGGTAAAATAGTCAAGGTATTTTTTTTTCCAAATTCCTTTAAACGGCGGCTGAGTTATGAACTCAAGCTATTTTGAATTTTGTTTATATGAGTTTGTGTTTTTTTAACCGATCATATATGAGGCAAAGAAAGAATAGTGTGAAGGTTGATCGATCAGACCCGAGCAAAGCAAGGGTGTACACAAGGGCCTAGATCATCCGAGGCGAACAGATTTTCAATCTAATCTCTACCACCGGAGGCTCCGTTGAAAGCGAGATACACTATGGGCTTGGTAATGATCCGAAAATCAGTATTGCACTAAGAATGTGAGCCACTTCTCTCATTCACCTTGCCATTTCATTAAAAATATATATAAATAAATCTTTATTGGCTATGTTTGTATCAACATGTGTATGTTTGTTGGCTGATTAAGCAAGGCTAAGTCCAGATGTTAAGGAGAGGAAGGCATCAAAGAGCTTATCTTTACCAGGTACATATATATATACACATTTTGTTTCTTTCTTTTAATATAATTGATAACATTTATTCATTTGGGTGAATGGTGATATATATTCTATCAATATGTGCAAATTACTTGACATATATACCTATTCTATCAGTATGTGTTGTATTTATTTTTGCAGATAGCTAAGTAACTATAGAGTTGGCCAGATCTATCATGTCATGCCACTATGCAGAAGCAAGATATATGTGTGACAAATGCAAAATTAGTTTCATTTACTTAACTATCTACATATTATTCTTGCAAAATGTAGAATTGTTACTGCAACTGATGAAAACAATGAGATCTAAATTCTATAATTAGCAAGAAGACAACATACCTCTATAACCTTTATCTTATTCTCAATATCTATCATTTTCTTCCTTGTTTATTTACTTTGATTTTTCTTGTTAGATAGCCAAGAAATTACATACTCCAATCTGATAAGAATTGGCAAAACGTATTGCAAGAATTAATACATTGATAGATAAGTCTTGACAAACTTGATGCTTGGCCCCTATATTGCAATGAAACTAATTTCACATATAAAGAATGACTTCTATTATTACATAAATATTATGAGGAACCTAGATAACCTTAAATGTTGGGTGTTTTCCTTTTAACTATTAGGTTTAACATTGAAAATGTTACTGCAACTAATAAAAACAAACAGATCTAAATTCTACACTGGCTGCAACAGAAAAAAAGTCATCAATAAGAAGACAACATGCCATAAAAACTCATCAATTAAGTGAGTGAATTGATCTAGATTTGTGTCTAGATTCTTGTTCGGATATTAAGTCTTTGGGAGGAGACAAGTTTGCAGCAATTGAAAATAGTTCAAGGCGCTGTCAACCATTGAAGGCAAGGAAAGCTTGCTGCAATTCATAAAGTGAACGAGTATTCATTCTGCTTCAATTATAGCAAGGAGTCTTAGGTTTGGTAAGATAAAATTAGGTTGTACTTTGAAAAGGTTCATTAATGAGTTGATATCTTTGGACAAGGTCTCGTGGATGTAAGGTAAAACCGAACTACGTTAAAAACGTGCTTGTGTTATTTTGTTAGTTTATTGTTTTTTTTTTTTTTTTTGTGTTATAACATGTGGTATTAAATGTATTGTCATATTTTATCTCTAAACATATTATAACATACAAATTTATTTAGTAAACCAATAGTCAATCTTAACAAAAAAAAATTATTTTTGTTATTTCAATAAACCTAAAAAGTTAAATATTAACAAGAAAGAAAAAATAAAAAAAGGAATTGTGATTTTTTTTTATTTTATTAATTTTTATAAAGGGTGATTTGATAAATTTCAAACTAAGGGTAAAATAGTCAATATACATTTTTTGTTAGCTTTGAACGTTAAAATTCTAATAAGAGAGACTAGAACGATGTATTTTTCAAACATTAAGGACCATAAAAAATATAAATGAATTCACAATTAAAAATAAGAAGTTTCTTCATAACTTAGCGACCAAAATGAAGTTCAGTCTTTTTATTAAAAATAAAAATTCTGCCACTCTTACCAAGTAAGCACGAAACCATTATAGAGAGAAATGAGAGAAAAACTAGAATAAATTTAAAAAACAAATATTTCAATTTGAATTAACTCGCCAATTGACCAACAATGTCATCCAAGTCCTCACTGAAGGCAATATTTGCTTCGAGATCTCCATCGTCGAAGTCTCCTAAAGGTAGTGTCGCTTTAAGATCTTTACTGTAGTTGTTTTCTGAATGCAGTCTCTCTTTGACAACATTTGTTGAATGCACCGCCACTAGAAGTGGGTATAAAAACATGAAACCGACCCCAATGACCCGAACCGAACTGACCCGCGGGTGTTCGGGTCGGTTTCCATGTTCATTTCTGAGGTGTTTGGACCTTCCACTTTAAAAACACCATATTTCACAGATCAAGTCCAGTCTATAGGCTCAAAATCGACCCGATTCATAAACAATGGTACATACATAATTTCACATGCCCCTATATAAACCCTCTAACCCTAAAGACAAACCATTCTCTTCTTCCTCTTTTTTTCCTCCACAGCCGCATCCTTCTCTTCTTCCCATTCTTTTCCTTTATAGTGGCATCCCTTTTTCTCTTTTTCCTCTCATCTCTCAACTCTCGCCATGAAGCTCTTTTTGCCATTGTTGTTAAGTCGTTGCCATGAAATTCTTCTTGTCATCACCGTGAAGTCATCGTTGTAAAGGTTTTCTTGCTGTCATTATGAAGCTCTTCTCCTCATTACTATAAAAGTCTTCTCCTCGTCACCTAACTCTCCCATTGACTTAGTTGTTGACTTAGTTGTAAGTGTCATTTGTAAATTTTCCATCGTCTAACTCTAGAAGAACCAATCCTTTGACACACGACACGATCTCTATCGAGCCACCACGTTTTCAGCTTATTAGAGCTCTCCCATATATCATCATCATTTTTCCATGTTGATTAAGATCAAAGTCATCATGATTTGGGTTAATATGCACTGTCTCATCCATGTTATGCATATGTGAACCTAATATTCTTTGTTATAAAATCTCAATTGTTTCTTTTGTGTATATTGTTGTGTCAATGGCAAACGTGCTTTAAAATTTTGAGAAGTTTTATAATTATTTATGGACTAAGTTCCTCAACTTATAAAGTTTAACCCAAAATTGGACCCAAATATGAAACCTGAACTGAACCAAACCGAATCGAACATTAGGTGTTCGGATCAGCTCAATTTCTTTCTTTTACTAGACCGTGTTTGAACCCAAAAGTGCCGACCCGACCATTTACTATGTTGGGGTCAGTTCTAGTAGAAATCGATCAACCATGGTCATGTTCACCCCTAACCACTGCCTAAGTTATGCTTTTTCTCTCGAGACAGATGAACAATGAGAAACTGAGCCCAAAGTCCAAACGACGTGAGTTATCGACGACCGTCACAAAAAGTGACAAAGTCAAGGTATTTTGAATTGATTTTTTTAAATTCCTTTAAATTTCACAAAGTTTATTCAGTTAACGCACTTTCGCATCTGCATTGCTCCTCCTCTTGAAACAAAAGGACAATGAGGAAATAATGATAGAGTCAGTGACTGAAAATGACAAATTCAAGGACAATCTATTTTGAATTCAAGTTTTTTAATTTCCTTGAAATTTCATAGAGTTTGTTTAGCTAATGCACTCTTGCATCTTCTCCTTTCGAGAAAGAAGAACGATGAGGAAACAATGATGGATTCAGTGATTAGAATTGACGAACTTGAGGAGAACGTATTTTGAATTCAGGTTTTTTTAATTTTCTTTAAATTTCTTAGACTTTGTTTGGTTAATGCACTCTTACATCTCCTCCTCTCGAGATAGAAGAACGATGAGAAAACGGTGATAAAGTCCGAACTACTCAGGTTATCGGTAGTTGTCATTAAAGGTAAAATAGTCAAGGTATTTTTTTTTCCAAATTCCTTTAAACGGCGACTGAGTTATGAACTCAAGCTATTTTGAATTTTGTTTATATGAGTTTGTGTTTTTTTAACCGATCATATATGAGGCAAAGAAAGAATAGTGTGAAGGTTGATCGACCAGACCCGAGCAAAGCAAGGGTGTACACAAGGGCCCAGATCATCCGAGGCGAACAGATTTTCAATCTAATCTCTACCACCGGAGGCTCCGTTGAAAGCGAGATACACTATGGGCTTGGTAATGATCCGAAAATCAGTATTGCACTAAGAATGTGAGCCACTTCTCTCATTCACCTTGCCATTTCATTAAAAATATATATAAATAAATCTTTATTGGCTATGTTTGTATCGACATGTGTATGTTTGTTGGCTGATTAAGCAAGGCTAAGTCCAGAGGTCAAGGAGAGGAAGGCATCAAAGAGCTTATCTTTATCAGGTACATATATATATACACATTTTGTTTCTTTCTTTTAATATAATTGATAACATTTATTCATTTGGGTGAATGGTGATATATATTCTATCAATATATGCAAATTACTTGACATATATACCTATTCTATCAGTATGTGTTGTATTTATTTTTGCAGATAGCTAAGTAACTATAGAGTTGGCCAAATCTATCATGTCATGCCACTATGCAGAAGCAAGATATATGTGTGACAAATGCAAAATTAGTTTCATTTACTTAACTATCTACATATTATTCTTGCAAAATGTAGAATTGTTACTGCAACTAATAAAAACAATGAGATCTAAATTCTATAATTAGCAAGAAGACGGCATACCTCTATAACCTTTATCTTATTCTCAATATCTATCATTTTCTTCCTTGTTTATTTACTTTGATTTTTCTTGTTAGATAGCCAAGAAATTACATACTCCAGTCTGATAAGAATTAGCAAAACGTATTGCAAGAATTAATACGTTGATAGATAAGTTTTGACAAACTTGATGCTTGGCCCCTATATTGCAATGAAACTAATTTCACGTATAAAGAATGACTTCTATTATTACATAAATATGATGAGGAACCTAGAAAACATTAAATGCTGGGTGTTTTCCTTTTAACTATTAGGTTTAACATTGAAAATGTTACTGCAACTAATAAAAACAAACAGATCTAAATTCTACACTGGCTGCAACAGAAAGAAAGTCATCAATAAGAAGACAACATGCCATAAAAACTCATCAATTAAGTGAGTGAATTGATCTAGATTTGTGTCTAGATGCTTGTGGGGATGATAAGTAATTAAGTCATTAGAAGGAGACAAGTTTGCAGCAATTGAAAAGAGTTCAAGGCGCTGTCAACCATTGAAGGCAAGGAAAACTTGCTGCAATTCATAAAGTGAATGTGTATTCATTCTGCTTCAATTATAGCAAGCAGTCTTAGGTTTGGCAAGATAAAATTAGGTTGTACTTTGAAAATGTTCATTAATGAGTTGATATCTTTGGACAAGGTCTCGTGGATGTAAGGTAAAATCGAACCACGTTAAAAACATGATTGTGTTTTTTTGTTAGTTTATTGTTTTTTTTTTTTTGTGTTATAACATGTGGTATTAAATGTATTGTCATATTCTTTCTCTAAACATATTATAACATACAAATTTATTTAATAAACCAATAGTCAATCTTAACAAAAAAATATTATTTTTGTTATTTCAATAAACCTAAAAAGTTAAATATTAAAAAGAAAGAAAAAATAAAAAAAGGAATTGTGAGTTTTTTTTATTTTATTAATTTTTATAAAGGGTAATTTGATAATTTTAAACTAAGGGTAAAATAGTCAATATATATTTTTTGTTAGCTTTGAACGGTAAAATTCTAATAAGAGAGACTAAAATGATGTATTTTTCAAACATTAGGGACCATAGGAAATATAAATGAATTCACAATTAAAAATGAGAAGTTTCTTCATAGCTTAGGGACCAAAATAAAGTTCAGTTTTTTATTAAAAATAAAAGGTCTCCCACTCTTACCAAGTAAGCACGAAACCATTATAGAGAGAAAGGAGAGAAAAACTAGAATAAATTTAAAAAACAAATATTTCAATTTGAATTAACTCGCCAATTGACCAACAATGTCATCCAAGTCCTCACTAAAGGCAATATTTGCTTCGAAATCTCCATCGTCGAAGTCTCCTAAAGGTAGTGTCGCTTTAAGATCTTTATTGCCGTTGTTTTCTGAATGCAGTCTCTCTTTGACAACATTTGTTGAATGCACCACCACTAGAAGTGAGTATAAAAACATGAAACCGACCCGAATGACCTGAACCGAACTGACCCGCGAGTGTTCGGGTCGGTTTCCATGTTCATTTCTCAAGTGTTTGGACCTTCCACTTAAAAACACCATGTTTCACAGATCGAGTCGAGTCTATAGGCTCAAAATCGACCCGATTCATAAACAATGGTACATACATAATTTCACATGACCCTATATAAACCATCTAACCCTAAAGACAAACCATTCTCTTCTTCCTCTTTTTTTCCTCCACAACCGCATCCTTCTCTTCTTCCCATTCTTTTCCTTTATAGTCACATCCCTTCTTCTCTTTTTCATCTCATCTCTCAACTCTCGCCATGAAGCTCTTCTTGCCATTGTTGTTAAGTCGTTGCCATGAAATTCTTCTTGTCGTCACCATGAAGTCATCGTTGTAAAAGTTTTCTCGCTGTCATTATGAAGCTCTTCTCCTCATTACTATAAAAGTCTTCTCCCCGTCACTTAACTCTCCACCCATTGACTTAGTTGTAAGTGTCTTTTGTAAATTTTCCATCGTCTAACTCTTGAAGAACCAATCCTATTAGAGCTCTCCTATATAGCATCATCATTTTTCCATGTTGATTAATATCAAAGTCATCATGATCTGGGTTAATATGTACTGTCTCATCCATGTTATGCATATGTGAACCTAATATTCTTTGTTATAAAATCTCAGTTGTTTCTTCTGTGTGTATTGTTGTGTCAATGGCAAACGTGCTTTAAAATTATAAGAAGTTTTATAATTATTTATGGACTAAGTTCCTCAACTTATAAAGTTTAACCCAAAATTGGACTCAAATATGAAACCTGAACTGAACTGAACCGAATCGAACACTAGGTGTTCGGATCAGCTCAATTTCTTTCTTTTACTGGACCATGTTTGGACTCAAAAGTGCCCACCCGACCATTCACTACGTTCAGGTCAGTTCTAGTAGAAATCGATCAACCATGGTCATGTTCACCCCTAACCACTGCCTAAGTTATGTTTTTTCTCTCGGGACAGATGAACAATGAGAAATTGGGCCCGAAGTCCAAACGAAGTAAGTTATCGACGACCGTCACAAAAAGTGACAAAGTCAAGGTATTTTGAATTGATTTTTTTAAATTCCTTTAAATTTCACAAAGTTTATTCAGTTAACGCACTTTCGCATCTGCATTGCTCCTCCTCTTGAAACAAAAGGACAATGAGGAAATGATGATAGAGTCAGTGACTGAAAGTGACAAATTCAAGGATAATCTATTTTGAATTCAAGTTTTTTTAATTTCCTTGAAATTTCATAAAGTTTGTTTAGCTAATGCACTCTTGCATCTTCTCCTTTCAAGAAAGAAGAACGATGAGGAAACAATGATGGATTCAGTGATTGGAATTGACAAACTTGAGGAGAATGTATTTTGAATTCAGGTTTTTTTAATTTTCTTTAAATTTCTCAGACTTTGTTTGGTTAATGCGCTCTTGCATCTCCTCCTCTCGAGACAAAAGAACGATGAGAAAACAGTGACGAAGTCCGAACTATTCAGGTTATCGATAATTGTCATTCGAGGTAAAATAGTCAAAGTATATTTTTTTCCAAATTCCTTTAAACGACGGTTGAGTTATGAACTCGAGCAATTTTGAATTTTGTTTATATGAGTTTGTGTTATTTTAACCAATCATATATGAGGCAAAGAAAGAAGAGTGTAAAGGTTGATCGATCAGACCCGAGCAAAGCAAAGGTGTACACAATGGCCCAGATCATCCGAGGTGAATAGATTTTCAATCTAATCTCTACCACCGGAGGCTCCGTTGAAAGCGAGATACACTATGGGCTTGGTAATGATCCGAAAATCAGTATTGCACTAAGAATGTGAGCCACTTCTCTCATTCTCCTTGCCATTGCATTAAAAATATATATAAATAAATCTTTATTGGCTATGTTTGTATCGACATGTGTATGTTTGTTGGCTGATTAAGCAAGGCTAAGTCCAGAGGTCAAGGAGAGGAGGGCATCAAAGAGCTTATCTTTACTAGGTACATATATATATACACATTTTGTTTCTTTCTTTTAATATAATTGATAACATTTATTCATTTGGGTGAATGGTGACATATATTCTATCAATATGTGCAAATTACTTGACATATATACCTATTCTATCAGTATGTGTTGTATTTATTTTTGCAGATAGCTAAGTAACTATAGAGTTGGCCAGATCTATCATGTCATGCCACTATGCAGAAGCAAGATATATGTGTGACAAATGCAAAATTAGTTTCATTTACTTAACTATCCATATATTATACTTGCAAAACGTAGAATTGTTACTGCAATTGATGAAAACAATGAAATCTAAATTCTATAATTAGCAAGAAGACAACATACCTCTATAACCTTTATCTTATTCTCAATATCTATCATTGTCTTCCTTGTTTATTTACTTTGATTTTTCTTGTTAGATAGCCAAGAAATTACATACTCCAATCTAATAAAAATCATAAAGATAAAAGCATAATAGAATTTGATTAGTGTACTGCTTCCTTTATATAAATTCAATGCACAATCATGATAAATATGCTCGAAGAACCATACAAAAATCTACAATCCACTACTAAAGCATAAACTAAATGAATGCTCCATCATTGTCAAAATATAACTCTAAAATTAACAACTTTTATGAAGGATCAGAATTCTGCATAGCATAGCAGAAACCAAAATGCTCACAATTCAAACCAAGATAACAGATGCCAACTATCATTTTCAACCTTTTGAACCAAAAAGCCTTCTGTAATGTTATAGAAACCAACTCTCTATCATTGAAATTTTTTTTGGCAATGGTGGTTTTACCTAAACTCCTTATCCCCACAATACAACTCAATAAAGTACCTAAGTTTGGCTGAATATCCACTCTTTTGTCTTGTCCATGTCTTTTTCCAATCCAATAACCTTCAACGGGTTAAAATCCTGTAAGGCAAATCTTATAAGTTCTTTTTGTTGATCACGTTGACCGGTAACAGAGATGATTCACTTCCATCTATTAGTGTGAAATTAGATGGAAAAAATTATTCTTATTGGAGTTATGTTATGAAAATTTTTTTGAAAGGAAAAATGTGTAGAGCCATATTTTAGGAACATCAATAAAACTCACAAATGAGAAAGCAGTAGATTATGCATAACTTGTAGAAAATTGAGAAATTGATCATTCAAAAATTATCACTTGGACAAACAATTTTATTGAGCATTCTATGGGTACACAGTTGGCCAAATATGACACAACTAAAAATGTCTGATATCACTTGTTAGAATTGTATATAAAGTCTAATTTTGCAAAGAAATATCAATTAGTATATGAATTTCAAGCTCTTGAACTAAATGATATGAGCATTCAAGAATTCTATTTCACAAAGAAAGATTTTTGGGATCAGTTGACTCTTATAGAATCTACAGAATTACGAGCTTGAGCACCTTATATTACCGTTAAAGAGGAGCAACGCCTAGTTCAGTTTTTGATGGCACTTCGTGATGATTTTAATGGACTTCATGGTTCAATTATGCATCGTAGTCCGCTTCCCTCTATTGATTCGATAATGAGTGAGCTATTGGTTGATGAGATATGCCTTAAGTTTCAAGCAGAAAAAGAAATTCTCTCATTACCAAATTAGTCAGTTTTGGCAGTTCCCTCCAAATCTCATTCCTTTTTTGAAGACAGATCATACGAAAGAGTCGAGAATGATGAGTGCAATTTTTGCAAGTAGAATGGTAACTAGAAGTCTCAATACCCTAAGTTGTTAAATAGAGCATCACAACTGCATCGACAAATGCATCAATTCAAGCACCCATAGTTTGTCTATCAATTACAGCCACGACTATATCGACCCCCACAATTTACTGTCACAACACTCATACTACCGTTACCACCAATAAACTCATCTAGATTCAAATCTTTATCCTTAGGTCCAATATTTGCATCTCTTTCTGAGCAACTTCAGAAGCTCATTGATGCACAATTGCATGCTATATATGCTACTTCTCCAATAGGTCAGCTACCTCCTAGTTCTTCAGGTACGTCTTCCTCCATATAGGTTTTAGATTCAGGAGCTTCACACCATGTCTCGTAATTCCAAATCCTTTGTTTCTTTAATTCCTATAATATCTACTTTTGTTATGACTACTGATGACACTCCTATGCCATTAGCAGGTGTGGTGATGGGATGTATTTATATAAATGAAATGATTTCGATGTCTTTGTACATACACGATATAAATATTTGGGCTATGTATAAATGATTTTGATGTTTATACATGAAATTGTGTTTTCAAAGTTGAAATGATTTTGTGGAAATAGATTTATCGTAGCTAGGTGATAGTTTTGAGATGGACCGAATGTCCACATGGTAGTAGAGATTATTGATTGAATTATTGATATGCTATTGATTTGTTTTCAGGTGATTTGAAATTTTGGTAAACCTTGAAAAACAGTCGTTGTACTATCAAAATTTTTAGAAAATCTAAATTATGGAATTTTATAATTTATGATTTAGATGCTTATGAAATGATTTAAATTTAAGGGCTTGCTCCATGTTGTCCTTTTGGTGATGCTAGTTAAAGTCCAGAAGGGCTCCATAGGTTGCCCGACGAGATCACGAGAGCTCCAAAAGGGGAAATTCGGGGCAAGTCCCATTAGCAGGAGTTGGTTCTATTGTTACATCTTGTATATCTTCATCTAATGTTTATTACATTCCTAAACTTACAATGAACCTTGTTTCGGTTAGTCAATTATGTGAATCTAGTTACTTAGTATCCTTTTCTTCTACTTCTTGTTTTGTGCAGGATCTACAATTCCAGGAGCTTATTGAGATAGGTCGTAAGAGAGGAGGATTATATATTTTGGATGAGTTGAGATTACTAGTATTTGCAGCTCCTAGTGTTGACTTGTCTTCTTTTTGTTTGTGTCCTTCATCTTCTAGTTTTTATTTATGGCAATCTTATCTTGGTCATGTTTCAGCGTCCTGTTTAAGATTTTTAGCTTCTACGAGAACCTTAGGAGATTTGTAAACTCATGATATTTCATATTGTAGTAGTTGTAAACTTGCAAAATTTTCAACTTTGTTGTTTAATCGAAGTACTTCTTGTTCTTTTGCACCTTTTGATTTGATTCACTTTTATGTATGAGGACCTTTTTTTATTACGACAAAAGGAGGGTCTAGATATTATGTTTCCTTTATTAATGGTCACACTCTTTTTTGTTGGATTTATCTCATGAAACATCGTTCTAATTTCTTTAGTATTTACAATAACTTTTGAGCTCTTGTAAAAACTCAACACTCTACTATTGTTAAGTGTTTCAGATGTGATTTAGGTGGTGAATGTACCTTCAATAAGTTTTGT
The DNA here is from genome assembly GCA_019925255.1 of Litchi chinensis. Lineage (NCBI taxonomy): Eukaryota > Viridiplantae > Streptophyta > Magnoliopsida > Sapindales > Sapindaceae > Litchi > Litchi chinensis. Next base: position 28,205,462 of record CM034469.1, on the reverse strand, counting down.
GAATTACTGCTTTGGATGAAACTATTCACCAAACCTTTTGTACAGACACTTCGAAGTAAAATGGTGTAGCCAACAGAAAATACAGACATATTATTGAAACTGTTCGTTCTCTTTTATTATTTTCTTTTGTTCCTAGTGAATTTTGGGAAGAAATAGTTCTTACTATAGTCATAGTCATCAATAAGATTCCATCATCTCATACTTCAGGTTTGTCACCCTTTGAGAAATTATTTGGAGATGCTCTTGACTATGCTCTCTTAAGAGTCTTTAGTTGTACTTGTTTTGTCTTTCGCCCTTATATAAAGCGAACAAAATTATTGTCACATTATGTCATTTGTGTATTTCTTAATTACGGTAATGGACAAAAGAGATATCATTGTTTTGATCCCATTTCTAAAAAATTATATGTACCTCGTCATGTTGTGTTTCTTGAACATATACATTTCTTTTCTATTTCTGCTACTACTCACAATCTCACCAAATCTTATCTTGTTCATATTGATAATTTTTCTAATCATACTGATAGTTTCTCTCCTCAGGTTCCTTCCTGTACAGATTGAAACTCATCTATTATTCCTATAGCCCTTTTTCCACTTCATTACTCTCGTAGGGTTCATACGGCTAGTAGCTCAAATAGTACACACCCTGCATTTCTCATGTACTTAAGCCCTCAGGTCATGGGTTCAAGCGGGTGTGGGAAGCGAGTAAAACCCCATTAGAGGGGGGACAGTACCTATTTAGTGGGCTAGGGCAGCAGCTCCCTAAGAGAGAGCTAGCGAGCTGGGCGGTGCTCGCAGCTCGCGAGGTCCAAGACCGTGAGGCAGTAGCTCAAATGGTACACACCCTACATTCCCTATGTACTTAAGCCCTCAAGTTATGGGTTCGAGCGGGTGTGGGAAACGAATAAAACCCCATGGGAGAGGGGACAATACCTGTCCAGTGAACTAGGACAGGGGCTCGCTAAGAGAGAGCTAACGAGCTGGGCGATGCTCGCAGCTCGTAAGGTCCAAGACTGTGAGGTAGGGTCATTACATTCAAATAGATAGAAACACAAGCACTCCGCACAAGACCGTTGTTAGGCTGTTTTGTTGTCATCATTGTCTTAGCAAGATCATAAATTCTTGTCAATGCATGTCAAAGTAGTCAAAAAATGCATTTAATGCACTCATCTAAAATTCTGTACTTATTCACTCAATCAAGGCAGCTTGTGTGTGTATCTCTACGACTTGAATGTAGCCGTTATGCAAGCAACAGGCAGATATATAATGAGATGAATTAATACAAATATCCTTCAACATAACTGAAGCAATCATAGTCTTCATGAACATCAAAATATTGTGGCCAAAAGAAACTGCATTGAGATATATTTCAACAAGTACGAACAAAGTAAGAGATATCAACAGGTTGCTTATAACAACGGAGGAAATCTCTGCATATATAAAAATATTTGCTAACAAGGCAAAAATAAAATGTACAAATACTAGACGAGCAAGGTAGGTGGGGAAACAGAGAAATTGTGTGATATTTAGTTTCTCCTCTTTTATCTCTTGTGAAGCGATCTCCTTATGACCAGAGATATACATTAAACACCTTGAATTTCTAAAAATCAATGGCAAGAACTGCGTTAACTTGTTGCCATTTATTCTTTTATCTCTTGTGAGATAAACACAATAGGTGCAGTGCCTCTAACTTGTAGGCAACTGTAGGAGAATTTCTGGTTACGGAACCTCCTCATTTGTTCTGAAAACATAGACACCTGGAACTGCCAAAATCAATCATACACACAAACACCCTAAATGTTATCATGCAATGGTAAATGATTAACGTGCAAAAAGATTATTTACCTAGAGTAGGCATTAGAAACGAGACTGCTGCAGGCCAGCAATCTTCAGTGGCAGCCCAGTCTTGATCGTATCTGGAATGTTGATGTGGCCAGTTGTGAACCCAACAATATTTGAAGGGGTTCCCGTTGGTAGCAAGAAAGCAAATTGTGCTCCAATTGGTCCAGAAACCAGAAGGAGTAAAGGGTGAGCATGCATGGTTTTAGCTACTTGGATAAGAAGAGGAACAAGAAGAGTTGTAATGGCATTATTTGATGTGAATTCAGTGATGATCGAACTTATCAAACAGACAGTTGGAGCAATGGCTAGATATGGGGCAAACTCCAAGAAGTCTAAGGCTCTTGAAAGCACATCAGCAAGGCCACAGGTTCTTACTCCATTAGCTATGGCAAAACCAGCCCCCATTAACAGTACAATGTTCCATGGTAACTTCTTGCAGTTGTTCCAATCCATCAATTTTTCTCCCTTTTGCTTCTTGCTTGGAATTATGAAAAATAAGGTTGCCATCAGGACCTACATAGATATTAATATACTTTAACATGGATGGAGGACGGTCATTTCATAATTCAAATATTGATAATGATTCGATTAAAGTAGGATTGAATTCATTTTTCTCAAATATAGACTTAATAAAAAAAATTAAAAAAATAAATAAAAACATCATCTTTACAATAAGCTTGGACATTTACAGATTTTTGATAAATTTTATCAAACATGGAATGTTTTATGTTATTAAACCAAAAAAATAAGTTGGTGGGGGTGGTGGGGGTGTTGTTGGGGATGGGGTTTGTGGTTGTGGTGGGGGTTTGTGGTGTTGTGGAGAGTGGGGGGAGAGAACCTACATTCAAGGCCAATCTTCTATGAATGTTGTAGTGCTCAACAGCAAGAGCAAGAATGAAGCTACCAAGAACAAGAGCAATGACATCATCCATGTAAGAGTGAGCAACACTATCAGCAGAGGAGATGCCAAAGAGAGGGAACAGGAAGAGAGGGGACATGGAGGTGATAGGCATGGGAACAGCATCAGTCAGCCACCATTCAAACACCCAAACCAGGACTGCCAGCATGTTCCTACTTGTCACAGGACCCTCCAGCTTCACACACAGGCATATGAGGGTGCACAGAAGTGGCCCCAGCAGGATGTAGAAGTTGGCTGGTGTGAGAATGGAGTTGAAAAGTGAGTTGTGGGAGCTTGGTGGTGGTGAGTGTTGGATTTGGTGATCATGAAGAGGAAGAAGTGGACTCTTTGGGTCATCTGAAGCTTGATGATCAGCCATGTCAAGTGTTCAGATTACCTCCTTTGCGTTTTATCAGAAGTTGTATATCAGTATATATGGTGACTGAGAGGTGAGAAGATGGAGGCTGCAGCAAATGGGTTGGCTTTTATATCTGCATGGAGAAGAAGTCGACAAATTCTAGTTTTATTTTGTTTCATGCTAATAAATGTCACTTATTATTAGCTAAATTACCTGGCTAATTAATACACTAATTCTATGGATTTTGATTAAACCAAATCATTTAGCCTTCCCTATTTGTGATGGTATCCAATCAACCAATTCTAGTCATAAAATATGTCATGGACAATCTTAAACCCGACTTTGGAATTGGCAGACAATGATGGAGGACAAAATGGTTTTTCTCAAAACAATATTTAGTTCTCAAACCAATCAATCAAGCACTAAAATATATATATTATGTCGATGTTATTTCAACTAGCGTTTGTTATATATTTAAATTTTATTATATCAAATACAACTGAAAATATATAATTTGACATATTATATTTTTATGTTATAATATATCATTTTTTTTTTATAAATGATTAAAAAATAATAATAATTCAATTTAAAGGTTCTTACATCTTTTTACTTTAATAAAAGATAAGTCATCAGGTGCAAAATGATTGAAAACGTAATAATTGAGATTTATGTTTAGGATCTGCGGATTGGTTTGTTATGATACATGTTCAGAGTAATATAGGTTGATGTAGTGGAGTTGGACTTGCTATTTCTTTTTTATTGAAAGGGATGTTGAAGGTGTTGCTGCATTTGTGTTTGTTGCTTTGTTCTTGGATTTGATTTTTGAATTGCAACTGATTTTATGTTTAGGACCCAAGTATTAAGTATTTCTTTTTTATTTTTGTCAGTGTGTTAGATGAAATTACATTGGCAAGCAGGAATTAGGACATCACAACTTGATGCTTTGTCTATGCGCTCTGTTTGTTGCTATCCGATTTTAATATTTTATAGTTTTCCATAATCTGTTTTCTCGAATCGTTTATTTCTGGGGGTTAGATGGGGTTTTCGTTTTAGTAATTACAGCCGTTGTGAACATGTGTCCTGTTGCCAAGTATTATTGTTTCATTTTGTTGAAAATATGCAAGAAAATCAAATCCCTATAAACAAAAGCAATAAACATACTACAACACATGGCTTTCAAGTGCAGTGACCAGCTAAAAGTGAAAGAGAAATGAAATACAGAAAAACCAAACCAAAAAGTTTCAGTTTTTATGCAAAGTTCATTGGATTGGTTATACAACACCTATTGGAAGTCAGAATCAGTACCCAGTTAGCAAACCACCATGTCTCTGTCTCTCTGTTACAGTGCGTGTGCTTTGAAGAGGGAACGGCATCGCTGGACTCGCATCGCATCGTAAACTAGTGGCGAAATATTTGGGCCAGAATGGAGATCCAAAAATTGATTGTGTAACTTTCTGGCCCATTTTATATGCTCAAGACGTGTTTAGGAATTGAATGAGAATAAAAATAATTTATATAAGGACTTCATGTTTAATAAAGGGTGTAATCCCAAATCAGGAATTACACTTTCATCTTTCATGAAGATTATCGAGTAAACATGTAGTGTAGCATCATATCTTTGCGGTTATATGATAAATCAGATGTTATATTTTATTTTATACGCTTTATATTTTAGAGTGTTCCTTAATCATAAATTGTTTTTGTTTTTTGACAAATTATTTTCACCCTTAAATTTGAAAAGCAAGTTAAATTTTTAATTATATTTCGAAAAATGATAAAATCAATCATAACATTTTAAAAAAAAAAATCAAATTAATCATTTTTATTAATTACTTAATAATCAAATCAAATAAAAAATATGAAAAGACTTATTTACCCTTGAATTCAGTTAAAATGAGAAAAAAAACCACTGTAAATATGTTTATTGTTAAATATTAAAATAATATTTATTTATGAAGATGCCCTTGATGGGTTTTCAAATAATTTTTGTAAAATTTCATTCTTTCTCTTAGAGTCAGTTTTTTTTTAGTGTGATAAATGGATTGAAAATGAAGACTTAATTGAGAAAAAATTAAATAAAAAATAAATTAAAATTAAAATGATAATAAAAAATTTTATAAAAAAATTAAAAAAAAAATCTTCAACTTCAAAGTCAAACCTAACTTCATCTTCAATCGAATGATGATTGTGTCAATCTCCTTATTCAATTAATTACAAATCAACCTCTAAATTGTCATTCAATTCAATCAAAATCAATAAATTATTATTAAAAAAATCCACAAATCACAAAAAGAAACTCACATTGCCTGTATACTATTAAAAAAATCCGAAAAGGACATATCTTTGCTCAACCCCGCCACCAAACAGCTCCTCAATCTCCCTCTAGAGACCGTCGACCTCCCAACAGAGCAATCTCTTCGCGGGTTCGTGTTTTATGGATTTGATTACAATCTTGTTCACGAGGACTATAAGGTAGTTAAAATCGTGCAGTTCAAAAAAGGCGAGGAGGACAATCTAGGGATTTTTTTAGAATATAAAGTTAAAGTTTATAGCTTGAAAGCCAATTCATGGAGGAAAGTTGTCAACTTGCCTAGTTATCTTAGACCATTGTTTCAATTCTGTTATCATCTTCTACATAGAAGAGGGTATGGTGTGTATGCTTGTGGGGTGTTGCATTGGGTGTTTCCAAGAAGAGGTGAGTTTGGGATAGGTGATTCAATAGTCGAATTCGAACTAGGGGCGGAGGAGTTTAGGATGGTGCCTATGCCTAAATACGGGGATTTGGAGGACAATTTTATATTGGATGTAGGGGCATTGGAGGAGTGTTTGTGTGTTGTTTGTAATTATAGAAGTAGAGGGGTGGTTGATTTTTGGATGATGAAGGAGTATGGTGTGAAGGAGTCTTGGACTAAACTGTTTTCTATTGATCAAAGTAGGATACCATTTAAGATTAGTTATTTGAAGCCTTTGGTTTATTATAAGGGGAGTGGTGGAGAGGAGAAGATCTTGATGGAATTGAACAATCGAAAGATTGGGTGGTATGATTTGAGAAGGAAGAGATATAAGACTGTGAGGATTGGTGATGGTTCGGATTCATTTGGTGCAGATGTTTATGTGGAAAGCTTGATTCCATTGAGGAAACGTAGTTGTGAAAATCGCGGGATGAAGAAGCGGTAGGATGGAGAGGAGAAGAAGAAAACTAAAACAAAGAAGAGGTGAAATACAAAAATTGAAATTATAAATTTGATTGTTTGAGATTTATTGATATTATTCCCAGTCTGAATATAGTTGACACATTTATAGATTGATGACATATATTGAATTGTGGTTTATTTGTTCCATTTCCAATTATAGGGATGATTTTTTGTCACAAGGATTTAAACCAGTTTTATAATCGAATTAGAAAATGATATAGAATGGGAACAAACTGACATGAGGTAAGTTAATAAATTGTACCGTCTTTTTCATTACGATGCTTTCTCATTATTAGTGTTTATTTATTAATAAATGATGGTTATTAGTTTCATGTAAATTATCGAATTATCCTAATAAAATAATAAATTCATAAGTTAAATTATCTAAAATACTTCTGAATTTAAGTGGTTAAAAATGGCCTAAAGTTATCGTTGATCATCAGTTGACTGACGGTTTGGATTTCTTTGAAGAGTTTTGAAAAGATTAGGGATGAAAAAAACTGTTTTTAAAAAAGTTTAAATTTTTGATATTTTCTGAAACCTTGAGGACTAAGTGTAGTTTATTCATATTATATATATATATATATATATATATATATATATATGTTTATACGTTTTTAATTAGGTTAGCCCCGCGCACTCTGGTTTCTTTCGCACCCTCTCTCTTCCTTCACCGGTACACCCTCGCCCTTTCTTTCTCCTCACCGCATTCTTCACAGCAGGCAAGCAGCCACCCCCTGGAGCGCCGGTTTCGTCGCCTGGAACGCCGGTGTGAGGAGAGGAGAGTGAAACGGCAGCCGTTTCAGGGCTGTTTGGCTGGTTTCGGCGGCGGAAACGGAGGCCAGCCTCGCGCCTCGCGCATCTGCGACTCGACCGGTGAGGCGCTTACCTCACCGAAGTCGCTACGGCTCACCGCGCGCCGCGTCGCGCCTAGGCGCGCTTATTGAATTTTGTGTGTGTTTGTTTTTGTAAAGATTGTTCTGATTATTTTTATTTTTTGGATTTCTCAAATCTAAGGTCATCTTCAATCATGACGTCACTCTCTTCTCTCTTTTCTTTCTTGTATTGAAGATTTTGTCAATTTAATCTTTGTGTTTTGATTCAGCAGCAGAATAGCAAGTTGTTTGGTCTTGTCATGGCTTCCAGTCCCATCAAGGATGTTGCTCCTTCTGGTAATTTAATTATGCTTTTTTACTTCTTTTTCTGTTTTAGGGCTTATGTTGGTTGATTGATTGTTTTGATTATATGGTAATGTTTTCGGTTGTAGAGGAGAAGACAGGAGGGTCTGCACCAAAGGCTTCATCTGGGTCTGTTAGAGATTCACCTAGAAGAGTAGCTTCTTCTCTGCCTGAAACTGGCATCCCTCCCAACCCTTATGCTTCCTCTGTTATCTCCCGTATCTTTAAAGTATGCTTACTGTTTTTCTAGTAACTTCTAATTGTTTTTTGAATCTGCGGATTGGTTTGTTATGATACATGTTCAGAGTAATGTAGGTTGATGTAGTGGAGTTGGACTTGCTATTTCTTTTTTATTGAAAGGGATGTTGAAGGTGTTGTTGCATTTGTGTTTGTTGCTTTGTTCATGGTTTTGATTTTTGAATTGCAACTGTTTTTATGTTTAGGACCCAAGTATTAGGGAACTAGTTCATAATATTGCCAAAGATCCGGCATTCAGTCAGATGTCAGATCTGCTGCACAAAACTTATGAAGGTGCATCTGGGAAGGATGGTTTCAATTCACAACAGTTAGAATCCAGCATGCAGCAGTGTTGGCAGAATCCTCAATTGATGGCTATGGCCAGGCGCCTTGCTGATGCAATAATGCAGGTATATGTTCTCTTTTCCCTTTTTGTTTTTTCCAGTCTTTTTGTTCTTGTTTGTTTTGTTATTAATACTACTGATTGTATGGAAAGTATATGCATTTAAGATGCTGTCTTGTAGCTGAAGTTTAATTTTTTGATGTTTATAAGGACCCATCTATGTCTGCTATGCTTGGGTGTTTTAAAAACCCAAGACAAAACCCCCAGCTTGAGGAACGGATGGCACGAATAAAGGAAGATCCGTCCTTGAAGCCTCTTTTAGAAGACATACGGACTGGTGGTCCCACTTGCTTGATGAGGTGAGAAATTGAAATGCCAAGATTATTAATATTGTTGGTTCTATATTGCTGCCATATGGTTGGGATAATTCTGGTGCATTTTATTGCCCTCATGCATCTAACGAAGTTGAGGATAATTGTGTTTGAATAGGTTCTGGAATGACAAAGACGTTCTACAGAAGTTGGGTGATGCGATGGGTTTTGCCGTTGGAATTGGAAGTGATGCAGCCACTTCCACTGATAATTCTGGGTTGGATGACTCTGAAGAAGCTGGAAACGAGGATGAGTCAATTGTTCATCACACTGCTAGTGTCGGTGATGTTGAGGTAGGACATGACTTGCTTTTGTACTTTCCAGTCTTGATGGAGTCTCCTTCAATGCTCACTCATATGACCTTTGGTTTTCCGGTTTATCCTCTGAATTGAACTTGTGCTTTCTGAGTTTATCATTGCCTTGATTGATTTTTTTAATCAGATATGGAAGTGACTTGCCACAATTCTGACCCCAAAAAAAAGAAAAAAAATCATATGCATGTTGAGTCCTCATTATCCACACTAAGGTGACAGAATAGATGTACTTTATAGAATATGTTTCTTTAGTCGTAGATGTGTGTTTTCAGGGACATTATTATCATTATTAGGACACTGGATGGATTTTGTTATAGAATGGGATGCATGTTGAGTCCCTATTTGTTTATGTGTGTGCGTACTTTTTGTAAAGTTTGTGCTACAAGTCTGATAATCTTTTATTCGTTGATGAGTATAAAAGGATCCTTAAGTGGAACCATGGCACCATGTTGAGTTCTTATCAAATTGTGTCGGTGGCTTATATTTGGCACATGTTAGTATAGTGATAACACCTACAAAAACACAACATGAAACTAAATGGGAGAAACTTAACATTCGTGAAACATCCTAATGAGCCCCTAACTATTGAAAATAGTGTTTGTATATATATATATATATCATGAAATATCCTAATGAGCCCCTAATTTTTGAAATTAGTTGTATATATATACACACATACACTTCATTTGGAGTCAAGTTTGCACCTAGCTCAAGTAGTATGCCCAGTGGTGACAGCTAGGAGAATGCTTACTCTGTGCTTTGTCATTGAGTTGAATCTGTTCAACTAAGATTGATCCAACCTATAAATTCCAATATGTGGAGTGGACATAAAAGTGTCAAGTTGAAATAAAATTTTATAAGTTAAATAACATATAATATATATATATATATATATTTCCACATTTGATTGCAACTTTTAAACGGTTTTCATGAATCATTGAGATAACAAGGAAAGAAAAAACATAAATATGGTTTTGGATAGTATGCTTTCATGCATCAAAGAAACAAAATCATAAAAAGTAAAATGAAGCTGCAAATATTACAAGCTTCGGTTGTGATATTTTGTGCCTACAAGCACTTCTTTCCTACTGAAATTTCCAGTTTCTATATTAGTGCGTTCAATTCTAGTCAAATTGATAGTTTCTTTATGGATGAAGTTGAGTGTTACACTTGAATATTTGTATGTGCATATTATTAATCTTTCTGTTGTATTGTCCTTGCTGAACTCAATGCAGAACCCTTCAAAATGTGGACGGCAAGACTCCTATTAATGTTGCCAAACTCAACAACCGGCATTAAGTACTAAAGCTGCTGGAGAAGGATGCTTTCCTGTGAAATGGAGTGCTGGTGGAATGTGTATGTTGGATTTTGTCAGTGTGTTCGATGAAAGTACATTGGTAAGCAGGAATTAGGTCATCACAACTTGATGCTTTGTCTATGCGCTCTGTTTGTTGCTATCCGGTTTTAATATTCTATGGTTTACCATAGGCAGTCTGTTTTCTCGATTCGTTTATTTCTGGGGGTTAGACGGGGTTTAGTTTTAGTAATTACAGCCATTGCGAACATGTGTTCTGTTGCCAAGTATTATTGTTTCATTTTGTTGAAAATATGCAAGAAAATCAAATCCCCATAAACAAAAGCAATAAACATATTACAATACATGGCTTTCAAGTGCCGTGACCAACTAAAAGAGATCGAGAAATGCAATACCAAATAAACAAATCAAAAAATTTCAATTTTTTATACAAAGTAAGTTCATTGGACTGATTACACTAACGCCTATTTGAAGTCAGAATCAGTACCCCATTAGCAAACCACCATGTCTTTGTCTCTCTGTCAGAGTGTGTGTGCTTTGAAGAGTGGACGGCATCGCAGGAACCGGACCGTATCGTATATTAGCTGGTGAAATATTTGGGCCGGAATGGAGGCCCAAAAATTGCTTGTGTAAGTTTCTTGCCCACTTTATATGCTACGACTACGCTTAAAGCGCGTTTAGTAATTGAATAAGAATAAAAATATTATTAAGCTCCATAATTTATATATGGACTTCATGTTTAATAAAAGGTGTAATCCCAAATCAGAAATTAAACCTTTATCTTTCATGGAGATTATCGAGTAAACATGTAGTCTAGCATCATATCTTTGCGTTTATATAATGAATAAAATGTTATATTTTATTTTACATGCTACATATTTTACAGTGTTCCTCAATTATAAATTGTTTCTGTTTTTTAACAAATTATTTTAATACCTAAATTTGGAAAATAAGTTAAATTCTTAATTATATTTTAAAAAATAATAAAATCAATCATAATATTTAAAAAAATATCAAATTAGTTATTTCTATTAGTCAACTAATCATTAAACTTAACAAAAAATATGAAAAGATTTATTTATCATTGAATCCAGTTAAAACGAATAAAAAAAACGGTTATATGTTTTTTTATAATTAAATATTACAATAATACTTATTTATAAAGATACCTTTGATGGGTTTTTAAATAATTTTTGTAAAATTTCATTTTATCTCTAGGAGTCAGTTTTTTTCTGAGTGTGATAGTTGGATTGAAGATGAAGCTTTAATTGAGAAAAGATTAAAAAATAATAAATTAAAATTAAAATGATAATAAAAAATTTAAAAATATATGAAAAATCTTCAACTTCAAAACCAAACCCATCTTCATTTTGAATCCAACAATAAGTGTGTCAATCTTCTTCTTCAATTAATTATAAATCAGCCTCTAAACTGTCATTCAATTCAATCAAAATCAATAAATTATAATAACCCACAAATCATATTATTAAAAAAATCCCACAAATCACAAAAAAAAAATAAAAATCACATAGTCGGTGCACCATTAATGGTGACTCCAGTGCAAAGGCCGCCTCTTGCACAACTCAGATCAAGTATGAAGGGATCTGCAATCCATAATGAAAGCAGAGAAGAGGAAGAGGAGCGAGAAGAAAGAGACTGAACAGAGATTGACGACAAAGAAGAAGAAGAAGAAGGAGATTGAGGAGATGCGGAGTATGAAGAGGTCGTATCATGAACTGGGTTTAAACCCAGATCGTCTCCACAAACCGGCCGCCAAGCCTTCAGCAACACTGCCAAAAACCATACCAAAAACAACCCTCCCACCAAGGCTTTACCGGTCACCAAGCCCACAAATCGGTGCCAGACACAGCCACCACAACCACAAAACCCTGCCAAAAACAAAGATCAAAAGAAAAATTCGAACCACCGGAATCTACAAGCATAAAACGATAAAGACACAGGTCTAAAGAGAGGAGATGCGGAGAGACCCACTCCATCGCAACCGCAACGCAGAGATGGAAAACCCAGTGGGTTACATCTCTGCCACAACCACAGATCGAAAGTCTCTGTCAAACAATCTCATCCGTCTCTCTCTCTGGTGGGTTCGATCTTCATCTTCTTCACAAAGCCAGTTTTCGAGGATCGAATATCCACAAACCCAGTTCATCTTCTTCCATCTGCCCTCACCTTCTTCCTTTGGACTTCATCTCTTCACCTTCTTCCATCTGCTTTCATCTTCTATCCACAACTCAGTCCTCACCTCAAAATACCACCACGACAAGGCTCCATCTTAAATGGATGGAGATGGGTCGATCTGAGATGGAGGCATCACAGACGGATGCTTCATCTGAGAATTTTTTTTTTTTTTTTTTAAATTCATTAAATTTTTAATTTTCTTTGGTCAACAGGGTGTGACAGAGTTTGGACGGGTTGAGAGGGTGAACGGGGTGTGGAATAGATTTTGACTGTTGGATTTTGTGTGGTCAATACTTACACGTGTCACATTAACAAAATTGACTTCTTTTTTAGTTTTTTCTCAATTTATCGACACCCTATACGTGGCACTATCATACATCATAATCGCAAATGACGATTTTACCTTTACATACTACGTTAATAGTTAGCTACTTTTTTCGAAAAATTACAAATCATTTGATTTTTTTTTTAAATAAAGTTAAAATTTTGATATTTTTTAAAATTTATGAACTAAAATTATTTTTATTTATTTTTTTAATATTAGATCGAATATCTATAAAGGTCTAAGTCAAAATGACGTCTAATGTGCAGCCCAAAAATCTATTTTCATAACTAAGAGAAGTAGATCCACATAGTAATAAAAAAATTTGATCAAATTGTTATGATCGGTAGAGTTTATGAGCAAGAATATTCTGTTATCTTTATTATTTTATTAAAATTTTGATAATTAGTGACATACTAATATAAAAAAAAAAGGTAAATAGTTAAAATTGTTTCATTTTTTTTCTTTCATATATTATTTAAATTTAAACTTTTTTTATAAAAAATTTAACACATACAAAACTTTAATAGAGACTCTTTGATCAAAGTTTAAACTTGTCGCTGACAAGCAATTAGTGCACCCACCACAAAACTCCTTATAAAGGTTTTTGTAATTATATTGTGTTGCTATATAATTATAACTTGAAAAACAAAACACTAACATGTGACATATGCCAATTTTTTATAAATTTATTTTCTAACCAAACAAAAAAAAATCACATTCGAAACAAGGCCCATTTCTACCACCTTACACACACAAATACCCAAAAGAGGACTTCAAAGGTACAACACACATGCGTCTATGTGAGAGAGCATAGGTTGGAATACTATCTGTAGTAATACCGATAATTTTTGCTAAATCCTTTTTGTGTAAGTAGACAAATTATAGACAAATCTCTTTAGGGTGGTAAGAGCTATTTTCCTCTTGAATAGTGGTAAAACCCAAATCTGCATTTCTCCACCACCATACACACTTGCCTATCAATGCATGCCCACTACCCTCCTTTCCCTTATCACCTTTTCCAACACCTCTCTATTAGACACTCTTCTTCCTCTTCCTCATTTCCCTTATCAATTTTTTTCATTTTCGTTTTTGCTTTAATAATTATCATAAGATTTGATCTTCTATTTAATATATATATTTTTTTGTTTAGGGGTAAATATGTCTTTATGCAACTTCCGTAATGTTTAACTGTCAAGTTTTTGGTCATAAGGACTAAATTGATGAATTTCTAAAATATTAGTTTTTTATTCACTTACACGGAAGTAGTATTTGATTTATCTCAATAGATTTATCTCAACTTTTGTGAAAGTAGTATTTGATTTCAATGAATTTGTTTTCCTTTTATTGCATAAGTAGTATTTGATCACAGTAAAGATATCTATAATTCGTTTAGAGTCGGCTTCCACACAAGAAAAAAATGTTTGAATAAGTAAATCTCAATAGATCTCTAACCCATTTGATATTAGAGCAATGATTCTTTATCATTTTTTTTTTGTGGTTAAGTTTTGATAATCTAATAAAACATCGGTATCAAAAATAACAGGTCAAAGTTGTTCCATTTTTTCTCTTTCATACATCACTAAAAAAAACTTAAATTTTTCTAATAAAAAACTTTAGTATAAACGAAAAATTATCAGAAAATTCTTACAATTGATATCAACTAATTAAAACACTAACACATGACATGTGTCAATTTTTTATAATATCTTATCAACCTAGCATTTTTTTTTTAATGAAATTCTAGAATATCATTATTCTTTTCCAAATTTTGGAACCTCACATACAAGCACTGATAAATATTTAATCCAAATTTAGAACAACCAAATTAAGCTCAATACAATATTCCCAACACGTCCTCCTCAACCTCTATTTTGTTTTCATGCCAAAATCACTTAGGAAACAAGGCCCACTACTACCACCTTGCACGAGATCTACGTTTCTCCACCGGCACCCCCACTTGCCTATCAATGCATGCCCGCTGCCCCCTTCATTCCCTTCTTATCACCTTTGCCAACTCCTCTCTCTCTTCTACACTCTTCTTCTTCTTCCTCTCCACCAAAACAAACCCTAAAATATCCAAAAAAAGAAACCATGTCTAAAGTCCCCCTAGATGTCATCACCGACATGCTCTACCGTCTCCCTGTCAAAACTCTCCTCCGCTTCCGTTGTCTCTCCAAGCCCTTCTGTTCTCTCATCGACAGCCCAGATTTCATCCACCGCCACCTAAACCACTCCCTCTCTACGAAAACCCACCTTGTCCTCGTCCTCAAAGGCCTCCATCTCTACACTGCAGACCTCAATTCCCTAAACGAAGCCACCCCTTTTGATTTCCACCCAAAATGCATCTGGGGTCTCACTGAAGTCTTTGGCTCCATCAATGGCCTCCTCGCCCTTTGTAACTCCGAAAAGGACATATCTTTGCTCAACCCCGCCACCAAACAGCTCCTCAATCTCCCTCTAGAGACCGTCGACCTCCCAACAGAGCAATCTCTTCGCGGGTTCGTGTTTTATGGATTTGGTTACGATCTCGTTCACGAGGACTATAAGGTAGTCAGGATGGTGCAGTTCAAAAAAGGCGAGGAGGACAATCTGGGGATTTTTTTAGAATATGAAGTTAAAGTTTATAGCTTGAAAGCCAATTCATGGAAGAAAGTTGTCAACTTGCCTAGTTATCTTAGGCTATTGTTTCAATTCTGTTACCATCTTTTGCATAGAAGAGGGTATGGTGTGTATGCCTGTGGGGTGTTGCATTGGGTGTTTCCAAGAAGAGGTGAGTTTGGGATAGGTGATTCAATAGTCGGATTCGAACTAGGGGCGGAGGAGTTTAGGGTGGTGCCTATGCCTGAATATGGGGATTTGGAGGACGATTTTGTGTTGGATGTGGGGGCATTGGAGGGGTGTTTGTGTGTTGTTTGTAATTATAGAAGTAGAGGGGTGATTGATTTTTGGATGATGAAGGAGTATGGTGTGAAGGAGTCTTGGACTAAACTGTTTTCTATTGATCAAAGTAGGATACCATTTAAGATTAGTTATTTGAAGCCTTTGGTTTATTGGAAGAGGAGTGGTGGAGAGGAGAAGATCTTGATGGAATTGAACAATCAGAATATTGGGTGGTATGATTTGAGAAGGAAGAGATATAAGACTGTGAGGATTGGTGGTGGTCCAGATTCGTTTGGTGCAGATGTTTATGTGGAAAGCTTGATTCCATTGAGAAAACGTAGTTGTGAAATTCGTGGGACGAAGAAGCCGCAGGATGGAGAGGAAAAGAAGAAAACTAAAACAAAGAAGAGGTGAAATACAAAAAATTGAAATTATAGACTTGATTCTTTAAGATTTATTGACATTATTCCTAATCTGAATATAGTTGACACATTTATAGATTGATGGCATATATTGAATTGTGGTTTGTTTGTTCCATTTTCAAATACAGGGATGATTTTTTGTCACAAGGATTTAAACTGATTTTATAATTGAATTAACAAATGATGCAGAATGGGAAAATACTGACATGAGGTAAGTTAATAAATTGTACCGTCTTTTTCATTACGATGCTTTCTCATTATTAGTGTTTATTTATTTTTGAATTCATCACAATGTTTAACTAATCAAAGTAGTTTATACATTAAAATATTGCATATTAAGTTGAACTAATCTAATTGGTTTATTATCTTTGTTATTATTAATTTTCAACTTTTTCAGGATCATATATGACATGGATGATATCCGGGCTAAATGTTAAAACACATCCATGACATTTATAGGCAAAGGAATTTTTTTAGGTTTCCTTTGCTTTTTTAAGAGCCTAATAGTTTCTTCTTATTTTTCGTGTTTAGATAGTTTACAAAGAAACTTTATACTACTATTGTAAGATCCTTGAAGAGACGAAGAGAAAGTACTATCTGTTTTTAAGTTTGTGAATACTTAAATGAATCACGAAGTGAAAGTATTACCTATTGAAAAGAAAGACTTGTTTTGTCTCATTGTTTGTCTCTCTTGCTACATACAATAGTTGGATGGTTTGAGTATAGAATTCAATCTCGAGTTAACTGGGCATCAACTTGTAGCATTTTGGCATCCTGTGTGCTACAACTCAGGGTTCAACTTCCGAAATTTGATGTCGATGAGTGCACGGGTCAATGATGTTAAAAGTGAATTGCTTTGAGAAACATTGTGGAAGATACTATAAGATGTTGCAGAAACATACATTTGTGCATCAATTGCCTAGCTTTGTAAGACTGAGGTGTTTATTTATTTTTGAATTCGTCACAATGTTTAACTAATCAAAGCAGTTTATACATTAAAATATTGCATATTAAGTTGAACTAATCTAATTAGTTTATTCTCTTTGTTGTTATTAATTTTCAACTTTCTCAGGATCATATGTGACATGGATGATATCCGAGGTTAAATGTTAAAGTACATCCATGACATTTATAGGCAAAGGAATTTTTCTAAGTTTCCTTTGCTTTTTTAAGAGCCTAATAGTTTCTTCTTATTTTTGGTGTTTAGATAGTTTACAAAGAAACTTTATACTGCTATTGTAAGATCCTTGAAGAGACGAAAAATAAATAATCTAATTGGTTTATTCTCTTTATTATTATTAATTTTCAACTTTCTCAGGATCATATGTGACATGGATGATATCCGAGGCTAAATGTTAAAGTACATCCATGATATTTATAGGCAAAGGAATTTTTTTAGGTTTCCTTTGTTTTTTTTAAGAGCCTAATAGTTTCTTCTTATTTTTTGTGTTTAGATAGTTTACAAAGAAACTTTATACTGCTATTGTAAGATCCTTGAAGAGACGAAAAGGAAGTACTATCTGTTTTTAAGTTTGTGAATACTTAAATGAATCACGTAATGAAAATGTTACTTGCTGAAAAGAAAGGCTTGTTTTGTCTCATTGTTTGTCTCTCTTGCTACATATAATAGTTGGATGGTTTGAGTATAGAATTCGATCTTGAGTTAACTGGGCATCAACTTGTAGCATTTTGGCATCCTGTGTGCTACTACTCAGGGTTCAACTTCTGAAATTTGATGTCGATGAGTGTACGGGTCAATGATGTTAAAAGTGAATTGCTTTGGGAAGCATTGTTGAAGATACTACTAAGATGTTGTAGAAACATACATTCGTGCATCAATTGCCTAGCTTTGTAAGACTGAGGTGTTTGATGCCTTAATGGTGACTCACAACTTGCTGCAACTATGCCAAAGACTCTGGTTTCAGATTGATCTTCAAGTTAGGTATCAATAACAAATGCCATGTGATCTGCTCTTCCCACCTCTTTTTGATTACAATCAAAATGAATAATATATATGTTTGTTCTAAGTATGTTGAACGTTCTAAAATGGTGGTTGCTTATTCTTTGCGCCTCATATTATAATAATAGATGACAATCTTCATGTATGATATTATATATATTTATGTATTATTTATATATTTATTATCGAACTAATGTCAAACTTATAAAACACGTAATATGAAAACATGTGATATGAACTTCTTATAAACTGATACATAATGATAATGATATTTATTTTGGAAAAAGAGGAGGTCTTAAGCAAATTTTTTAACTTTTGTTCTGTTTCTTGTCCTGGAAGTGAAAAATACGAGTACACAGTGTACAGTTGATGAGAATTCAAGATGTTTAAGGAATCTGAAGATTTTCGTGGTGCTGGATGTAACAATTGCCTTGTCAAACTTGACTAATAATCCAAAGTCAAACAATGAAAGATGCCATAGCTTGACTTTTCTCCGCCGTGTCCTGCTTTTTTCAGTTGCTTGTCTTCAGAGTGTATCATTTTCGATTCAAGTTCAGAGCCCATTGTAGCAGGGGCGTCTGGCCCCATTGGACCTTTCGTTTTTACGAATCGCCGCAATCACAGAATCCGTCTTGAAATCACCTGAGCAGCAACAGAACGTAGATCACTTTTTCATTTTCACTTATCAATAAGTCAAATAAGTCATTGGTAACACGTGACTCACTACCAATTTTATTTTATTTTTATTTTTCTGTTTAATTGCGACGAAAGAGTGATAGAATTAATATAAAACCATCCATATATTATATTTTAAAATAAAGATAAAAATTAAATCCTTCACTTCTGATAAAGATAAAACTTAAGTTCATAAGACTCTTAAAATTAAAAAAAATATTCAATCACTCCTATTAAAGAATGGTGTGCAATAAATCTCTATCAGAATGATTTTAAACCTAAGAACACTTTTGAGACCTATTTTAAATGAATTTTTTTAAAAAAAAAACCAATGCAAATAATCAAGAGTTTATTGACATATCGAAATTATGTATTAATATTGCTTTCAAAAAAAAGAAATTATGTATTAATATCATGTTCTAATAATTACCATTATAATATGAAAAAAAATGAAAAAGAAAAGGTTTTTAAATTTTATAATTTTTTAAGTACAACGAGATTCGATAATCTATCGTCAACAAAGAGTTGCGCAACTTTCTGCAAACAAATTAAATCAGTTGTCTATTCCAAAAAAAATAAATAAATAAAATAGTTGTCTTTACTTTTTAAGTTGTTTCCTCTTCTTCAAGTGGAGGGCAGTATTT
Organism: Litchi chinensis; assembly: GCA_019925255.1. Taxonomy (NCBI): domain Eukaryota; kingdom Viridiplantae; phylum Streptophyta; class Magnoliopsida; order Sapindales; family Sapindaceae; genus Litchi; species Litchi chinensis. The sequence goes on along the minus strand of CM034469.1, from coordinate 28,186,308 downwards.
CACATCTAATGTGACGCCTTTTGTCCTTTTGTCCTAATCAAATTTGTCATGATATCATTTGTCAATTAATTTTGAGAAAACTACAGTAATAATCCTTTTTTAAAGCTAAAGATAACTTCTTCTTGAGATTTCATATTTTTATCATGTATGTCATATCCAAAAATAGCTATTCTTATAAAATTTTAAAAAAGGGATTAATGTTCAACTTGGACCTAAAAAAAAAATCATTTATAAAAAAAAAAAAAACCCATTAATTACTTTTACCTCATCTGTGATGGATGCTGTCTTGATATTTGTCATAATTTCAATTGTCAATATTTCCTCTCCCACTGAGTGATTAAACAATAAAACCCCTTTAAGCACCATGATATACATATGGGTACAACTTTAATCACATGTAAGTGGTTGCCTATATGCTTTTAAGGAGGCTCCACTTACCAACACATCTTCTACAAGTTACTGATGTTTGGATCTGTAAAGCACTTCACTTTTTAACATAACCAGTTGTGGATTTTCCTAAAAATGAAGGTTTAAGTCTCACCTTATCCATTTTATAAGTTTGTGTGGAGGGTTTTTTTTTTTTTCTCTTATTGTAGAAGTAAATGTTTTTAGAGTAAATATTTTAATTGCATTTTATTAGTTTAAATATGTCAAAAAATCTTGTAAATTTGTATGACAAATAAGAGTACAGTAGATATTTAATCTGCACTTCAAGATAAATATTCTAACCTTACTTTATTAGTTTAAATGCATCGTAAAATCTTGTATATGAAAAAGAAGATTACAATAAATGAGATAAAGTTAACAGATTAGTAAACTTCTCACAGAAGTAACGAATTCGAAGATAAAATTATATTAGTAGATATGACTATATCTTTTTTTTTTTAATCATATTCTAGGGAGAAAAAAAAACATTATGTTAATATTAATTCTTACCTTTTAAAAACATGCTACTAGCATACTAAATTAAACATATAAAACTCTAGATTACAATAACTCCATACACTTTTGTCTATTTTACTACCATAAAGATTAGTTTAACGGTCAATATCTACTAGATCGAATCTAAACTCTTTTTTTTTTTTTTGGGTGACTATCATAAAGATTAGTTAAACAGGCAACATCTATGAGATCAAAACCTAATAGTTTAGAGAAGATAATTCGAACTTTTTACTATAATAGTGTCCTTTTGTAATAACAAAATTCATAAAGAATATATGCTGCAAACCTCTTTTTGTACAATATACTCCCTCTCTAATATCACTACATCGTTTCTTTTTATTATTTTTGCAAAAAGTAAACGTCGAATCATCAAAATGGTGACACATTTGACACTTTTTTTTTTTTTTGAAAACACACATTTAACATTTAACACTTTTATGCCCCTTTTTTTCACTAAAAAAATAATTTTTATCAAACCAAGCATCGATGCTTTGTCGCCACATTTAGCACTTTTGTATGTCCTTTTGTTCACTATTTAAAAAACAAAAAACTGTTTAATTTTCATCAAACCAAGCATCCATGCTGTGTCACCACTTTCAATTGCAAATTTGCTTATTCTAAGCATTTTAATTTTGTCAAAAGGCACCAATCCTGACCACTCATCTCCATCATCATGGTTTCATTAATTTACAGTATTTTAGCATCAATTTGAGTAAAATCTTTCAAAAAAGGCAAGTTTCTAACATAGTCTATAAGATTATATCCTAAACAATATATAATCAAATAAATATTCTTACAAAGTTTTGTTTCTCTTATTACGATAATAGAATTATATCAATATCAAGAATCAGATCATATTTCAAAAAGATTTGAATTTGACTCATTAATTTTTAAAATATTTAAAATATCAAATCACTAAAAAAAATTGTAAATGAGTTTAACTTATTACGTTTCATTACCTTCCGTCTAATATCTAACAAAATCTTCCTACACTAGCCAACAAAAATCATACATGTAATAACCAAAAAATCAGACGTAATACACTTAATTAACTACTAAAAATACCATAAAATCACATTTGATTAATTATTCACATTATATTCAAACTTCTTCCAAAATCATATAATATAAAAAAGGAAAATATATTTAATTGATTATCCATCTAAATCCATGGATTCACTTCTTCGAAAATCACATTATCCAAAAAAACAAAAACACATTTAATTAATGGACCAATTTACTTGTCCAAAACTCACACAATCAGACTCCAAGTCAAGGCACACATGTCTTATGAGTGCGCAATTTCGAATATATCTAGGGTGATATGAATATTTACTATTTAATTTCTTTATGTATGAGTTAATTACGAATATATCCCTTTAGGGGCTAAGGATAGTTTTTCCGTAAAATAGAGATTTGTATTCCGAGTCGTCGGTAATTGTAATTAACTAAAAAGTAATAATAATAATAACGGAGTCACACCATCTCTTATCAACTCAAACCAATTTCCATCTTCTCCCCTAATGCCTCGACGTGTCTAACACTTTGCCCAATAAAATTGCCAAAATCCTCTCCAACTCCTTCAAATTTACACTGACAAGCACTCCAAGAAAAACACACACAAAAACCCTCTCGTAGACTTCATTTCACTTTACCATTCAAAATCTCCACACTCTTCACAGCGAAACCCTAAAACTTAAACCAGCCAGAAAGCCATGTCGAGTCTCCCCCGCGACATCATCGTCGACATCCTCAGTCGCGTGCCCGTCAAATACCTCCTCCGTTTCCGCTGCGTCTCCAAAGGCTGGTGCAAGCTCATCGACGGCCCAGATTTCATCAAGCTCCATCTCCGCCACTCAAACAACTCCCAGAACTTCCTCCTCCTCAAACACACGAAAAGCCTCTTCTGGGTATCTCTCGATTCGCTCGAAACCGCCTCCCATCTCGAGCAACCACTCATGTGCTACAATCACTGTGTCAAGGTCCTCGGGTCCTGTAATGGGTTGGTTTGTATTCGGAACATAGTCGATGACGTGGCCTTCTGGAACCCCTCCACGAGAAAGCATAGGGTGTTGCCGTGCTTGTCGCTGGAGAGGAGGAGGTACTCTGGAAACTCAGTTTGTAATGTTTGTGTTTACGGTTTCGGGTATGATTCAGTTCACGATGATTATAAGCTGGTTAGGGTTGCTCAGTTTAGTAGTGTAGAGAGTGAAAGTAGGTACTTTGAATCTGAAGTTAAGGTCTTTAGCTTGGTTAGGAATCGGTGGAGGAGGATTGGGGATATGGATTATTCTTTTCAGTATCCAGGTAGTAATGCGGTTTTTGCTTGTGAGTGTTTGCATTGGGTTGTGAGTCGGAATGTGGAGGTCAAGGTGTACGATGTGGTTGTCGCTTTGGATTTGGCGGTTGAGGAGTATAAGGAGGTGGAGTTGCCGGAGTTTGGGGTTGGGGGTGGGGGTTTTGATGTTGAGTTGGGGGTGTTAGGGGGGTGTTTTTGTGTGGTTTTGAATTATCATGATATCCGTTCGGATGTTTGGGTGATGAAAGAGTATGGAGTGAGGGATTCGTGGAGTAAGTTGTTTTCAATTGTGCATGATCAATTGGGGAGGTATTTTGGATCGGTGAGACCATTAGTTTATGCTAATGGGGTTAACGAGGTTCTGTTTCAGGGGGTTAAGTCGAATATTTTCATGTATGATGTGAATAAGAAAAGTGCTAAGCATGTAAGGATTCCTGATACGCCCATTTCGTTTAAAGTGAATGTTTGTGTGCAGAGCCTTGTTTCGTTCGATACGTATGATGGGAGAAAGCGTATGGTTGGAGAGGAGAAAAAGAATGTAAAGAAGAGGTAAATATAATCAGATTTTCTATGACTCATGGTGTTCTTTATTGGCTTCGCTGTATTTATGTTGACGTTACTCATCACTTGTTGACTGTATTGTAATTAACAATGGATCTTAAAAGATTCTCTTATAAACTTAAAGAGGTGTAGAAATGCTATTTGGTTCTCAGTTAATTGTGAAGCGAGTCACAGTTTTTTCAGTCTCTACCAAATAATTAAGGAAGGGAGTATTAGAACAGAAACATGTTATGTTTTTCTTCTTGATCTAGCATTGTATCATGATTTGGTTTCTATTTGCAGGGATGATTTCTTGTCAGAAGGGTTCAAATTGGTGCTATAGTCAGCTATCAGAATGGGAGCTGGTGTGGGAAAAGGTAATTTTGTGAGTTCTGCTATGTTTTGTGCGTATGATATATAAAGTTTGTTCATATATGTTTATGTTGCATGAGTTAATATAAATTTAGATTTAACATATATGTACATTTATTGGTGCAGGACCGAACGACCTAGCAAAAATAGAGAAAAGATGCCTGGAACAAGTAACTTATTATAATTTATGCTTCAAGATATACTTAGGCGAACCAACACTATGCTTATTTCTTAGCTAGATACAAACTAGTGATATTTCATCTTATTCTACGTCTAACTCCACTTAATAGTTGGGAGAAAAAATCTGTTTAGGTAAACATACCGTCCTTACTTTCTAGCTAGTAACAACTATTCATTATTTGATTGATGTGATATGCTTAATGTATCACCTCTGAGTTTCAGTCTGTAATCTGTATTGCCTTCCAAAACAGGTAGTGGGCAATATTCTCATTGCCATTTTCATAGTATAGAGGTTGATCGGGCTAAAATCATGTGATTGAGAAGTAGTGATAGATACCATGAAGGAGAGTCAATGATTGCAGTGCAGAAGATACACATTTACTAGTGGATGAAATGACAGGCTAAGCTCCAATACCCGTGCAAACCATCAAAAGTTGCTGACATTAAACTATTTCACCCTGCAGTCGTAATGTCCTCTCTGGATTCATGCTCCTGGCACAAATTCTGGACTCAGCTTGCAGTCCCAAAATCTTCTTGTTTCCATATTACTCAGTGTATTGTTGTTCGTGGTGGTGGTTTCATACTGTTGTAAATACTTTGTGCTTTCATGCTTCTGGCACAAATTCTGGACTCAGCTTAAAGCCCCAAAATTTTCTTGTTTCTGTACTACACGGTGGTGGTGGTGGAGGTGAGGTGGTGTTGTTGAACAAGTGGTGATGCTTTCTCACTTTAGCAAATACTTTGGTCATTGTTGGTAATGAGGGTTTTTTGTTGATGAAATAAGTGTTGTTGCTTTTACAAGATACTTTGCTCTCTTCTAAAGGTAGTATAAATGAATGGTTTGAATTTTAAATTACTTAGTAACTTTCTATTGGTCTCTCAACTTATACCTTGAGGTGGCAAATGAATTCATTGTGTTCATAGTGAGCATGTAGGCATATATTAGTTCAATATATATCGCCTCAGGAACGCACAACTTTTTACTTGGTTTGGGATGTCTTTTGTTGAGGATTCATAAGAGGGTGCCGTCAAGATCATTGAACACATTGTTGCGGTGTTCAATAAGATCAAGTGCCAAAGAGGAACTTCAATCAATAATTTTTAAATCTTACATCATAGCAAGTCGTACAACAAATTATTTCAATGTAGCTAGAAATTCATATCAATTCTCACTTTGTACTCTTTGACAGTCTATTTCTGCTATGCCTACCTAAGATTTGTAAAAATTTGGTTAAGTTTTTAATCAAAACTACCCAAAAAGATAAGTGAAGCTTAAGATTCATACCATTGTCTTAATGGATTATTTTTGAGATAAGATTGGATATGCCAATGCTCTGTTAAGCATCAAAAGGCGCATCCCTTGTGTTGTACACAACTTTCAGCACTTGTATAAGATTTATATGGGAAGAACCATTAATTGGCAAGCAATAGTGTACCAAACCATGTCACCCCAATCATCTGAGCTTAATGAACTTGAACGAACTACTAGCTGCTAAAAAACAAAACGATGCTCTGGAACTGGATATGGGATAAAATATGCAATACTTGTCATATAAGTCTCATAGAGATGAGTCTCACAGAGCTTCAGGAGAGAGAACCTAGCACAAAAACCTGTTTACAACCATGTTAATCATGGTCATGCTAATTTTACTAGCATAACCATGTCTAACATCATAACATCTAAAGTATCATCTAGCTTTACAATACCATCAGTGCCGTCCACACCAATTAATTTACCAGAGGCACCACGTTGTTAACCACCCACAATCTGGATCTTGTCGTTTTTCCTGGGTGGCACTTTCTCTATTTCTGTAGGAAGGGCGGTAATCATTTCACTTTTGCCATTGCCATTCATCCCAAGGTCTACTCTACAAGAACCATCCTGTACCATGAAGCACCAATGTTAGTACATTATTCAAGGAAACTTAACAGATGATTGCGCTAAATGAATGAACACTAACAATTACTGCTGATATGCACACCAAAGTTATCAATTCGAAAAATCGTGAGTGTCAACACATTGTGTTGTGTGCATTGTTTTAGCATGTCTGAAATATCATGAATATTTCTACCTAGGTGCTATATCTTGTAGAATCATCTAAACAGGAGGTAGTTAATAGCTTCTGTAGAATTTCAAGCCAAAAAACTCAACATCAAGGGCTGCTGAATGTGTTGAAATTAGCCAATAGGCTATTCATTCAGATGGTAAATTTGAGGAAACGGATGCTTTTGCTAGAGAGTCTTAAAGCTCAATACCAAACAAATATAAAAGACTTCTGTACACTATCCATAGAAACAAAATTTCCCTTACACTCTATAGAACTAATGAGTACTCATATTATTCGTGGTTTGTTAAATTATGAAGTATCCTAACTATTACCAGTCTGAATCTCATGATCAATATATCTACAGAGAAGCAAAAAAGCACAAACGAAAAATTAAAACATAACAATCTACTGGGAGCACTTCTCGGATAACTCCAACAGAATCCTCTCCAAACCTATGCACATTAACCATAATGTCTGGCATGAAACATGGACCTTCACTGTCAGTTCCTGCAGTTTAATAAACATATAAATAAAAATTAGCTTATAAAATGTAAAGCTTCTAAGACCACAAACACTTCCATGTGTGTTGAATATAGATTATACAAAAGGACTTGTGAAAACCAATTCAAGCAAGTGGCTTTGCTAAGTATATAACTATCTAATACTAACCACTAACAAGAAGGTATTTTTGAGAAAAAAAAGTAATTACATGTAGGAAAAACACAACTATCATGTCACTACAATATTATGCTACCATGAGTAGGAAACTAGATCACACCTATAACAGGAGAAGAAGTAACATCTGTCAAGAGCTGCCCACCTGGGGTAGATGGTAGGTAAGGGCTTGGAGCATTGGCTGCAACGAGCACATAATTCTAGTTACATTAAGAGCTAAATAACAAAACAAAACAAAATACTCACAAAGATGAAAAATTAACGAAAAGATAAACACACAAACAGACAAAAAATTAACATTAACAAACTACCATAGGCAGAACTGCTATCTCTTGGTGTTCCAGCTTCACTATATTTGCCACCAGGAGTACGTGCTTCAAATGCATGTAAAGGACTTCCTGGCTGTGGAAGGAAGCAGGAAATACTCAACTTTACAAACAACGAACAAATAATGTGGTTTATCTTTCTACTAGTGCCCAAATTATGCAAGATTCCCAACCTGATACTGCGGACTTGTTCCCCAGGATGCAGGATTCCCATCTTCCCAATTGTCCCTGTTTTGCTGCCATCACATAGCCAAGAACCAGTCATTAAAACAAAATAAGAAAAAAGAACCCCAACAGAAACAATATTAAGTGCTCTAAGAGCTTCTGTTGAGAACTGACAAATTACAGCCTCTTTAAACAAACATGGCATAGAAAAATGTTTTTTCAATATCAATCCCTTCCTAAAGAATATAAGAAACTGCATAGCATCATATGTGCTGGATATTTTTAACTCACAGACATATATAGTTTGTTTTTCCTATGGTAGGTAGAGCTACACTACAATGAGAAAATTATATATATTCATGTTAAAATATCACATCGACACATTAAAATATACCAAAAACAATTTAACGTATCTCTAAAATTTGCTAAAGCCAAAGTGAGGAACACTGCATTCAGAAAAAGTTCATAATTCATCTGAACTCTTCTTCAAAAATACACTTCTGTTGTGCTCTGAGTCAAATTCAAGAAAGCAATCACTACAATCTTGTTCATTATACAGAAACAGCATAAAAATAAATATATACAAGATGTAAAGCAAACATTGAGAGAATGTGGAAAACCTGGGTGGACTCATTGGTGAAAGGAGATTCCATGCCCGATCACACACCGGTGTCGTCATACCATTACAAATTGGTGTTGCTGCAGCAAAACATAATTAAGTGAAATAATATAAATATAATATGTTGATAATGATGTGATAGTATACCATCCATACTATTTTTTAAAGGATCCAATTTACAAGAAGGCAGTAGGATCAAGAAAATCACAATATATATAGTTAAAAATTTGAAAATGAAAGTGGTAAGATGAAACTTAAGGCATCACTCTAACGGTACGGTGCTGAAACGGTCACATCATCATGGATAAAACTGCAATCAACTGCAAATATTACAGTTGTTAGTAATCCTCATGGAGTATTAGAAAGCAATGACAAAATTATTTCCCCATATGAAAACAAACATGCCTGTAACAACCTGCATCCTGGCCTGAAGCTCAATCCGCACTAGTCAGCTTCGACACCTTTAACCAGACCTTTAAAGCCCTTGAAAGGACCTTGTTGGATTTTTACTGAAGCACCTTCTCTTACACTTCTATGCCTTCCTCCATCTGTAAGATAAAAGTATAAGGAAAAATACAACCCAAAACAATTTAACCACCAGAATGAGAAATATTAGTGGGCTATCATTTTCAGCAACGTACTATCAACTGGCAGGCCTCCTCGAGGAATTCTCCTTTGGGCTTGCACTATACTAGGTAGAGTTCTTAAACTGTCAAAGCTTGTGTTGGCATTACCCTAAACATTGTAACAAAGTTAAGCCGGAAAGGGTCTAGTAGTAACCACAAAATTCTTAACTCTAGAATAACTTTGAATAAAAAAGAGCATGACAGGCTTACATTTCTACCGCACTTGGCATCTGATCCTCCAAGAACAATACAAGAACTAGCTTTAGCACATATAATGCCAGAATGCTCAAGATGATGGCGATCATAGATGAATAATATTCCTCTAAATATGTATTCCACAGGACCATGGTTGCCCTAATACAACCAGGGGAAAACTGTTATCCAGATACTCAGCTAATAACTAATAATACAAATCAAACCAGAAATAAGAAGTGTACTTTGAATGGACCCTCAAGGATCTAGACGATGTCTTTCACTGATATGCTATTCTTAATCTTATCTTGCCCATTAGATGACTTCTTAATCTTCCATTTGATTTCTCCCAATTTAACAAGAGCAACCTCAGGTCTATCAGGAACTGACTTGAGAACCTGAAAAAAGGTGTGATATTGCTTTGTAAAGTATTGTTAAAAGGGTAACACTTTCACATAAATGGTATAAACAACCTGTATAGCTTCACTTTCCAAATGCATAATCACACCAAAGCTATTGTTACTGCACCAACGTAGAATAAACATGTAAGACAGCAACTGATAAATTAAAGGGATAATCCCAATTTCTCCCCTGTAGTTTGATGAAATAGTTAAATTCCCCCCTGTAGTTAAAAAATCACTTGAAAAAAATACATGTTAGGGGGGAAATTGGCTATTTCGTCAAACTACAGGGGGGAAATTGAGATTATCCCTAAATTAAATAATGATCATCCAATTCTTGGATAAAAAAATGCATACTCTAGTAGCACAAGATCACGGAGCTCATAGCCCTCAATACTGGCTGTGCCATTAACTTCAGAGCTCACCACAACATGATCAGCAAATACTTCAATCTGATAAAAGCAGATAGTGCTATTATTTATCCAATATTTCTTCATTCAAAACGCTTATCTAAGAGAGCTAAGAGTGATGAAACCCCCACCTCCCACCCAAAATAAATAAGTATATAAGTAAATTGCAAGAGCAACATATTGGCTCACATGTTCCTTTGTGGCATCAGATAAAATGGTAAGAACATGCCATTCAGTCTGAACGACCATTCCAGTGACACCTTGCTGTTTTCCAGAGACAACTGTCACATGATTCCCACGCTCAAAGTACTTGCAGAGCTCTTTTGATTGAATGCAAGTGTTTTCTGTTAAAAAACCAACCATTCAAAGCCCAATTGATCTCTATGGTGTAAAACAAATTCTTTTTCTTTTCTTTTAAAAGAAGAAAAGATAATGAGAACTAACTCAAAATATTTAACTGATAAAAATGAAATACTGAGCTTCAATAGATTCTTACAGGAAGGCCTTTCATTTCTGGTCTAATATGAACGTTCTCTTCATCAACCTTCTCAACCTCTCCCTTCAAATTTATTAGATCTCCTTTGACAACAATAACTGCATCACCCTTCATAAAACTCCCTTTCTTTTGTTTTGCAAACAACCTAGCTATATCATTTTTCCCATCCTCCCCACATGTACGAAACTTCTCAAGTTCATCAAAAGTTGGTGTAATGCTTTGAGAGCTAAATGATCTCCTCATTACCATTTTGTACAGAAAACCACCTTTAAACAACATGCCACCAATGTTGTCAAAGTAATCACCAGTTGTTGGATCTCGTTTACGCTCTACACAAATATGAAACTCTCTGGAGGTAAAGCAGATAATCAGGGCCCGCCAATTAACAAATTATTCAACAATGCATTTAACTATTATTAACTTCGGAGGAAAAAAGGACAAATTCAGGAATACCTAGCTTCATTAATGTTCATAAGACATGGAGGCGGGACAAATGGCTTCTTTTTTGCAACTTCTCTGCCTTCCTGTGCCACAATATAAGGTTTGCTTATAACAAAAGCTTATATAAAACAATTATGCAAACAAAATCCACAAATGATAATAAATGAAAAATAATAAAATGACAACCAACCCTAAAAGTACACTTCTCTAAATTATTATGAGACCTTTCATTTCTTCCAAACTGATAGAGAGAATTTATTGAACTTTGGAGCTTGTTTATACATAGGGGAGAAATATCACACCAATCTATTCGCAAGAGCATGCAAATCAATCCTTGGGATTAATTGCATTTTAACTCTCCAACCTACATTATCGACATCCACTACCTATACAGCCAAAAAGTTAAAGGTAAGATAAATATCATTAAGAAGAGTCTCACAGAGAATAAAGAGGATACAGATTGTACCTTTGCAAGGTCCCCCTTATAATTCCCATTCTTCATTCTAACCCATGTATCCCTACAAAGATCAACTGCTTTGCCTTGAACTGAGAGAACTCGAGTCATTTCTCTTATTGGAACAAGTTTCATCTGTGGATGTATATTCCGCAGACCTTTGCATGCCTGAAAGCAGAAGCAAATTAATAACCAATAAAATTTGGAACATTCACATCTATACATGTAAATCTAAATCAAAGAACTCCACAAGCAGCACTAAACCAAATTTAACAAAGGTCACGATTATGCAAAAACAGTAAACATTACGTACCTCCCTCACATGGGCTTCATTGTCTGCTTCAACATATATATAGTTTTTAAGGTGATCGAGTGCAGTAGCAGACCAGATCAACAATTTAGATCCTTTATCAATATACTTCTGCATACAGCAGACAGCCACCTCTCGTTCACGCCCAATCTTACACACATCAACACAGAATCAAATTAACATAAACACTACCTTCTCCCAAGGGTGGGCAAACAAACAACAAAATAAAAACATGAACAAAGAATGCATTGAAGAACACACAAAATAAATTAAAACTCATACTGCACATTTCACCAGCCACAGTTTTGGATCCCTAACAGATGGCAAAAGAGCTTGCTGCTCTACATCTGTGATCCCTTCATCATAGTCTTTTTGACTTGATCGGGCATATCTGGCCTGAATTCTTCTCTAAAGTGCTTCAACATCTTCCTGTTCATCATTCTGAGGCATGAATCAGGAATGATGAATCCTTCTACCATCATCTTCATCAGGTAGGTCAGCTCCTCCATCAACTATGAAGTCTGCATGTTCATAAGCAATTCCAGAGCTTATAATAACAAGCACATGATATCAACAATCAATAGGTATAGCCAAGCTACATGTATGCATAGAATTGGTGAAGTGATACAGAAACAAAAAGCTAAAAGAAAAAAAAATGTTCATGCATCATTTCAATTAAGATATTTATCAACAGTTACATCTCAACATACCCTAACGGTTCATCAGAAAAACAACAAAGCCACCATCAATGCCACACTCTCTTCATTTGCACATTTTTCGATCTTGTTTAACATCAAATCACTCATAAAAAATTATTAAGGATGACAGTTGGACATTCCTAAGACAATTTGATCATGTTGCTCTCCACAACACATAAATATCCCATTCTGCTTGAGTGAAAAGTTTCATAAATTTGATTCTTAGAGAGAGAGAGAAAGAGAAGGGAAAAAAAAAAACACACACACACACACATACACACACAATCTAGTTCAAGCCACAGTTCACAAATCAATTAATTTGACCTAACAAAAACACAAAATCAGCAAAATCAAACAAAATGAGCGTCAACAAACATTCAAAATATTGAATTTTTATATCTTCCTAACCTTCTCTCAACCTATAGATAATCACCCAAGAAATAAAACCACTGACAGCCTAAGAATCAAAAGAGAAACCTTCTTTTCATCCATTCCCAATGCCTATCATTCATACCTAGATGCATTCAATCACACAAATCATATTCTAAAATGACAACAAATTCCTATAATTCACATATAGATGTATTCAAACACACAAGTCATGTAGAATTCACAAATCAAACTTGCAGATTCTAAAACAACTACCAATTCCTATAATTCACATCTAGATGCAATCAAACACAAAAGTCATGTCAAATTCACAAATCCAACTTGCAGATTCTAAAACAACTACCAATTCACATCTAGATGCAATCAAACACACAAATCACGTTAAATTCACAAATCAAACTTGCAGATTCTCCAACAACATATAAACTAATAACAACTAGAAACATATCCAGTTCAATCTACACAACACTAGACCAAAATTTACCATCCTCTTCTTCATCACTATCGACCTGCGCTTCCAAATCCAGATATTTCTTCATCCCTTCACTCCTCCTCCTCTTCCCACCAACCCAATCCTCCTCCTCCTCTCCATCATCCACAATCCCTGACCTCCACCGCTTCCTTCTCGACCGATCACCATCCCCCTTCCCCTCATCCCTTCGACGACGCATCCTCAACAACTCAAATTCTGCAGAACAAACAAAAACGCCACAAACCACAAATAGAGAAAAAAAGGGGAAAAAAAATTAGCTTTTTCAAACCCTAGTCACCTCAAAAAATAAAGTAAAGGTAAAAATAAAAACGCCCGCATATATATGTTATCAAATTCCTTCTCAGCTCAGTAACCCACAAGGCCGCGTTTGATGAGGCATTGATCCGCTGCATTCGCAGCACCGTAGCGCCGCTCCTTCGTCGAAAAGCTGCCATCTTTGAGCTGCTTATAGACGAATTGGGAAGATTTATCAATCGAGCTTCGATTTCCACCGCTTACGATTGGTAAACATCCCCAAATCATCTAGCAACTCTGTCTCTCGATTTCGAATTCGAATTTCCATTGCCCTGAATTTTGTATTTCCAATTTTTTTTTTTCAACAAACCCTAATATTTCAAATTTTGTTCGACGAGAGAGAATGTGTTTGATGTTTATATAATAAAAGTTCATAACAAGCGCGCCGTAATTGTTCGTTAAAAGGCCGGGCCAGTCTAAGGATGGATACCGCCCCGTAAGGTAAACTTGTAAATAAATAAATAATTTTAAAAAAATTATTAGAATATCGAATGAAATTATGATGCATTTCATTTACAGATCGTAGGTATGAGCCTTCATTCGATTTGTTCTCTATTTTTATTTTCAATTTTAGAGGTTTAAGATGCTCTTATTATATATTTGTTCATGAAGCCATAACAATGTCAAATTCTCATGATTTTCAGAAAAATTATAAAAAGTGGAAACTCCTACATGAAGAAGAAACAAAGAGGGGAAAGAGAAAAGGAGAACAAAGAGTTCCAACTGCAGGCTTGACGCAGGACCAACCTCTACTAAACACGATAGGAGCTCACTCCTAAAATCTTTTAAAATCTCATCTTATTATTATATTATCGATTATAACTAATGTCAGATACAACCATTCTTCTGTGTACGGTTGAAGGTCTGAGTTCTTCTTCCTCGCTCCAACGCGGTACAAACAACTATTTAATGTTTTAATTACTTCTTTACCTTTCCAATCATTTTTTCCTAAATTACTTGTCTCTATCATTTTCTTTTCATCAATCACTAATGATTCTATGAAAATAAAAATGTAATTTCCTTTTCGAATAAATACAAGAGGGTTTATAATTCTAGTACTATTCACCATTCTCATCACACTTTTTAAATATATAGTTAATAAATATACGAAATTCTTAAGAATATGACTTGTACCAGGATTTTTAAAGTTGTTATTTACAGAATTTTTCTTTTTTATAGGATATTTCAATATAATTATTATAAAATTAAAAAAAAAAAAAAACCTACATGTATTCAAAATGCAATACAGCTCATATGAAATAAAAACAAATGGGGTTAGAGTTGATTTATTTTTTCTTATTTTATAATTAAAAATTGTAAATTGAAATAATAAGTCAATATAATGAGCTGGATAATTGGTTTCAGATGATATCAATACTTAGGAAGTTAGGATGATCAGGGTCAGGCGAACAAGAACTGGATTATTATTTTTTATATTCAATTTCAATAAAGCCGGGTGCTTGGCCGAACTACATGCAGTTGACATCTGTTATGCATATTTTTCGGACTCAGTAGTTGGGCTGGTAAAAGTCCAATTTGGGCCCATTTAAAACCCGATAAGAAGAACCAATGAGGTCAGTATAGTCAAAGCCCATCAGATGAGGCCCAGTATTGACTCAAAGGCCATCAAGATTTCCAGCTGGCATCAACAGACCCATAAGTATAGCCAGGTCGCAGCTCGCTGCCTGCGCAGCTCGTCTCTCAGCGAGCTCGAGATTGGGATCACCATGACACGTCAGCTCGCTCAGACACGTGATAAGCATCATATCTTCCAGAGCAGGCAGTTACCAAGTTCAAACGTGATTCTCTCTCCAAATATGGCAATTGTCCAATCAAACCATGATTCCCTCGTCAGATATGGAGATCAATTCAAATTCAAAATCAAGTCAACAATATCTTGAGATAAATATAGTAATTTCCTAATATTATCTAAAAATATTAGGAAACATAATTAATTTATAATTCTTTTCCTTATTTTTCTCAATTGTTTAGGGAATGTAATTAATTCAGGATTCTCTTCCTAATTTGGCTACAATCAGAATTGTAACACTTCTTTCCCTATAAATAGGGATCGAGATCATTGTAACAAAGGACAATATTCAATAACATACTGTCACTCTGCAGAATTAAAGAGACAGACAGTCGTGGACGTAGGCCAATTATTGCCGAACCACGTAAAAGCTCCGTGTTCCTCGTTTGATCCTCTGTTTCTGTCTTTATCTTTCCTTGGTATTTGTGCTTTCTCACATTGATTGCAGGTATTGGGCATTGATTACTCGTCGACTGAATTCCAACGTCGACAACATCCATATTTTTTAGTCATACGCTAGACCTTTTTCCTTATTCTTCTTTGTCTTTTGTGCGTCCCTCAAATGATTAATACACTTATCGTTTATATTCATCATAGGAATTTTAGTCACATAATGCGTATTTAAATTCTCTTTGTAGCCACTTCCTTATACTGAGTAATGAGCTGATTGATTATGAGAAATTTTAGGTGCTGTGGGATGATGCTTATGTATTTGCATTTATGAAAATGTCAAGAGTGCAGATAATGAAAAAATATAGGGTGTGTTTACTTCATGGATTGGGGAATGAGAATCAGGAATGAGATTGATTGATGGTGTTTACTTGTTTAAAATTCATTCCGTAATGGGAATGAAATGGTGGACCCCACGTCAATTTGGGGTTGAGGAATGGGAATCACATTCCCCCAACCCACTTGGGAATCCCATTCTCATCCCCTTTGTCAAGCTAAAATGTCTCTTATATCATTCTTTAAAAAATGTGCTATAAGTTTATTCCCTTTGTTTTATATTTATAAATATAAATATTTACATATGCTATAAGTTTTCATAAAAAAATGTGTTAGTGCAAAATGTTATATTTTATAAGAAATAATTTACAGTTAGCACTAAAATTTTGAGTTCAATTGAAAAATATTACAATAATACAATTAAGAAAGTTTAGGTAATATTTTATATATAATTAAAAAAAAAATGATTTGATATACCATATAAATATATAATATTTTCTTCAAAAAATAAAATAATAAATACACAAAATACTTATAATGATATTGTCAAATTGTTAAGAATTTTTTTTTTTTTAGCTTATTATGATGAATTACAAGATAAAAAGATAACACTAACATTTTAAACAAAATTTTGTACATTGTAATTAATCCATAATTTTAATTAAGGGCATTTTTGTAACTTATAATCAATCCATTCCGATTCCAAAGTAAAGTAAACAGTTTAATGGGAATACTGCTGATTCCGATTCCGATTGTTACAGTTGAAGTAAACAACTTATTCTGATTCCGATACTTCATTCCGATTCCAGATCATTCCGATTCTCATTCCAATTCCTCCAAGTGAAGTAAACGCACCAATAGAGTTGATGAGACCTGGACTAAATTGGTACCACATTCAATCTAGCATCATGGACACATTCTACTCTACATCCTCCAAGTTACCGGATTAATTTTGTCCCAAAAATATGAGTCCAAATAACACAGAAGGTTGAAATGCAGAACATGATTCAAGAGTCTAGATCCTAGTCAAGAATATGTTTCCACACCACAAAAATGACCTAGAATTGGTGAGTGTATGTTGTCAACTAATACACCAGTGACAATGGTGTAGCAAATGATTTTAATAAATGTGTTGAAACTTATTGGCAACGTACTGTACCTATATGTTTGCTCAATGCCCAGACAAAACTAAGTGAAGCTTAGGATTCACACCATGTGTCTCGATGGATTGTCTTTAAGATATATCGGATGCCAAAACTCAATTGTGAGCAACAAAGAGCACATCCTTTGTGTTGCGCCTGATTTTGATCAGCACCACTTTTAACATTTCTGTGCGAGACAACCATTGATTGACATGGCGGTTAAGTCTCAACAAAGAGAGCTTCAAAAGAGAAATCATGTTATAAATGTCTCTTTACAACCATGTTGATCATGGTTTTGCTAGTTTTGTTAATACAAAACCATGTCTAATATCTTAACCGCTAAAGTGCCATGTACCTTTAAAACAGCATCCATCGGTGTCATCTACACCAATTAATTTAGAAATTGCACAAACATTCCATGACGTTTGTAATAATTACATAAATATGAGAGTTTATAGCATTACATAAGTACATTTTGATGTTTTATTGCTGTTGTAGCTATACTCCTTGTTATTAGTTAATTAATAGTTGATTAAACTTTATAGTGCAGAAGAAGAGTCATTTAATTCTTTGATGAGATATTGAATAAAAAAAAAAAAAGAGTAAATTATTCCAATCAAATGGTGTCATGTTAACTTTTTAAAGTTAAGGACTATAAAATCTTTTATGAAATAAATAATCATTGTAATAATTATATATTATGTATATAAAATTTAAACAAAACAAATCAAGATGAAGGTTATAATCGTCTTATTTTTCTTCTTTTTTTAATTAAAAATTATAAAATAAAATAATTGTCGTTTATTTTTTTGTTTAAGGATTGAGCAATGCTAAAATATACTGAAGACTGTATGGTAACTGAAACCTAAAATCTAAACAATATGTTTTTTTTTTTCTCTGAATATATTATAAACTTATTTATTTAATTTTTAAAGTTAAAATTGTTTGAAACCTAATAATTTGACATTTATATTTTTTTTACTATTTGTTATTATGTAATTTTAATTAATTCAATACAAACAATTGAAAACAAATAATTTAATAAACTCTAAAACATTTATATGGACATATTAATAATATTTTATTTATTGTTAAAAATATGATTAAAAAATATAATAGCATTAATCATATTTATATATTTAATTACATTAATATATTTAAAAATTGAATTGTAAATTAAAATACAATAATTTAATTCTAAGATAATTTGAGATGAGATATATTTATATTTTTCTTTGTAAATATATTTCTTGTAAGTATTAGGGGAAAAAAAGAAAAGAAAATTCGAATAATATAAAATTATGATAAATTTGAAAATATATTATTTGGGAGGATAGACTTGGAATATAATCTTCTAAATATCTATCAGTGATTTACAATTAAGTAAAAAGTTAAAATTTTGTCATCCATATTTTTCAGCCTTATATTGACAACAATTTAAATATGTATACTAATTACTAACCCTTTTATTAACAATGACAATAAATTATGGATTATCATATCAATCTAGTTAGAGATTCTCATATCAATCTACTTATGATTTTTATTTATTTCTTGTAATTATTAAGGGAGACAAAAAAAGAAAATTCCAATAATACAAAATTAGGATAAATTTGAAAATATATTATTTTTGAAATGATAGATTTGGAATAAATTATTTTAAATATCTATCGGTGATTTACAATTAAGTAAAAGTCAAAATCTTTGCCATCCATATTTTTTAGCCTTATATTGACAACAATTTAGATATGTATACTAATTACTAACTCTTTTATTAACAATGACAATAAATTATGGATTCTCATATCAATTTAGTTAGGGATTCTCATATCAATCTACTTAGGATTGTATATATTTCTTGTAACCATCAAGGGAAAAAAAAGAAAAGAAAATTCCAATAATACAAAATTAAAATAAATTTGAAAATATATTATTTTTAATATGATAGATTTGGAATAGAATCATTTAAATATTTTTCAATGATTTGTAATTAAATAATAAGTTAAGAACAACTATATGCGTTATGACCCATATTCTTTGGCCTTATATTGACAACAATTTAGATATGTATACCAATTACTAACTCTTCTATTAACAACGACAATAAATTATGGATTCTCATATGAATCTAGTTAGGGATTCTCACATGAATCTACATAGGATTTTTATATGTTTCTAGAGTTTATTGAATCCAATTGTAACAAAGACACTACAATAAACCTTTTTTATTTGCTCTTTATAACAATGTACCCAGATTTGCTTACACAACCTTTCAAAATAAAGAAATCTTATATATAGCTTCCTAATCTCCTTTCAAAAACACAAAAACCATGACCTCAAGAAAAAAATTAAAAGCCAATATGGTGAGTGTCTCTAGCAACATCTCTGCAACTTTGCTTTCTGCAGATCAACCAAGCGATATAGTCTTGGAAATCTTCACTAGACTTCCTGTCAAGTCTCTATGCCGATTCAAGAGCGTGTCCAAGTCCATGTACTTGATGCTTCACAGTCCAAACTTCATCAAGCAGCACATCAATCGAGCCATGCAAAAGGATCCGAGCATGATCCTGAGGACGGATATGAAGCTTTACGCGGCAAATGAAGATGATCAGAGACAACAAAAGGCTAGGAAAATTCAGCTACCGTTTGGTCTATCTCTCGAGAAAGTCGAAATTCTAGGTTCCTGTAACGGACTCCTTTGCATATCCGACCAGCAACTCAACGAGGACATATACATCTACAACCCTTCCACCAGAGTCTACAGGTTGCTTCCAACTCCCGAGTTTGACGTTCCTTCCATTAAAGGATCATGTCTTACTTCGTTAGGATTCGGAATCTATCAAAATGACTATAAGCTACTCAGATGTGTCTACCTTTACGACCAGCCTTTCGGGAACGTGGAATCGTATCAAAGTGAAGCTAGGATTTACTCGTTTAGCGCCAACACGTGGAGGAAAATCGGAGAGGATATTCCATACCGTATCAGCTCTGCGGGTGCAATTACGTTTGGTGACAATTTTATTTGGACAGGGATAAGAGAGGTGGGAAGAGGGGTATCGAAACGAGTACTTGCAGCTTTCGACTTGGAGAGGGAAGAGTTTTGGGAGATTCCACGTCCTGAGATCGGGGATCAAGGACGGTGTTGTGAACTCGAAGTTGGTGTGATCGAAGAGCGGTTTTCGCTCTACCATATGTGGAGGAGCGACCGCGTTGAGATTTGGAGTATGGAGGAGTTCGGATTGGGCCAATCCTGGAGGAAATTGTTTGTGGTCGGGCCAAATTTGATCCTGGAAGATGGTTTCTTGTACCTGAAGCCTCTCTTTGTGTTGAAGAATGGCAAAATCCTGATAGAGCAAAGAGAGGGACAACTGATTTTGTATGATCCTAGAACCCAAACCGCTACGAAGTACAAGATTCCTGGGGCTCCAGGGTGGTTTCGGGTGACATGTTTTGTTGGCAGCTTGGTTTCGCCATCCACAACCACCGTCAAGTCTTGCTTTTTATCTTAACTTTTTATAGGAATAGCTTGATTTTAAGTGATGTATGGAGAGAAAAAATGTTCACATTTTTTATCATCTTTTATTATTATTATTATTGTTATTATTGTTAATATGTCATGAAATTGTAAAAGACTAACAGGAAAAAAAAAAAAAGTTTAGGAGGGAATCAAAGCTCTAAAATGAAAGCGGTTGATCATCATCGAGAGAAATTCGGGGTAAAAATGAATAAATTTTATGGACAAAAGAGAAAATATGATGATGTTCTACATGTTTCATGAATAAAAGCTTTTAATAAAGGGGTGGGACAAGTTTACTCCTCACACCATTGACTCATTACACTCAATATTAAAATTTAAAATTTTATTTTTTCCTTTGTCCACCTTTTAAAGTATCCAAAATAACACTTAATCAATTTATATATGTAAGTTATTAAATTTACATTTATAAGTATTCTCTCCTTTTTTTGCTTTCCCTCTTTCTTCCCTTTTTTTTTTCTCTCATTTTTCTCCATTCCATCATCTTCTACTATTCTTTTTTTTTTTTTTTCTTTTTAGTTCAATCTCCTCCTTCATTATTTTTCTTTCTTTCTTATCAATGGCTTCAAAATATGTTAGCAAAAAATAGAGAAAAAAAATCATTTTTCTTGACATATGTTTCCGCTATTTCACGTAAGAATGATTTGTAAAACCTATATCTCTTTTTTTTTCTTGTTGGATCAAAATGTGTTTATCTATATATGATCAAGATATGTTTCATCAAAAATCTAATTTATCAACTCAATATCAAACACAAAACAAAGTAAATAATAATAATAATAATAATAAGGAAAAAACACACATAAATTTTATCATTTGGATTTATTAAAGTCACATATAATTTAGATTTTAGTTAATACATCACGAATTTACGTTGATAGAAAAATATTTAATTGTTTATAAAGATTGTTAAGTGACGACATAAACTACTTTATCAATAATAAAATTTGTAAAAGTGAAAAGTAATCTTATTTTTATGTTTCTTAAATTATCATGTCTTTATAAGTAATTATAAGCATGAATATTTTTACAATTAAAAAATTATTTAAAAAAAGGGTGTTAGATGTTTCTTGGATGGTAATAACCTTGTGTTTTGTTTGAAAAACTTCTCCAAATTTATAATGCACTTGGTGCATGCAGAAATAGTAAAAAATCATATCATGGGTAATAAAAACAAGATATGAGTGTGAGTATCCTCTTATAGGAGTATCCATCTCTCTATTGTAAGAATAGTAATTTGAATTGCACTATCAATGATGGATCTCGATAAGTCTCGACAGTCCTTAATATTTAAAAAAAAAATGGCAAAGCTATTAAACCACTAGCAATTACCATGTGTGATTGGTTTAGGAGTTCTAGTGCAACAGCATGTATTTATCGACATTGTGTGGAAAGATTTCTCTTCTAAGAGTTCTAAGAATAGACCTTTAAGAGAATAATAAGATTTGTTATTATTTTTTTTCATAAAAATCATTTTAAAATTCATTTAAATTCATCACTTAAATGAAAAACATGAAATCAATAATTTTTTTAATACACCTAAATTTGAATGGATTTCATAATAATCTGAATTGAATACACTTAAACTTTAATTTGAATTTTTAAATACACTTAAATTTCAATATATTTTATAAAAATCTGAATTTAATACATTTTAATTTTAATAGATTCCATATAAATTTAATTTGAATATACCTAAATTTTAATTAAATATATTCAAATATGGATTGAATACAATTATTTTTATTGAGTTGAAAGAGATATTTTATGTAATACATTTAATCCGAGCTTCTTAGTTTGAATTTGAAACCTTCAAATTAAGATTGATAGGATTTGAAAGCATATCACATAAATAATTACTTGCCCTTCTTATAATTACAGACAAAAGCCACTCACGGTTGGTTAGCAAGAACCCAGAGTCTCACAACACACGTCACCCACTACAATACTTCATCATCCAAGCACTATTCCACAACTTCAACAATGAAACTACTCAGTCATATACGAGAAGCAACAATACCCAGAAGCACTTTTTGTATAAAGTTTCAATCTTTAATGCTGGAAATGCAAAAGAGAAAGTTTTTAAGCAACCAAACACTCGTTAGACAACATCAAACTTAAAAACAAATCAAACTACAGATAATTTACACTGACAAGATCAATAAACATTGACTTACAATCAACAAACAGAAACATAAAACTAAAAAAAGAAAAAAAAATTGATACAAATCCAAAGAGTTGAATTTGAAGCATTGCAGTTGCAATTGTAGTGCAATGAATTGGAAAAAAACTAATATTTTTTGCAACTGAATCAGCTGCAGAGACAGTTGGATGATTTATATAACCCAAAGCAATTCTAATATCGTCCAGAAGCTCATGAAGACTTTGTTTTGAGACACACTTTTGTTTCAAAATTGCATTCAAAACAACCTGAAGCCAATCAAAAAATTTCATTTGCCATTTCTTGCGAGTGGATCTCTTATTTCACAATGGTAGAATTGAAATCGCTTTTCACTACCGGAACTAATTCCTTGTAAGTTATATCATGGTTATAGTGTCCACCACATGCTGTATCCATAGACACTACCAGTTTCTCTATTTTGACAAAATCATCCATCAAGCTCATGTCTGAAAGTTTGCATTCTAGTTGATACTTGATTTTCCCATCCTTAAAATGTTCCATTTCTGAAATTAAAATAGTAGCCCATGATACAGGAGAGATCATGCTATTATCACTTCTATTGTCAAACGATGTCACAGAAAGTTCACTGGTTATAGAGCCATACCTTGCCAGCTCCAGAGGCATCAGTCCTTTGCCCAGCTCTTTAAGCTGAGTCACAACATAAGATAATCAGGAAGCTGTTCGTGAATACATCCTCCTTGAAGCCTGGAGCTGAGTGCTCTTACTGGTCACAATTTCTTCAAGAGTTCTCTTTTCTTCTTCCATATCATGTAATCGCTCAATCATACTGATCTTACTGGAAATTTCAGGAGAGCTATCCCTGATTGTTTCTCTGATAATCAAATCTCTCGAAGGATTCAACTTTCTTCTTCTCATCTCTGTCTGATCCCTACTCATCATTTCAACTTCACCTTTCATCTTTGCCAAAGCAGCAGGAGCAGGTGGCTTTTTTCGCACCAAAAGGCATAGGCTCTGACATTCAGCTTCTAACTTCATGATTTGCTTCATGCTCTCAACTGTTGCTTATGTGCTGCATCAACAGATTGACGGGTATATTCCATTTCCTCATTTTGAATCTCAAGCTCTTTCTCAAGACTTGAGATGCTCATATTTCAAAAAAGAATTTTCTTTTTCTGTGGTCTCTAATCGAGCCATTAGTGTATTAGATTCAGCCTCTGCCTGAGACTTATGTATATTCAGATCTTCAATCAGTTTCTCTTTGACTATGAGGGCATTATTCAGATGGCTGTTTTCAGTGGCCATCTTAGCAAGGCTTTTATTCGTCTCAGCTAAGTTCTTTTCTAAATCCTTCTGTGCCTTTTCAAATTCACTTGTTGTCTTCATGACAACGTCACTTATCTTCTGCTCCTCTTCTTCTCGATCAATATTTAAGTGCTGCATATTTTTTGTCAATGCAGCATCCGATTCAGTTGGTTTTTCATTTATTATTCCACAACTAGAAGTATCATCAATGTCTTTCTCCACAGATGTTGCTTCTGCTGCAGGCTTTTCCTGGCCTATAAAACAATTATATTTATTTATTGAATCAGTGAATAAGAAAAACTGAACATTCAAAGAAGAACAATCATGAGATGTAATCACAAGATCCTAGAACCTCTTGAAGGAAAAACCACAAAATAGATTAAAAACTGGATGGGAAGCATAACAGTGAATCACCTGATATGGCTTCTTGTGCCGGTTTTGCATGATTTGTCACAAGGCTGTCTTTAGGATGACAATCAAGAAGGACTGAGAGTAACTTTTCATTAAGATTTTTCATAGAATTCTCTGGTCCAGTTTCTTTATCTGCTGGAAGTGTTTGTACCTAATGTTGTGACATGACAGATATACATCAGCATTGTGTCCATCATTTAAAAGGTACGCACATGTATATGTTCCCTAGAAGATGCAAATTTCTTTTGCACAAACTCAGAAAATGCAAAAGGAAAAACAAAGATAAAAATTTATCAAGTTAATATGGAGCCTACAGACATTTTGTAAATGATAGTGTGTATTCTAGTTCAACGGGTAATTGCAAAATGTGGACAGGAAAGCTAGGCAAAAGTTTCGCATAGAAATGAGTTGAATGGACTAGACAAGATTCCATTACCTCTTCATCCATTCGTTTCGAAGTAAGGTCTACTTTGTTAGCTGCAAGAATTGTCTTTTCTGAAGATCTTTTCTTGGCATTTGCCTTTTCTAAAGATCTTTTCTTGGCAGTTGCTGCAAATATTGAGCAAAAAGTAGAGTTTGAAAAGAGCTTAAAAGTCATAGTATTAGTAGATGAGAGAAAGAAAAGAGATTGTTATATTTTATTTAACCTAGGTACAAGTATATATAGTGCTAAATAAGAAAGGTAACTGAATCATTTTCAATTATTCATCAATCACTCTAAATCATTCTCTCATCAATCACTCTCAATCAATCTCAGTCAATCAATTATACTCTCAATCAATCTCAATCAATCAATTATACTCTCAATCACTACAATTACTCATCCATAATAATAATAACTCTATATTAGATTGGTCAATTTTTAGGGTGACAACCATACTTCTTTTGAATGTAAACTCATGCAGAAAACAACTGGACAATTACTCATCAATTATGCTCTCAATCACTACAATTACTCATCAATAATAATAATAATAATAACAACTCTATTACATTAGTCAATTTCCAAAAAAGCTATCATAGGTACCTCCGGTCAAACTAGCACTGTGAAGAAAATATAAGTTTATCCCATTCAAAATTTTACATATATTTATAATAACTGGACATGCTCACTTAAATGTATCTGATGCAGAAAACATAATTAAACATCAAGATATTCTAAACAACATTAGACTGCAATGACAGTCAAATTCAATTGATATCCATTCTTTCCAAACGAATAAACAATAAGCAACGAAAAAATTAATCTGATGATAGCCAAAATATACCATGTAATATACCTGTTAACATTTATAAAACTGTATAAATCAGCTTCAGCAAAATGATTTAAAACTTTGCTTAAATAAAATGGGTAAAGATTGCCTTTGGTCGTTGGGGGAAATAGCTATGCTACATTGAGATTAGATTCAGTGCCAGCCAAAAACAATTGCATGATTCGCAGAATTACTAAGGCATGCAGTAAAATAAGACTTTTATCCTGACCGACCTACACATGAACAATAATGCATTCTTTAAACTGAGACATACAGAGGGCACAGAACGTGCCTTTTTATCTGCTTCAGATGCATCTTTAAGTTTTGCATTCAATGGACCTTGTTCCTCTTTGCTAAGTTGAGCCACAAGAAGTTTTTCAAGTGATGGAACTTTGAGCTTTTGCAGAGGTCTATCCATTTGAGGAATAGGAGCTGCCCTTGGTGGCTTTCCAGTAGGAGGTCTTGGAGCTTGTGGTTGTTGAGAACCTATTCAAGAGTTTCCCTCTCTAAAGGCGAATACACCAACAAAAAGGAGCAGGAAACATATAATAAAAATATTTTGAAACAACAAAGGAAAACCTAACTGCAACCATTCCCCGAGTTAGACTAACACAAGGAGCTACTGTGGCAGAAAACAGAGCCTCGTCAGGCATGATAGAGTTCTTGGTATTAGCACGAAGAGACCACCATTCTCTGAAACGTTCCAGCAAGTAGAGAGCAGTACAGAACTCCTTCAAAGAGAGCATACTATAATTATTTTGGTCAGATAGAACCCATAACTGCTTCAAGATCTCTGAAACACCAAGAATAATAAAATATTGAACACGGCATGGTAAAGCCACTTTCACCAGTATGTTTAATTCAAATCATTAGACCTTCTTCCTAATCGACGGATAAAATCTTGCATCCATTAAAAGAACCAAAAAAGAGAAAATTCTTTTACATCCTAAGGATATAAGAAACTTATTCGAAAGTTAATAAGCAAGAGCATTTAACAAACATACGCTACGCCACGGCTTAAAGTATATATATCTTAATATCAGCAGTTCGGACGTTGAGAGGGAAAATTCTACAAACATACAATCAAAAGCCAGAGTTGTCATGCTTCTTTTAAAGTCGGCAGAAGTCATAAAACCGACATATTTCCGATTTCTCTGAAATTCTTTAAATACGAGCTGAACAAGTAATAATGATTTCGAATAAACTACTGTTTATCAAAACAGAATATACATTGCCATAGCCAAAACAAACAATTTCCAATATTGAAATAATCCGGTGATTTGCAGGCTAGTGACCTGAAAAATACTCTTAAGCAGACAATTCCAAAACCAACAACATCAGGCAAAAAATCCGAAAAATCAAATTAATGCAACAGACGAGAAAATCCAACCAACTTCAACAAGAATTCCATCGTTGCTAACACAAACAATACCATCATACTTGTTCAACATCCACAATCCCAACACAATCATTATCTACAAAACGAAAAAACAAACCTTGCACTGTGAATTGGATATTAGCATCCTCGAAGAGAGGTTTCACTTCATCAAGAAAAATCTTAGACGCGATTTTTGTCCCTCCAAATGGATTCACAAATATAAACAGCTGCCTCGGCCGAACCTTTATTTTTATTTTTATTTTTTTGAAATGTTGACCGACATATTACAAACCAAAACAAAATGATTAAAAAACAATAATAAAAATAAAGCAATAAAAAAAATGAAAGTGAAATGCATTTATCTTGCTCCTGTTAAATTAAAAAAGTAAATTTATTCAAAAAAATAAATTAAAAAATAAAAATAATAAAATAAGGCAATCAAAAAAGTGAAAGTGAAATACATTTATCTCGCTCGTGTAAATTAAAAAGTGGTTCGGGTTTATATCCGAACCGCAACATTTGGGTACGGACCGAATTAATAGACCCGGTTCATTTTCCCATCCCCATATGTCGTCCTAAGCCAGGTTCGAGTTGGAGTCAATCCTAATTTGATCGGCTGTCATGCAAACAAATGACCTTCAAAATAGTAGTTCTCGAAAAAATACCTTGACAGATTCCTAACCATAAAAAAGGACCATAAAGATGGTAGTTCTCATATAAGAATAACCCCAAAGAAGACAAATCATAATAGATTCATGTCCATAAAATGATTCTCATAGATATTTAACTGTGAAAATAACCTTAAAAATAATATATCTCTAGTATCCTAATCAAGAAAATAGCTCCCAATAAGCAAAACGAAACAACTCTTATCATGTGGGGGAGTATTCCACAATAAATGGAGGAAAGACCTATATATTATAAGGGAAGGGGAGTCGAACCACGTATTATGAAAAAAGTCATGGGAGGTAGTAGCTTACCGATATGCTACTGCTTAAGCTATAATAATGAATTTATTTTTATCTCATATATGGTATGTTTACTTCATGAATTAAAAAATAAAAATGGAGAATGAGATTGATTAATGATGTTTACTTGTTTCAAATGCATTTTGTAATGTGAATAAAAATATGGATCCCATATTAAATTGTGATTGTGGAATGAAAATCTCATTTCTCTCATCCCGCTTAAGAATCTTATTCTCATTCCTAAATTCAATGAAAAAAATCTTTTATGCTTTAAAAAAAAAAAAAAAAAAAAACTATTTCAAAAATCTGTCTTTGTTGTTGTTGTTGCATCGTTGCTCTTATCAAGAGTCTCTTATACCATTATTTAAAAAAAAAAAAATTTGTTGAACTTGTACTGGATTGCTTTTATATTTATAAATATAAATATTTACACATGTTAAAAGATTTCATTAAAAAATATATATCTGTGCAAAATGTTATATTTTATTCCAATAATATATAGTTAGCACTCAAATTTTGTGATAAATTGATGAATGTTAGTTATTATTGATAGATATTACTAACACTTACGTGGGTGCTAGGCTACCAAGCAAAAACAAAGAAAATTTAGGTAACATTTACATTAAACAAAAAAAAAATCACAACTTGATATGCAATATAAATATACAATGTGTTCTTTCAAAAAAGAAAATAAATACACTATATATATTTATAATAATATTGTTAAAAAAATTCATTTTTTAAAATTTATTATGACAAATTATATGATAAAAATATGATACTACATCATAAATATTATTTTATATATTAAATTAATTCATAATTTTAATCAATGATATTTTTTTATAAATTATGATTTCAAAGTAAAATATATAGTTCAATGAGAAAACTACTGATTTCAATTTAGATTTCGATTCCTACTGAAACAAATAATTTATCTTGATTCCAATACATCATTCCGATTCCAACTCATTTTAATTCTTATTTTGATTTCTCTAATTGAAGTCAATGCACTAGTAAATTGGTAGGAAACCAAATGGTAAATTTACAAAGGAAAAAAAATGCGTATTATAAATTAGATTTTTCAAATGTTTTATTCAAATTTATGTTCAAATGATATAATATACGAGTTATCAATATTTCATTAATTATCATATTATCTTATGATATATAAGATATTAATAACTCAAATGTTATATAATTTTGATATTATATCACGTCGTCATATTAATTTTTAATAGATTAACATTATCATGATAGTAATAATAATAAAATAATAAATAGCGTAACTGCGTAAGATCTTTGGTGATGACGGCTGTCTACAGATATATCTGCGTAAGTGAAAAACTCCTCCAAAAAACAAAACAAAAAAACACAATTTCTCTGATCAAAACTAAAAAGGAAAAAAAAAAGAGGCTAGGGTTTTTGGGTTTTGTTGTTCCAATTAGCTTCCTGTTTGTTCTGTTCATCGGCGATAATTTTCACATGTACTCTCCCCCACCGTGAGCGGCAGCAGCGTCGGCGTCGGCAGCGGCGGCGGCGGGGGCCTTTAGAGTCTATTCAATGTCTCCGGTTGATTTGTCGTCTTCCATCGATCATAATAGTAGTGATTATAATAATAACAACAATAATCCGGTGGTTGTTCACTCGCAGCAGCCGCGGGCGAGTTCGGCTCATAAACGCAAACTGGACGATTATGCCCCTAGCGCCGACAGCGAGGACGAGGACGCGGCCGTCGCGGACCTCGTCCCTGTCAGGATGAGAAAAGACTCCGCCGCTGCTTCGGCGAGTAATATTAACAACAGCAGCGGAGGAGTCGAGCAGCAGAAGCTGTTGCAGGAAGTGGAGGCGACGTCGTCGAAGAAGCCGGCGACGTCGACAACGACGACGCCGTCGCCGCGGCCAGGAGTGCAATTCTTCATAAGGATGATGTCGGAGGGGAAGACGATGGTGATCCAGGCGAAGGCCAATGATACGGTCAAGTCAATCCATGAGAGGATCCAGTCAATGACAGGGATTCCGGTGATCGAGCAGCGACTGATATACCGCGGGAAGCAGTTACAGTGGGAGCAGTCGCTGGCTGACTGCGCCATCCAAAACGACGCCGGATTGCAGCTGGTGGGACGGATGCGGAGCACGGAGCATCCACAAGCCTGGCAAGTGATCGACGGCATGGTCTCCATCATCTGCCGCCTCTGTAGAGGCGAGCAGGTCCACTCTGCCACGAAACTCATCAAAGACCTAATCAGTCAGTTCCTCTCCATGTCTCCAAAAGAGGAGAACAACCTGACTGGGACAGGTGGTGGTCATTTTCAGATATTTATGTCGTCTTCAGCTCCGGCAGCTTTGGTGATGTTGTATATGTCTCCAAACGAAGGTAACAAAGAATGTGCTGAGAGTTCAATTCGGCATTTTTTGAAAGTGACTAAGACGGATAGTATAGTGTCTAAGTCGCAATGTGCACCTATAGTTTTAGAGTTTTGTAAATTGCTTAGGAAGTTTACATCCCCTGAGGATGATTTGTATTCGATGTGTCGGAGTTCGTTGGCTTCGTTGTTGGAGAGTGTTGCTTCTTTGCCCACTAGGAAGTTTTGGGGGGATATTAAGAGGGTGCTTGTTATGCAAGATATTGTTCCCTTCGTTAAGGAGTTGGCGAGGAAGTTGTCCATGAATCTGACTGCAAGTATGCAGTTAGCGATGACTGTGGGTCCATCGGAGAGTGATGTTCGGGATTTTTCGGTGTTTTTGATGCCTTTGCAGAAGGCGATTATGGATCAAGTGGGGTATATGTGTCCAATGCCGGTACCTTTGGTGAAGAGTGGGTATAATAATATTCCGGTGATGGTGGATGAGATTGAGTATCTTCATAGTTTGCTTTTGGAGATGTTGATGTTGATGGATAAATGTCTTGGTAGTGTAGAGGAGCAGTTGAGATATAGCAGGGAAAGTACTTTTACTTGTTCAGGATGGGCGCAGTATCTTATTATTTTGAAGGAATTGTATTGTATAGCTAAACTTTATAAGGGTGGTGAGGATCACTTTTGGACGGTTTTGAGGATTAGAAGGTCAGCGGTGTGTGCTCTGATTGTAAGGTATGCAAAGCGAAGTGATGATAATTGGTGGCTTCTTGAACGTACGGATGTGACTGATTTTGAATCCAGGAGGCTTTTGGTTATGATGATGTTCCCTGATGTAAGAGAAGATTATGAGGAGTTGCATGAGATGCTTATCGATAGGTCTCAGTTATTGGCAGAATCATTTGAATATATAGCAGGGGCAGAACGTGAGTCGCTGCATAGTGGTTTATTTATGGAATTCAAAAATGAGGAAGCAACTGGTCCTGGTGTGTTAAGGGAATGGTTTTTCTTAGTATGCCAAGACATATTTAATCCACAAAATGCTCTTTTTGTGCCATGCCCCAATGATCGTAGGAGGTTCTTCCCTAATCCGGGTAAGTTTTACTGGCTTTTGATGCATGCAATTTTGATAGTGGTTTCATTGTTTGTTTGCACCATTCTTGTCTAATTTTTATCTTGTATTGCAACATGTATAGATGTTAGCATGTAGTATAGATGCTGATTTTGGAACATTATAACATTGACAACTAAGTCTAAAATCTGTGGATACAATAATGCAAATCATAACGTGATTAGGAAGGATACTTGTATTTACTCTATCAGATGTTTCACATACATGCTAACACATGTTTGCTTGTAGGAAAATTCTGTAGAGTAACACCATTGTAGCACACTTTAGTTCTGGCCTTATGACACAGACTACCCTCTTCCTTCCCGAAATTACCCACAACTTCCCTACTTCAAGATGCTCCATTCAAATTGACATAAAAGGAAGTGGGCATATACATAAAAATGAAATTTAATTTGTGCTATACCTAGCTGTATAGTGATTTTGCAAAACACATTGTTTTATGCTCTTCTAATCTAATGTTCTTTTGAGAGTCAAATGCATCGCTTCATAATATTTATCTTATAGGGCAACCAATATGTGGATTTCAATTATACAAAGTTCGAATGCACCAGTTCACATAGACAACCAACATGTCAGAAACTTTGGGGATTATTAAACATAAATCGGGTAGAATAGATATTTCAAGAATAAAAGAGAACCAAGGGTATTTCAGAGGAAGCACTAAGGTGGTTGGCAAAATCAATGCCAGTGATAAAGGACTCCTTGATCATTTTAGTATCCAACAATTTGGCCTTTTTCTCTCTCTATTGCTTGCGCAGTCATTCAGTCTCTTCTTTTGTTTTTTTCTTCCTTTTTCTCTTCATATCTTCTTTCTATTTGAGTGTTACTAATCCCACACATGTAACTGGACTTGAACTACCTTATGTACGTGAGAAAATAGTTAGTAGAACACCCGTTACCTTCTCTCGCTCTCAGTTATGCCTTTTTTGAAGAAGATTCTAGTTCCTTAGAAGTTGTTGGTTGAGATCTTGTGCTTCCCTAGGCATAGACAGTTCAAACAAATTCTCTTTGTCTAGGAATATGTCAATGTGTTTTCAAACCCATGTTGATTTGTGACTTACCTGTAAACGCCTTTTTGGCAAATCATATTTTGGCGTACATGTTATGTAGTGAACTCTAGACCTCAGAACATGATCATATAGAGAGAATGATTTAAAAGTTGGAATACTGAAACTCATTATATTTTCCAGCACTACCATTTTGAACTTGCTGTGCATTTTCTTCTGTATTCATGTACGACCAATGCCATTGCAATGTTAAAAGATTGTAAATTTCATCTCTTCCACTCTGTTGGCATAGTACATATGTGGCATCAACCTGATGATTCCAGAATTTGCTTTGTTTTAAATGCATAGCTTATTTGTTTTCTTCTATGTGTAGCATCTAAGGTGGATCCCTTGCACCTAAAATATTTCACCTTTGCTGGTCGGGTAATTGCATTAGCTTTGATGCACCGAGTGCAAGTGGGTGTAGTCATTGATCGTTCATTTTTCTTGCAATTGTCTGGAAAGGATGTATCTTTGGAAGATATACGGGATGCAGATCCTGTCTTGTATACTAGCTGCAAGCAGATTCTGCGGATGGATGCTGACTTGATTGATTCAGATGCCTTAGGATTGACGTTTATTAGAGAAGTGGATGAACTAGGATCCAGGAAAGATGCAGAGCTTTGCCCTAACGGGAAAGACATAGTTGTGAATAGTAAGAATAGGGAGGAATATGTTGATCTGCTCATTCGGCATCGATTTGTCACATCTGTCTCAGAACAAATATCTCATTTTGCACATGGTTTTGCTGACATTCTTGATAACACAAATCTCCAGAAGTCATTTTTCCAAAGTTTAGAGCTTGAAGATCTTGATTTGATGCTGTTTGGAAGTGAATGTCCCATAAGCATTTCAGAGTGGAAGGCACATACTGATTACAATGGCTACAAAGAAAATGATCCTCAGATACTTTGGTTCTGGAAGGTAACATGCTTGTTGGATTTTTTTAACTCCTTCCACTCCATCATATTTCTACAAAAGCATTTTGAGCTTTGACTGTGCATTTTATTATGAGTAATACTAAACTTCCCAAATTTTTGGCCTAAATTCATGTCCAAAGGACATAATATGTAAATTATTAATATCCTATTAATTATCACATCATCTCATGATTTATAAGATGTTGATAACTCGCATACCACATCATTTCGGCATGAATTTGAGTAAAATATTTTGGAGGCTTAGCATTATTTTTTTTACTATACTAGTTGATCATTAATTGAATTTTCTTGATATATTTCATTTTACATCTTTCTCAGTTTGTTAGTATACTAGAAAGCCACTAGTTTTCAGTATATTAATATACTTCCTGGCTTTGTTTTCTCGGTTAAAAATAAAAGCCACCACAGCATTTTTTGCCCTTCGAATATTAAGCCCAGGAAATGTTGGTCATTTAATCAAAGCTGTGACAGGTTCCGATGTTATAATGAACATAATCTTCTGAATGGTGGATATCTTTGATTGCCTGTTATACCTTCTATAATGTCAAAGTATGATGCATGATAAATATTCTGTACTTAGTGCTTTGAGAAGAATTATAATTTTTCTCTGTCCAATTTTATGGTTTGTGTGTATCATTTGAGAAACACAAATGCAAATTAATCTGCATAGGTGTCATGCTCTTCTGCTTAGTCTGTGAAATTATCTTTAAGAATGGCTTTGTCAAGAGTAGAGAAATCAAGAATATCCAGATAGGAAGTGCTGAAACTATATTTTCAAGAAGCCAAGGGTACATCCATGGAGTGTTTTAGGGTATCTGTGATTTTGGCTTTTCTAAGTCAACCAATATGTTCAACCAGATCATCGGAAGGAGCAACAAATATGTTTAAAAGTGAATAATAACTAAGTTACATTGTGTTTCGAAAAAAAAAAATAATAAATAAAAAAAAAAAAAAAAACTAAGTTACATTGATGGCATAAATGAATATTGGTGAACATCTACAGTATGTAGAACTGAGAGTGATTTATATTCATGGGGAATCTGTAGATCCTACAAAGAGGTTGACTACTTGTATAACATTGAGTGTTTACAAACTGACAAAGGAAAGAGTTGTCAGGTGGCTAGCTATTGTGACTGTACCAAATCTGAGGACCATTTTCCAGTTCCATTCTTATATTGCTGGGATTTTCTCATCTACAATCTTCTGTCTGATCTGGGGGTGTTTGATAATACTTAAATCATTGGGAATTAGGTCCAGAGTTGGAAGACTATTGGTTTTGTTTTTACTTATGGAGTTTGTTATTTCAGGTCTAGCATTTGTTAACCTCTGTGGAATGGGAAGCTTTGAGTAAGTGCCACTGGCCTTCAGTTCTTAAAAGTTTCCTTTAAAACCATTTCATCTGATTTGGTTGTTCACAGTGGTGTGGCTCTTTATGGTTAATTATCTCATCAATAGTACAGACTCTATAGGATTAATTTGTTATGTTATGCCTTAACCTGGGATCTGTACATTACCTTGGATCTATAATCTTTTTCATCAAGTTCGATATTTATGGTTTGCTGATTTGTTGTGGAGTGGCATCATGCTGCATCTTTGAAGAAATTTTTCATTCTTACAACCCAAGGGCTCAGAGTGAGGAGAGGGCAAGGAGATGGTCATTGGATTTAGTAGATAACATTTTCTCAGATAAAAGCATGATTATAAACAGACTGTCTGATTTACTGTGTTTGTTTAGGCAATTGTTTGACATCCTAATGGGGAATTTAACAATAAGATGGTTTTCACACACTTTGATCTCTATGAGATGAGCCAAGGAGACATCAGAAGCAGAAGTTGAAATTTTCTTTTAGTTGGCATACTTGGATAATTATCTTTCATCAACCAAGCAACCGTTGAGTAGTAATAGCTTTGGTGGTCTCGTTTTGAATCAGTGACATCCAGAGACTACCATAAACGTGTATTATGGTAATTTGATATTTTGTGTTTTAAAATTTCGCAGGCTGTTGAAAGAATGTCAGCTGAGCAGAGAAGGGTTCTTCTCTTCTTCTGGACCTCTATTAAGCATCTGCCAGTTGAGGGTTTCCGCGGTCTGGCCTCTCGCCTCTACATCTACAAGACCACAGAGCCCATTGATCACCTACCATCATCTCACACCTGCTTTTACCGGCTGTGTATCCCTACTTATCCCTCTATGAGAATCATGCAAGATCGCTTTCGCATCATCACTCAAGAGCATGTCGGCTGCAGCTTCGGTACTTGGTGAGTTACTCGTCTCTCTCTATCTGCATTGGGGTTACAAAAGAAAGAAGGGGTCTTGACTGCACATAGGCATATTTGCACTCAGTTTGTATAGCGTTATAGGTTGCGAGCAACTGTTTTATCAAATTAAACTTATGTACCTACTAGTTGTGCTTCTCCTGTGATATTGTGATGTCATTGCCTTTTTTTCATTCTTCAAATGTTTATATCATAGATAGATACAGGGTAAATAAAGCAAGTGGAAGCAAGCTACTTTGCTTATATGAACTTCCTTTACTAGTTAGAGCTCTTTCATTTTCGTCTCATGTACACAGTATGCAATGGCATCTGAAACAATGGAAAAACTGTTGCTCGAATTCTTGTTCTCTCTCTCTTTCGCGTTCCTCTGTTCTTTAGTCTCTGAATCCTATGGTGTGTTTAGAAATGTTTATGTAAAGAAAAATAAATATATATATTTGTACGGCGACTTTGCTTGAAGTGATTTTTTTGCTTTTTTGTTCTTCTGGGGTGTTGGCAATGTTAAAAGTATATGCCAATATGCCACTAATCATCTGGCAGATCATATTTTTAACCATCTGAGATGTTTATATTTGTAGAACAAAACGGCCTCTAATGTTCAGGATTCATATAAGGGTCATTCTCTCTTCATTCTTTTCAGAACCGGTTGATTTTCACTATAGGAGGGAATGGACTGGTCTTGAAACACTGACTAGAGGAGTATTAGTCATCTAATCCTGATCCTCTCAATTATCATGATGTGGGGCAATAGGTTTCTATTCAAGTTTGCGTGTATCTAAATATCTCTTGTCAATTTGTTTGCACCATGTTAATGTCATTATGTTTTTGCAAATACTAGAGTCCAAAGATGATAGAATATTGCACAGTAGGACAGAAAAAGCTTCAATGGTGTCCAATGCAAATAATCAAATAAAATACTTTGAAATATATATAATCAAGAAAAGGAAAACGACAACAATATTTTTATTATTCAAACCTAGAGATATCTCACACATTTCTTACCACACCATTTTCAAAGTATCAAACATCGACTCCCTCTCTCTCTCTCTCTCTCTCTCTCTCTCTCTCTCTCTCTCTATTGCATCCAACGTCAGCCGCGTGGCATGCATGCTGATGCGGACCCAATTTGCTAACTCAGCATCATCTCAGCTCTCTATATGCCCTCCACAATCCAAACCATCACTTAATTGCCTTAAAAAACTTAATAATAATAATAATAATAAACTAATTAATTAATAGAAAGCCTAAAATCCCACAAATTACACCCACTTGGTTTGAATAGAACATGCCTACTCCTCAGTCTTCTCAACTGGAACTTCAGTGTTCGCAACTTCTTCTGCTTCAGGCTTCTCCTCCTCGGTAGCCACCGGCTTCTCCTCCACGGGGGCAGCCGGAGCTTCCTCGGGGGCTTTGGTTTCCTCTTCTTTGGTCTCCTCCACAACAGGCTCTTCAGGCTTCACTTCCTCGGTAGTAGTAGTAGTAGTCTCTTCTACTTTCTCAGGCTCTGCCTCAACCTTGGCTTCTTC
Organism: Litchi chinensis; assembly: GCA_019925255.1. NCBI lineage: Eukaryota > Viridiplantae > Streptophyta > Magnoliopsida > Sapindales > Sapindaceae > Litchi > Litchi chinensis. The sequence goes on along the minus strand of CM034469.1, from coordinate 28,148,990 downwards.
TACTACTTCTTTGGTTTCAACTTCAACGGGGGTTGCTTCTGGTTCGGTGGCAGCCTCCTCTGCAACAGGAGCCTCCAGGGTTGCTTCCTTTGGTTCTTCTACGACTGGTTCAGGGGCTGGTGGTGCTGCCACTGGCTCTTCTTGGGTTGTCTCGGTGGTGGTCTTGGTCGCCTCAGGTGTCTCATTCTCTGGCAATGTTGTTGCTGCTGCTTGAACCTGCGATAACACAATAGTGTTTATGATCCAATGCAACAAATTTGGATATAACCAAGAGCCAAACTTTAATGCAAAAATATGTTGTTTAAAAAGTTGGTTATTGATCAAATCAATCAATGCATGGATTAAATATGGATCCAAATTTTATAAAAGCAATAAAAACTTGAAGATGGTCGTATAACAAACATGCAAGTTGATCATGATTACCATCAAGTAGTTGTCAAACATTTGATGATTTGGTTTAATCTAATAAATAAACGGGTTGAATCCAAGCTTGAAAAATCACTCAGATCAAGTTTGAATGATGAATCATAGATCGATCACTACAAAACAAACAAGTGTTTCTTTTTTTTCTTCACAAAGATACAAAACAATCTATATGAAAAGCAAGAAAATGGTCATATCATATGCATGCATGTGATCAAGTGAAAGGATTAATCAGTTATCATTACATATTATATATATTGATCTATCTATCGCTTGATCAGCTGGATCCAGATCAAGTGATTCGAAAAAGCAAATCATGTCAGAAAGCAAAACCATATATGAAAATTGTTTTTCAACACAACTAATGTCCTCAGAAACTGCCATGATGATCACCATTGAATCAATGAAATGTTGACACAAACGGTATTATATTGAATCTATAGAAAAAACCATAGATGTTGTATGATCAAAGTTGTAGTTGTTACCTCAACACTGGCCATTTTTTTTGGAAAGAAAAGAGAGTGACAAAGAAGTTTGAATAAGATTGAAAGAATGAAATGAATTGTGAAAAAAGCTAGCAAGAGAGAGCTTGAAAGTGGAGTAGTGAGGAGATATGATGGATGTGAGAGGTTTATATAGAGAAAGCAAGTGAATAAATTATTTTAATAAAATTAAAAAAAAAAATGAAGAGAGAGAGAGGGAGAAAAATGAGTTCGAAGAATCTTTGGCAATGTCAGTGACACATAGGATATGTATCCAATGTCTAGTTGTAAATGTATATAAGATAACATTATTATTATTATTGTTTATACATGTAATCAAATTATTGGTATATATTAATAGTAGTGTAAAAATAAACAATGGAATGGCATGCAATGGCATATGGTGGAGGGCCATTTTCTCATATCATAATCATATCTTTCTTTGAGTGGTCTCCCTTTGTTTTGTGGAGTAGGGTACATTTGTAAGTGATAGTATCATGCATTCATGTTCTTGGATTTCTTTATATATTAAAATATCATGAGGTGTAGCAAAATTATTTGGTTTCACTATATAAATTGCGTAGAAGTGTATATAAAAAGCGTAGGTTTTGGAGGATTATGAGAAGGTTTCTTCATAATACGAATAAATTGAATGGATTTTAATGAATTATTTATAAGAAGGTTAATACATTTTATAATCCATTTTAATCATTATATCTCAATTAAAGGATAATGTAGATTCTTAATATTTAAGATGCATACATTTACACGTTGATAAATATTAATAAAATATATATATTTCACTGTAATCTTACCATATACAAAATGAAGTCTATGTATAGGTCAAAGAGAAAAATAAAATAGGTAAGTGAATATTCTATACAAGGTAATTAGAATAATATATTCCATACAAGACAACTAGAATAATATATTGTATATATGGAAAATAGAAATATCAAAATAATACTGTGACATGTATAGAAGAGATTGATATGGTAACACATGTGATGCATTTTTTATTATTTTTTTCCTTAACCTTCTGGAGAGTTTCAAGAGCTAAAAATAGAAAACATATTTTTCTTAATAAATTCTTTAATTATCCTAACGCTTTTAAGTTCCAAGGGTCGAGAAAATAAACAAAAATTTATATTTGATTATATATATATATATATATTTTTTTGAGATCTGGAATTGACATAGAAGATTACCGGAAATAACAAGGATAGGAACACTCTGGCACGGTTGGTGAACAACTCTCAATTGGGAGGTATCCTTCCATACGAAAATGGAAGAGAAACCCACATAAAAGTGGGAGGTCAATCCACACTGAATGATGAGAAACAATTAGTATATTATTATTATTATTATTATATACATACAAATTTGGATGTATCGAGGGGTGTCGAACCCATGCCCCTTACTATGGAGACATGGGGGTTGCTAGTGGCCAACCAAAGGCGCCAGCAACCAAAGACGATTTATTTTTATAGTTTGTTATTTGAGCACATCGGGAGCCACATACATGATCTCCACAAATTCTTGCAATATTTGTTTTAAAATTTTATGAGCTATAATGTACAAATTAAGCACTCTTCAAAATTGTTCTTTTTTCATATATATATATATATATAATATAAAACATAAATGGCAGGAATCATATAATAATAAAAATCAACATAAACCCTATAATTACAAATATCTAGTATTGTGTCAACTATAATAATCATATAATAATAAAAATCAATGTAAACCCTATAATTACAAATATCTAGTATTATTGATAATTTATCTACATAACTATTTCAAATTTTAGAGTTAGGAAATACGATGAAATTGTCACCGAATCATCTCAACGTCCATCATATTAACAACAATATTAGGATCCATGTTTTTAAAAGCTTAACATAGCATCCACTATTAGCAAAGTGATTGAGTAATTTTCATCATTGAGTTTTGTTGTGGGTATATTTTGGGTTGTATAAATAGACTGGTAAGAGCTTAATAAACTGATCCAAAGGGTTGATCTAGTAGTCGAAGATCCCATCGCTAGACATCTAGCAAGATTAATCTCAGCTTGCTATATATCCAGCTTGCAGGATGGAGCTCTCAGCATCCAGCTCACAAATAGCTATATCCAGCTCGCAACTCGCTACATTTAGCTTGCAGGATGGAGCTCTCAGAAGTTGGCAGCAATCAAATCGAGATTCGAGCTCCCTAATTGTGTCAGATTCGATCTCTCAGATTAAGGCTTTCCGATCTTGTACCTATGAGATCTATGCAATCAATCCCGAAGAGCAATTAATACAATAGTCATGTCAAAGTTGTTAATTAATGTAGTATGACTATAGAAGAGTAGTTAATGTAATAATTATTAATGTGTACTATACTCAATTGTAAATCTCTATAAATAAGGGTGAAATTATTTGTAAAGAGAGCTCATTTTTAGTGATATTGTCACTCTACTAAATATTCAGAGTACTCGTAGACGTAGCATCATGCCGAACCACGTAAAAACCTTTGTCTTTGTCTTTCTGATTACAGGTATTGGGCGTTGAATCTCTCAGCCGATCGGATCCCAACGTCAACAAGTTTCGAGTTTTACTTTTGCCCATCAAATTACAAAGTTGAGGGGGATCACTCCTCTTGTAATGGGAGTTGCATTACGAATGGTACTCGTAATGATGGATTTTGTTAGGTTCCAATAAACCTTGATTTTTATTAGAGTTAAATTTTAAAATTACAATTACATATACATAAAAAATTGTTTTCTTTTTGTAAATAATTAAGTACAGAAGTACTCTTTTTTATATTCTATGAATACACAACTTAAATATTTGTGATTGTTGTAAAAGACCACTTTAATTTACTATTATGGTCAAATTGTTTGCTAGTTTTAAGGTTTTCTTTTCTTTTCTTTTTTTCTTTTGAATCAATTTTTTTTTTTTCTTTTTGATAATTTCACCTTTCACTTTTTTTGGTTCAAACATTAATTAATTAATTAGACATTGGCTGGTAATAAAGGTTTAGCCAACCAAACAAAAGCCAACAACGGCTCATAGGCCGGTGGTATCATTGGGGCCCACTCATCACCAACTTCGATCATTACCATCCAAATCACCACTCTCAAATCAAATCCCCACCGTCTGATCTCTGATTCAGACCCTTTAGAAACCGCCCTTTCAAAGACGAAACGTTTTCTGGGGTCCACCTACAGATGCTTTCCAGGAGGACTCTCGTGACTCTGGACCCACTTCCAGCCGTCTGATTTGCCACGCTTGATCACACTCATTGCTCTGATCGTGTCCTCACTACATGCCACCACACCACAATCAGAATTTCCAAGAAAACACCCACCTTTGTACCAAAATACCCCTTCATTAGTTTTGCAAAACATAATGTTAAACGAAACTTCTTCAAAATAATAATAATAATAATAATCTTAAATGAAACGGTTTTTTTTTTTTAATGGTACTTGTAAGTTTATTCAATCAGGATCCATCGAATGATAAGAAATCTAGATGTAATTGGATGAAAAAACAAATAATTTGATGATCGCAATAAGAATATTGAGTAGAAGTTTTTATTTTTTTTATTTTTCATTTTTCATTTTGCATGTTGTGACAAGTATTAAAATAAGTTGCGTCCTATTAATCAAGTAATTAAAGATTCTCAATAGCATGTCTCATTATATTATCTGTAAAACATGAGTTTAATTCTTCAGTGTTAATAAAACATGCAATCAGTTATTTAGTATTTTAAAAAAAACCCTCTATCTATAAATTTACTAATTAAAACATGTTATATGATTAAAAGATCAAAACTAATGGAATAAAAAGAAATTTAATTTGATAATTATAATAAATTGTTTCGTAAATTTTCCTTTTTTAGCTATGGGAAAAGTGCAAGGGTAAATTTGTCCATTTCGTAAAGTAATTAGAGATTCCAAGGATTGATGTAGGCCATTAACTTAGCATAGTTACTGCCTTTCTCCATACTAAATAGTACACAAGGTTAACTTCAATTTTTGGACACAAATAATGATGTCTAGAGATTTGTGTTCTCATGTTCATGATTGTCTCCTCTTAGATTCCTGATCTCAATTTGGGTATAATTATCAAAATCCTAAGGAAAATAATTGCTCTTCTTAAATTTATTTGTGAAATATTACGAATTGAGAATAAAAATGATGATATGACTCAAATAGATAATTTTATTTATACGAATACAATCGAGACTTATTACTAGATCACTTCAACTCTTATTTGAAATATGTATTAATATAAACGGTCATAATAATGTAATATGTTTTATATTAAACCACTTCAATGTTATTAAAAGTGATTAAATCTCGATGGGTTTCAACAAATTTGTAATCCAATTTAAGTTTATGGATTTGAAATTTTTAAAATATTATAAATCTAAGAGATAAGAAAGAATTCATTTTCAACCCATTATTTTGTAGACGTGAGTATAAGAGGTTTATCACCACAAAACACCTCAATTTTCATCTAAAATATGTAGTGTTATTGTCAATCACATTAGAACATGAAATTTATTTCTGAATCACGCAACTCTCACATAAAATATAAAATGTTATTATTATTAGAAGTATTACCAATTAAGAATAATAGATTTCGATGGATTGCCAACCGATATCGAATTTTAAGGCTGAAGTGGAAATCAAACTTTAGGCTTCGCCATACCATGCCAATACATCTTTTGTCCATACCCTGTACACTTGAAAAAGGTTGATGGAAAGGCTAGGGCGGTGATCTGGCCCACCCCAGAAGTGTTTAGGTGATTCTGATCGGTCTGATCTATTAGCTTACGCATTGGATGCATGACACGTGTAATAGTGGAGTCAGGACAAACTAGTTTAGTGGGACCACTTTTGCTGAGATGGGACTATTTTGGGCCAAGTTGAACATGAAATTGATTGAGAAAGATGTTACTAAAGCTGGCTGAGATTGGCCCACCAGAGTGAATCACACTCAGGGAGGCCTTTGCTGAGCTGAGGTGGACCGTTTGTCACATTCTTGGGACCCCATCAGTCAAACAGGTGACGGTGGGTGATTATTCTATTTATACAGTCTCGTTTTTTTAGTGTGTGGTTTGAATTACGGTTAAATTCACTTATCAATGAGAAAGGTAATCGGCAACCACTAGATCATGCTCATGCAATTAAATAAAATTTATTTTTTTTTAAAAAAGTAAATTTCGCTCTCCCGATGTCATATATTGATAACATAAATAAATAAAACCCTTCATTTAAATGTATATTTAATATGATATTGCTAGATTGATAAAGTGACGTTTGTTCCATTTACTTTGCTTTTAAGCAAGTATACGGTTCTAATCTCAAGGGTCACTTTAGTATGACAAATTTTTCACTAATTTTACCTAATGTTAAGAGACGTATTAAAAAAGAAAAAATATATATATTCAACATGGGTTGATTAATATCTATTTTTCTCTCCCATTCATGGTAAATGGTTCAAATTTTCCTATTTGTATATATCCATATGTGTGAGAAAATTTTTCCCGATATCATGTGATGTGAATATATGTCTATGTACTTAATTTAGGTACTAAAAAGTTCAAGTTTTACCATCAGTATTTGCGAGCATGCATACAAGGATTTCTGATTGATATTATGTGAGTATGATTTAGTGTCCATGCTCATTGTTATAACACTTATTGGGTAAATTTTAAGGCACCCCCTATATCCTGTTTTGGATAGGTTCTAAGAAGTCTCTAACTCTAGTGTAAGCTCTATCAACAACCATATGGCTCCAATAAAATAAAAATTCTCATAAAAAGAAGATAATCTTTACAATTTTTAAGTGGAAATTATTAATATATTTAAAGCTATAATCTTCAACCCTAGCACGCCAACCTGAATTGTCAAAATTTTGGCGACTCAAAAAACCAATGAGTAGATGCTTTAAGACAATCAAAACCATAGGAATGATCATAATAAAAGAATCGAAAGGCTTGCCAGATTGCATGCAAAGTTTCCATCAATGTCTGCTATGAACATTGAAAACATATCAATATGAAAAGAATTTCCCAGTTTCACACATCAAACACTAGATTTTCTTATTATTGTAAGGCAACTTGCTTTTTTTTGTATTATTATTATTGTTGTTGTATAGAGACTAGTCGGCAAATGCCATTCCTCGTTGTTCTGATTTTTTCCTTCTTTTGGCAGGCAGCGCCTTTTTCTTTCCTCTTCCAAAATTTATTTAAGCAATCCACCCTGGTCCCTTCTTGAAAGGTGCTGGCTGCCACTGCTATTGTCAAGTGGGGTCTTCTAATTGGTATTGTCATTCAAGGTTTTGCCACCATTAAAGGTGACCTTGAATCTTTAAAGCTTTTGAATCTTTATTAGGATTTAACAATAATTGATAGTGCGTCAAGAGATTTTTGTTTTTTACTTTTAATAAAAATTGACAGCGAATGAATCCGGAATCTTTCAGGACCTATCAAGATAAAAATACTTGTATGACCTAAATATTTATTATCATAAAATATGAGACATCTATTATCAAGATAAAAGTACTTATATGACCTAAATATTTATTATCATAAAATATGAGACATCTATTCTTACAATATCGATAGGAGTTAAACCAAAATTAATTTTTCATAAACTTAGTTTTGGTTTTCTTTGTTTCTTTATAAATTAGATCATATTTCCATCAATATAGTTTAGCATCAATGTCTACTTGTTGTACAGATGCAAGACAATAACATGAAAGCAAAATCCCATTTCAATATCACATGAAGTAACTTTCCAGTCGTTCATAGTTTCAAACATTAAGCTGCGATTGCATGTAAAGGGCACGTCTCCTAATCGACGAAAAGCTCGGAAATTTTCTGGGCTATGTTAATACAACAAGAGATGGAAAAATTTTCTTCAAAGATCACGATTAACTTGGAAAGAGCTGTAAACTACAATGTTGGTGTCTAACAGTCACTATGATCATAAATCTTTGACAACTTCATGGCTGATGCTAGAGTTCCACTAAGAATAGATGAAAACTGAGTAGAGATCCATAAAGACGTGCAATCCCAATCAGCAGGTGTTTACGCATCGCCATTTGTTGTTCATCGAACCAGATTTCTCAAGACTTGTTCAGCTCGCTGCTCAAACTTTGGTAGGGCCCAATCATGCTGAATTATGTCGAGACTGTCTTTCTCCGCACCCAAATTCTGATAAGAGAAAAGAAACGCAATCCATAGATCAGGACACGTTAGTGGTGAGGAATCACATCTTTCAAATCATCCTATGTCAATTTTAAAGTTAACAAACAGGGTTTTAGGTTCAACATATATCAAACAGTAAACAAGATGATATTCACAAACATTCCTGTTGTGATAATTAAATTGAATCTGATTCTATTAACAAGCAAATTCATGACCAGACATAACATGATTGATTTTGCCTGCTCAGAGAGATATTACGCAAAACTGTCCCAATGCCTGATTTGATGAATATAGTCCAACTGACTAAAAACAAGAGGAACAGCACCGAGCACATGAGAGGAAATGTATCAGGCAAAACTCCATTAAGATACAAGTGTGTAAGAAAGCTCCAAAGCATGATGAATTTCTGAAATTGCTGAGTACACCTCCTAATTCCAACGAGAATTTGATATAAGCTATGCCAACAGCTTGCAAACGAACTATATGAGCCAAAGATGACGCATGTGGTTGCATGTGTTGACAAGCATGTATGCTTGCATGTGCACATGTTTGCACTGAGTGGTGTCTGTGTGAGGAAGAGAAAGCAAGATGGGGTGAAGTTCCTACTGAATCTAGAAGTTTGTTAAGAACTTTTACTTTAGTACCAGTAAGTACATAGACAGGACTGCATTGAGACTGGACAAAAAAAGATCCAAACCAGTACAACAAAATTAGTCTTAGCTCAACCAAATGACACTGCACACCTGGGGCCCAACAATATGCGCCCCACAATGTGATGTTTGAATGGTATGCTTACTGGGCAGCTTCTTGATTTCTATTTAAAAAACAAGTCATATGCTTAGTGGGCTGTTGAACGTCTGCTAAACGTAAAACAGGCCTTATATGCTCCATAGCCACTACCATTCTAATGCTGATCTTCGAACCATTTCAATTGAAGAAGGAAAGAAGATGTTACTTCAAAACCATTACTTGCTTTGCAATAAGAGATGAAACTTCACCAAATAAGGTCTCAAGGTAATGCTAATTGGACAACAGGGAACCACAAACCTTCTATGGGGGGCCAGAGTTATGGACACATCAATCACTGCAATGTTGACTCTCAGTTCAGACAGCTGACCCACATCAATAGAAGATAAAGTATCATAGGTTATTGAGAACCTTAAACAAAGAGGGGCCACAACCAATTAAATGAAAAAGATGTTTTCTGATACCCTTCACCAATTCCAATGTTAAGAATAAGTGAGACAACTGCTCGTAAATCAGTCTCAGCAACATGACCGACTACTCATGAAATGACTTGAAGGTCTTGCCTAGTTTGAAGTAAGATCACAATCATGGTAGAGGGTTTACTTTAATTACGACTCCACAGCAATGCCCATATGACTTGCTACCAGAACCTTCAAATTTATACTAACATTCGATGCCTGGGGAGATCATCTAAAGGGACGTGACCCACTACAAAGAGTCTCAAAAATAAATTCCATCAGGTAAACCACCATTCAGCATCAAACTGGATGCATCACACAGAAGCTGCAACTCTTGATAATTGACAATTAATATACATTCTATATCACAAATCATTGTTACAAATTTATCTTTGGTGTGCTGTGTTGTACACTACTTGCTTTTTACATATACCAACCTTAGGTAGACGTACTAAAAAAAAATCTGTGAATGTTAGATTGACAGGCGACAGCTACAGTCTATGTAAATTCTTAGGATAAATTATATATTGACATATTATTTACAACAAAAATAAAAGGATAATCCCATTATCCCCCCTGTCGTTTGACGTAATAGCCAAAAAACCCTAGCAGTTTGGGAAATCGTTAATAACCCGCCTATTATTTGATCGAATAAACAAAAATCCCTAGTCGTTTAAGGAATGTTCAAGAAACCTTTTGCCTTAAAAATCAAACTTTAACCGTTAGTTTGGAAGGGTAAAACCATAAAAGCACCTCTCCAATTTTTTAAAAAACTAAAAATTAAAAAATATATATTTTGTTAGAATTGATATGTACAGTCCATCTAAAAAAGATGGATGATAGAGATAATGTTAGGGAAAAAAATATATCAAAGAAAAGTAAAGAAAAAAGTCACAAAATATATCAGAAGTAAAAAATATATACTACCAAAACATATCTACAATCCACCATCTCTCTTCTTATTCTCCATTGACACTCCACCATCTCTCTTCTTCTTCTCCATCCATACTCTACCATCCAGCACCGTTCATCACTAACTGAGAAAGAATAAAAAAAGAAAATAGATAGGATGATCTAGTTCCAAAACCCAGATAACTAGATCTGGATTTTGAAACCTAGGTCATCAAACGAACCCAGACGACCGAGGTTCGTTTGAGGCCTGGTCCGTTGACGGTGGGTCATGATGTAAGAAAAAGAAGAGGCAATTGGCATTTGAGGATTTGGTTTTGTGTGAGACGATGGTTTAGGCATTGATGATGGTTGAAGATGATGAACTGAGTGAAGAAGATGAATTGAGTTTGATTTAGACATTGATTATGATTGAAGAAAATGATTTTCTGGGTTCTCTTCCAGCTGGAATGGTTTCTAGGAAACCCAGATTCTGAATTTCCAATGGATGGAAACCCGTAAAATAAGTTTCCAGTCATTGGAAACCTAGAATATGCGTTCCAATTTTTTTTTTCATATTAAGTATTTTTTTAAATGTATATTTTAAAATTAATATCTACCATCCATCATAGAGATAAATGATAAAGATTAAATTTTTTTTAATAAATTATTTTTATTTTTTTCCTTTGATTTTTGATTTTATCATATTTAATAATTTTTAATATTATTATATTAAATATCTTGAAAATAAATGAGTTTTTTTGCCATCTGCTACCTTTTTTGGCAAAAGCAAACAGAAAAGGATATTTTAGATTTATGGGAAACGACCGCGGGATCAATAGCGATTACGTCAAACGACAGGGGAAAATTGTGATTATCCCCAAAAATAAATAAAGCAGGCCAAATGCAAATCAAAATAAAGGGATGCAAATGAACAGGAGTACAAAGCAAAGAGATGTAAAATTAGACAATTGAAAAGCAAAAGATGTCAAGACTATGTGGAACCACTTAGAGTTCTACCTTTGTTGGATCAAAGCCGAACCCACCCATTTGCATCATACGCTGTGTATCATCCGTAGCTGCATTGAAATCATTGGATTATAATTTTATAATATTTAAGTCAAATTTGAGTGCATCAGTGAGGTGACGAAACTAAACTATTTTCTCGTGCATCCTTCCTATTTGCAACAAGAAAATCGACATGCATATTAAAGTTAAAGCAAAATGGACAACATAGTTTAATAGCACTAACCATTTTCTTCTCCCAAAATGAGGCTAAATAAACCCCTTAGTCCAAACAGATTGAGGAAATACCTAAACAAAATAAAGTGATTGACAATAATTAGAGACAACCAGCCATATAGGTGTGCTAGACATCAAAAGTAGTTCAAGTTCTAATCAATAAAATTGAAAAAGTACCATGATCGACTACTGACGTAGCTAACATCCACAGTGCTCAAATCGATCCCGTTTTGCAACATTGACCTGAACCTTTGAGTAAGCGGGAATGGTATCTTGGCTGTGAGGATAGAAATAAGCAGTTAAGGAGATGATTACTATATGCTAACATTACAGAATAACAAAATCAATCTCATCTGAAACACAGAGATATGCATAATGCACATGATCAGAAACTGCAAAACATTCAGAAGAACGAAAAATAATCACACACAAAAAGCAGAAACTACACAGAAAAGGCCAACACTATTACATGCCACTAACTTGTTAAGAAATGTAATATTCAGCAATCCAGAAACTAAGATGATTAGAAAAGAACTGAACCTGCAACAAACCCAGAGAAGAAAAAGTTGACCCAAGCAAAAGTAAGAGTCTGTCCAGCAGAAAAAAATCAGTTAATTCAAGCAACCACACCAAAAATAATAATAATAATAATAATCAGAACAATGATGATTTATTCCATAATTTTGATTTCAGTACCTGTGGAATGATCATAGAAAGATTTTTCTTCATCATATCCATAGCCATGTTAGGATCAGAAAACATCTGCGCTTGTGGATTCTGCACCTGCCCTTTAGGAACATGCAACAATCCATTTTCCTACCAACACATTCACATTCTCATATCATCAAAAAAAGATATAGATATACATAACCACGCCAAAAATTGTATTCAAGTATGATTTATACTATAACAACCACTATTAAAAATCCTCACACAAACCATAAAAAATCATAAGTTTCAAACCTTTGTCCATAACTAACCATCTAACCATCCAAATTTCAACCCCAAATAGAATCCAACAACGCTTTTAACTAACACAGCCATTTTCAAACAATCTCAGTCCAACCCAAAGCATAAATCATAAAGCTTCAAAGACAAACCTCAAACAACTTAAATTAAAAACAACACAATATTTCAACTATCAGGACCACATTCGAACAAACTCCGTCCAACCAAAACCATAAATTTCAAAATTTTGGCCATAACTACTATCTAACTAGCAGAACATAAAAACCATCCAAAATTTCAACACACCATTATATCCAATTTCACCACAACTTCAAATAACACACCCACTTTCAATCAAACTCTATCCAACCAAAACCATAGCAAATTTCAAAACACAAACAAATTCAAAAAAATAAAAACTTTATCCACAATCAAAAACAAAACGAATACAAATGAAAAGTGAACAAACCTCATTACTGAAATAGATCCTACGAGCTCGAAACGACTTGGGAGGAATGTAATTAGCCGCCGATCGCAGATTGCGCGCCCTAACTATCACTTGCCTGTTTTCAATTTCAAAACACAAATAAAAAGATGAAATTAACATACGATAACGATTATTCGAAATTTGAAAAAAGTGAGGACTTGCCCTTCTTTGAGGAGTTTGAGATCGGGAGGTTGGGAGGAGGAGCGCATGAGCTTGGAGACGAAGTTGCGGAGGATTCCGATCAGAACCATCACTACTGAAAGTGGTATCAGCACCCAGTCTCTTATTGCTGTGTCCAGCACCAGATCTTCCGCCATTTTTTATTGATTTCGATTCTCTCTGGGTCTCTCTCTCTCCCTCTCTCGCTCCGTGTTTTTTTATTTGGAGAAGACGACGATGACAGAGTAGAGGGAGGTTTTTGTCTTTTTGATAAACCACAAGCAAAACGCACCGTTTTTGTGATGGGCCTCTATGCTCGGCCCCGATTTTTTTTTTTTTTTTTTTCCAATGACGCGGATTCTTGACTCTATAATTGGCCTCTAGGCCCTGTCTTGGGCCTCTATCCACCATTTTTAACTTTTTTGATAAACAATTAACCGACTCGGTTATATCATATGATTGATTGAAGTTATCACGTTAAAAGAAACACATTACAAGCCTGATCATTTATAAACACAATCATGTCAAATATGGACATAATAATTTTTGTTTTAGGACATGTGCTAGACAAACTCTAATAAAATTTTAGGTATCGAAAATTTGAGTTTTTTTTTTTTTTTTTTTAAATTAATATTGAATAGGGTGAAGATTTATTAAAATGTACTGAAATCAATAACTACTTGTACAACCTTAATTAACCATTACTAGCACTTGCACGACCTTAATTAACCATTACTAGCACTTGCACAACCTGCAAAATCTACTCTTATAATCAAGAGTAAACAACTCCCACAATAAAGGGAGAAAACAATTCGCACAAATTAGGAAAATATGGTCGCTTGTGCCTTGTTGCAATGAGAGGGCACAGTCTGGAAACTCTCTTAGGCTTCGTTTGGTACAGCTTCTTTAAATAGATCTATTAGAAGTAGATCTTTTAGAAATATATCTTTTGGAAATAGATCTTTTAGAAAAAAATTATTGGTTGTTTGGTTGTCAATTAAAAAAGCTCTTTTAAATTGTAGAGTGCTTGATTAAATTATTTTTAAAGTACTTTTAGATTATTAATTTACCAAAAAGGGTATAAGAGAAAAGAGTAATATGTTTATTCTAGAAATGTAATTGTTTCAATCTTAATCATAAAAATTTAATCAATCAAACAACTAATAATTATTTGATATAAATATATTTTCAAACCATAGATTTTCAATAAAATAAATGTAAAATTATTTTGTTTCTCTATTTTTTATTTTCAAAAGAGAAGTGTTTCATAGATTTTCAATAAAATAAATGTAAAATTGCTATAATTAAAGTCATATCTAAACTAAAAAATCTATTATTAAAATAGGTGTACTTTAAATTAAAACTATTTGTAAAACATAAAAACCAATTATAATCAATTGTAGTATATATATACTGCACTGCAATTGCAGTATATACAGTAAATACATATTGCAGTGCAGTATATATATGCAGTATATACAGTATATATATACTGTACTATATATATTGCAGTGTTCAATTACAATATATATACATACAAATTATAGTATATATATATCAATTAACAATAATAATAAATCAATTAAAATCAATTGCAGTATATATATATCAATAAACCACAATAACAAAACCAATTGCAAATTGCAGTGTCTATATATATATATGTATCTCAATAAACCAATAACAAAACTAATTGTATTATATATATATTACAAATATGACATATAATATTTATGACAATAAGATAAAAAATTACAATATCAACTAAAACCAATTGAAAAAAAAAAAACACAAAATATAGAAAACTTACTGGTTAAAAAAGAGTTCTCAAAAGTTTTGATGAAATAAAAAATGAATGAAAGTTAAGACTATGTGTTTATATTTATAATGAAAGTGTAATAAGGTTATAAAGGTTTAAAGAAATTAACAAAATAAAATAGGGATATATTAGACATTTTAACATTTTTAAAAAAGCTCAAAAAAGGTCTACTTGAAGAAGCTTCAAATTTGAGCTTCTTCAAGTAGATCTTTTTCAGCTTTTTTAATTCCCCAAAAGCTCTACTAGGATGTCAACCAAACGACATAAAAAAAATCAAGTAGATCTTTTGGCATTAAAAAAGTATTTTTGATCAGTAGATAAGCTGTACCAAACGTACACTTAGTCCTAGGTTTGACACCCGGTGCCACAAATTGTGACTGCCTTTCCCATTTATGTGTAGCCCACTTTCCTACTCTTGTGTGGATTATTCTTTCACCTATACGTAAGTTGCTTCCTTCGAAATGGGAGTTGTTCATTAGGCCACATCATTAGTATCTTATCTCGTTTGATTCTGATTATTCACTGAATAGGTCCCAATAATTTAAAAAAATAAAAGTTAGAAAAATGCCATTGGTGATAGCTTTGTGATGAGCAGAATTTGTGTAGTACTTATTTTATTTTCATGTAAACTGTTATAAAGTTGTTGGTAATATTGAAGTAATTCATGAAATATAACTAGATATCCACACTTGGAATATAATCTTCAATACCAAGTGATTCACGTGGACATAAGATTTAGTTTTGTAACTCAAAAAAGTAGATCCTTAACTTGCAATGGTGCATGTTCCTTAGTTGCTTGGCTTCCATTCTTTTCTTGTTTTCTATGTTGTTTATAGTATTCCCCTACAAAACAGTCTTTTACTTTATAAGTTTTGTTTGAGATATTCAAAGCTCTCATTTTGAAATATTTTTTTTAACTCAATATGATCAGATCAATCTCTCTTCCATCTTCAACCATAAACTGCAATAAACTAATCTCAAATTCCCTCCACATCACTTCACATTCTACTACTTTCAATAGGTTTTCTAATCACAAGAATCCACACAAAACCTGTGATGGTCTTTGTTATTCTCCTATAACGCCACCATTTTCTCCCCAACCATTGATTCATCAAATTAGCTCTTCTTCAGGGCATAGACGGTGTTCATTGGTGGTCTTTGATGGTAATAACTCGGGGTCAAGTGAAGAAGATCGTCAAGCTCTTGACACGGTTCTCAAGCTTTATTCTGCAATCAAAAACAAAAATATACATGAAGTATCAGATATAATCGGAGATGAATGTCGATGTGTATGTAATTTCTTCTCCTTCCAACCCTTTCAAGGGAAAAAGGTATGCGAAGGTTGATTTAAAAATAACGTGCATTGATTTTGATTAGTAAATCAATTTTAGAGGCTAAAGTTTATTCCGGGTCAATTTTGCAGCAAGTTGTGGATTTTTTCAGTTCCCTTATCAGATGTTTGGGAAATAACATAGAGTTTGTGGTGAAACCAACTTTGCATGATGGAATGCATGTTGGTGTGGCATGGAGATTAGGTTTGCCTTGCTGGTTATTTCATTTTCGAATAAATATTTTTGAAATGCTAATA
Organism: Litchi chinensis; assembly: GCA_019925255.1. Lineage (NCBI taxonomy): Eukaryota > Viridiplantae > Streptophyta > Magnoliopsida > Sapindales > Sapindaceae > Litchi > Litchi chinensis. Next base: position 28,132,540 of record CM034469.1, on the reverse strand, counting down.
ATAAGGACGCACTGATGTTTATCGACAACATCGTTCGTTTTCCAAGACAATTTTTTCTTACATTTGGTTTATAATGTATCATGTGCAGAATGGAAGAAAAAGAATGTGCCACTAGGAAAAGGCTTCAGTTTCTACATTTGCCAAGTCTACCAGGGAAAGGTCCTTATAAGGTATGCTAAACGCATCCTTCATGTTTTTCTTATAAAAAGTACATATTTTTTTTTCAAATAACATACTTGTATAGTAAAACGACAATATAAATTAGAAAACATTTTACAAATTCTGTTTTTCAAAGGTGACTTGGAAGTGTGACTATTTTTCTCGACAAATGAATCAGGAATGTGGAGATATTCATGGAGCCACTCCTCCATACTGAACCCTTTAGACTGGTAAATAGTTTGAAGCTTTCCACGTAGTTTCAGTTTGTAGAAACATAGAAGTTTTGTAATAACATCAGTTTCTGCGTCTTGTCTTCTGGATTTTGGCAGAAAATATTTGGATATATCATGACAATAATGGATCAATTGAGCTCATATCATGCAGTCTCCAAGAACATGATCAAAAGGAGCTTGCTTATTCTATTTTTCATTTGTGTACTTGTCTTCTTCTCAAAACCTGGATTATATTAAACCATGTGGGAAAATCAGGGTCATTTTTCTTGTTCACAGAATCATAATGTATCATTTCATACAATGAATCAGCATTTAAACTTCTTAATACTCAAATACACCAAAACTGCTGGGATTGTTTGTTTATTTATTTGATAATGGGAATTTCTGAAAACTACAGACTATGTGAACCCACTTCAAAAGTCAAGAAACATGTAGCAGATAATATATAGCCCGGTAAAGCGCATGGACTGCTTAAGTTCATGACTGGCTTACAATTAGAGAAGATCAGATCTTATCCATATATGTATCCAAATCATCACCAGCAGAAACATAAAAAGCAGATATATAATGGCAAGAACTGTGCTTGACACAATCAAATATTATCAGCAAGACAGGCCTCCTACTTCAGTTACAAGATTACTTGCAACAGAAAATACCTTCAGAAAAGTCAATATAAGCAATTGACATATAGAAAAAGACAGTGTACCTACTCACCAAACATTTTAGGCTGTTAAAGATAATATCTGGCAACAAATCTCTCATAAGTTCCCCTTTGTACCCTCCATGGTGGCCACTTGGATCCCTGATGATCACTCTAACATTATAAAATGAACCTGTCTGGTGGGCAAATCAAGATTAGACAGTTTTTAAAAAGTAGAATTAGGAATTGTTCTAAAATTGCAATGAAGATGACAGTAAGGAGCATCTTCTTAGTTCACAAGCAACCAGCAGAGAGTTTGTTTACATGAACATTGCACCAAGAATTTAAAACAAAAGGTCACAATCAAAAAACAAGATCCACGAATTGCTTCCAAGAAACATGAATTTGTCATTCTGTTCTGGTTTAATTCAGTCTACTATTCAAGGTTAGCTTGGAAAAGTGAAAACAACAACTAGATAAGCATTTAAACCTACACCCCTGGCAATGGCATAACTACAACATATCCTCGCCATTGGCTAATTGTACATTGTCATTCTAATCACAAATAAACAAGTAGTGTAAAACATAAGTTATCTAATCACGTCCATGCACAAAAAAGCAAAAAGCCAAAACAAAAGAAAAATGTCTTCACTATCTGTTCTACTACCATCAGAAGTGACCAGGTGACAAGGTCCCTACACCTGCAAGAACAACAACGCATTCCATCATTTTTAAGTAAAGACCAAACCAAAACAGATAAAATATATACACACACCAGAAATTCAAAAGCATACAAACATACAAACCATAAAAACATGAGGAAATGAGTACAATTAAACAGGTGAGCACCAAGTTTCACCGAATGGGTAAATGAGGTTCTCAATATAAAGCAATAAAAAGAGGACAACAAGGGTGGTTCTCAGTCAAGCAAGAAGGGTGATGCCAAGAGCTTAATCAAACAGTTTTTTGTGAGGAAATAAAGTCAGACATTAATTTAGTCAAGCCAGAAGTCTCAACCTGTAAAGAAATTCTTTTAATGATTGTGTATAAACCACAAAGCACAGAAGTGTATGTAAACACATGAAAGTAAGCGCATATAAAGTCTTATACTAACCATTCAACACTAGCAGACATCATGACTTCCTGAAAAAGTGATTGCGTGCTAACATCTCGTGAATCCCCAATGCAGAAATGCTTTCACATTTGAGAAGCTCACGAAGCTTTTCATCACATAGTATCACCATCGAATTTATAGGATCCTGAAAGCACACAAATTAAACCACTGGAAGTTATTACCAACAAATTTCTTCTAATAGATATGAAATATTCTATATCTAAAAACAACTTAAATGAAATGAAATTTCCACAGTAAATCTGTTAAAAAACAAATTTTGTGAACATGATAGTGGGAAAACTGATAGCTTCACTAAAGATGCAAATGAATCATGACAAACTGAAACCAAGAGAAAGAACTAAAAACCAATTTTAGAAGGTTATAGTTCTCAGATAGATGCCAAAATTTCAGACAAACAAATTAAGTTCCCAGGTAGATTCCTTTCACAAAAAGAAATTAAAAAATAATGCCCTTGTGACCGACCTCCAAATGGTTAACTTTTATGTACTCCCAAACAAGTTTTATTGCCTCTGTTTGAAGCATCTCCCTGCCGCCAGTGCCCAAAAACTCAGCCAACGCTTCAGATATTATTACAGGAGATGTACCAGATTCAGTACTTTCAGTTGTGGATTCAGGATCTGTCTTTAACCGTTTAGCTTGACTAGACTCCTCTGCAGTCAAATTTCAAGGAAAAAGGACAGAAAGGTTATTCAAAGTCATCATAAATAATAATAATAATAATAATAATAATAATAATCACATGACACCACATTACATACTGTTAGGATCAAGCGGGATTATATGTTTAGCCAGCAGCTTATTCATCTTGAACATGTCCGTGCAGTCTGTCTCAAATACCACGCGCAAAGCATCATCACAAATTATCTTCCTCTTGTTACTTGGGTCTTGGAGGTTGTTTTTCCTTATGTATGCCCATAACTGTTTCACAATCTGAATCAAACAAAGCAGAGGTGTTAAAAATCTAAAGTCAAACTTATACTTGAGTACACTAGCCAACTGACAAAATATCTTGGCTGGCAGCAGATAACAACCTCAGTCCTTGGCAAGGCTGGTTCACCCACAATGGCCTGAAGTTCAGGCGAAACACCACAAACTTTGTTCAAACCCCCAGGGCCACCTCTTCTTTTGGCTCCCACCGGAGCACTGCAACAAAATTACAACACACACAAATGCATCAAGTCATTCATCAACCTTATACCGTAAACATACCCAAGTTAAATTTTCCTTAATGAAAAGCTAGGTATCTATTACGAACTGACACACACTGAAGAGAATGCAATAGTCTAATATCCAATCTTCTTAAAAGATTTTGAGATATCTTTCCTAAATGAACATGTAGTTAGAAACTCTTTTTATCCTTTACACGAGAATTATCGAATAATTTATGCTAATTTCTTCGACATGCACAACAACTACAAATGTTAAAAATATTGGAATTAGCACCATTCACATAAATTACAAACTTCAAAGCAACCCACCCACCAGCATTTTGCAGAAGTAACACAGTTTTTGAACATCAAAAACAACAATTCTGCTATAAAAATTATTTTTTACCCCACAACATAAAAGAAAAAGAAAAAGTAAAGCTAACCAAAAAAAAAAAAAAACTCTCCTTTAAAAAATAATTAAAAAAACCTAGTTTTTTCTTTTTCTTTCTTTTTTTTTTTTTTCAATTTTGCATAAACATAACCCTAATTTTTCTTTTCCCCAAATTAACAAGCAATTAAACATGAAACCCTAGAACAGACAAAACCAAGGCAACATTAAAACGAACAAAGCTATGAAATGACCAAAAAAACCCATTAAAAACCAAACCTTTTACCTTTCTTTGGGCGCCGCTTCGGCCGAAACCTGCTGATACGCCTCGGGTTTCGCGACATTCTGCAACTGAGCCTGCTGCTGCTGCGGCGGCGGCGGAGGCGGAGCCGGGTGACGGAAGTTGAGGTCCTGAGGAAGCGACACGTGGTGATGCTGATGCTGGAGGGTAAAATGGGGAGAGAAATGTTGCTGTTGCTGTTGCGGTTGCGGTGGTGGTTGTTGCTGCTGCAAAGCGAATTGGGACTGGTGGAGGGCAAAATGGTCTTTTGGGAGAGTTTGTTGGACGGTGAGGTGGTGGTGCTGAGTCGGGTTGGGATTCGGATTCGGAGTCGGGTGAGATCGAAGGAGGAGGGTGATCTGGTCCCTAATGAAAGCGGCTTTGTGAGATAAGTCGAGGCCGAGCTTGGCTTCGAGCTGCTGGACGACGCCGTTTAGGGAAGTGAAGGAGTTCGGGTCGGAGTGTCGGAGCAGCGTCTCCACGCCCTTTGCTATCTCCTGGTCCGATACCATTCTTGTCTTCTTTTTAGTTTTATATGTCGCTCTCTCTCTCTCTCTCTCTCTCTGTTTTTCCGTCTCTCTTCTACATGTAAAAATTAAATTAAAAAAAAAAAAAAAATTTGAAATTTAACTGAAAAAAAACGGACTCTCTCTCTCTCTCTCTCTCTCACAACACACAAATGTTTTCTCTCTTCTCTTTCTCTCTCTAAAACTCTCTGCTATTTCTTTCTCTCTCTCTCTCTGCATTTCTCTCTCTTTATATTCTTTCAAAATGACTGAAACGCCCCGGGGATTCAAATTTTCTTGCAGGGACAATGCTGCCCTTGTTAAAGCTGCATTTGGGATGCAGACTGTGAGGGTATAAATGGGATTGTGGGAGGCCACTTTTCTTTCCAACTTTAAAATTGATAAAATTATTAAAGCACCCTTCCATACTATGGGCGTGGCACGTCCATCCTGGCTCCTAATTTGTGAGATTCGAGTATGCTTGTGCGTTTGAGAGTCCTTAAACGTCATATAGGAAGTTTTTTTTTTTTTTTGCTAAATTAATTGGGATAAAATTTTAAAATATGATGTATATCTCCATTTTTAAAGATAGAAGAGGATTGTTCGTACAAATGGTGGAAATTTTATCCATACAAATGGTAAAAATTGTTAGTTAAACGTGTCACTTAAAATATAACATATGGAAATGATAATAATCATTTCATTTGAGATATGACACATTTTATTATTGTATTGTGTCAATCACTATTTGAATCACACTTCAATAATGTTCTATCTACTTATTATAACAAACTCTCAATCTATTATAAATAGAATTTTAAAAATATTCTTTTATTATTATGGAATTAATTATACGAATTAGGAACTAATAATATTTAGTTTAATGAATTTTAGTGGATTCTTATTTGATTTCAATATGGGTTTTAAATAAAAGTAATTCAAATAATGCTCTTGTAAATTAATTTGTAATAGCTATAAAATCATCATTAAATAATTCATGCTATAAATTACGTTATCATTTTATTTAGGTAAAAAATTTGCATAAATTTTTTTTTTGAAAGTTTAGTGTTATTTTTCAAATAAATAGATACATAAGGGAATTTAGAGGTGAGTGGGGGTAAATTTGTAAATTGAAAAGGTTGAAGAGATAGGGATGGGGAAGGATAATGATAAAAAGAGATGCGAACTGAAAGGAGAAACTGTCTTGTCTTTAGCAGCAGAGCGAAAAGTGATTATTGAAATGACTATATTGCCTATCAATGGATCTCACTTTCTACACTAGGTTGGGTTAGATTAGAGTGGATGTTACGGGGTATAATGGTCACCAAAAGATGGTTACTTGTTTTTGACTTTGAACCGTTGGATAAGGTCCAGTGCGGTGGGTCAACAACCGTCTCATGTTGCTGGTGGGACTGACACATGTGGGGCCCTTCATCCGACGGCTGAGATTCATTTTATCATCAGAACTGGGCCAACAAGGCCGGCCCATTTTTACGCTATCTATCACTTAGTGGCCCACTTCTAGTTTGAGTTCGTTTTTGAGTTGGATTTGCTCACGTAGGCCCTACCACTTCAAATAGTTAGGTCCGTTGGTGGCCCAATGCTCAAATGAACAGATTAAAGCAAGTTATGATTTAATTAGTGATAATAACATGATGGAAAACTGAAAAACAAAAGTTAATTCATGTCCGTTGATAACTTGATATCTATCTAAACCAAACACTGCAGGCATGTTTGAATAACTAGTTTACTAGAACAGGGCAAGTCTCTCCACACTTGTATATATTTACAAGTAAGTAGCCCTTAAAAAGATGGAGGTGATGGTAGGTAATGCATAACCAAATTAATTAAGAGTTGCTTTGCAATTCCTAAACTAATTTTATAAAGGGGTGATGTAGAATTGGAGAAAAACCAGTTCGGTTTCATTATATGATACGGAACCAAATCGAACTAAATCCATTGGTTAGTTTTTGTTTTTTAATTATTCTTTGTTAGTGCACAATTCTCCCTCTATTTTAAGGACAATGTTCCATTATTATAAAAATCAATCTTCAGATCGTACTCACAAATATAATATTTTATACATTTTATTTTACAAATATTAATATTTTTTTTTTTGAATGAAATATTAATAGTTTTTAAAACATTGATGATTTCTAAAAAAATGTACAATTTTACATTCCCTTAATTGGAAAAAAATAAAATAAAAATTGTAATTAGCTAGAAAACTAATAAAACTCCATGTATCAATGCAAACAAAAAAGAAAACAAAAAAAAAAAAAAAGCTGCTGTGAAGGAGACACCGAAAAAAAAAAAAAATGTCGCAGGTCGTCAACCTAAACCCTCTCAACTCCTCCTACCCCACCCGACCCGAATCCCACCGTCTCCTCCATTCCTCCTCCACCACCACCCGCCTAAGCCAAGACTGGAGTTCTCTGCTTGCAAAACTCAACTGCAAAGGCAAGTTTTCCTGCCTTTTCTCCGACAAAAGCAGAGAGGTACCGTTAACACCATCATTTTCGTCTGTGTTGTTTTTGTGAAAATTTTGATAAGATGCATTGAAAAGTAGTTTCTTTGAGGTTGTTGCGGTTGAAAACAAAATACCCATGTTTTATTTTTCGTTTTTTTATTCTCGTTTTGCTTGCTTTGTACAGGTTGTGTGTTTGGTTAGTGAGAAAATTTATGTGGGTTTTAGCTTTTTGGATAGGATATGTGAAAGGTTTGTTATTGAGAGGAAAATAGTGATTGTGAGTTGATTTGGTTGGCTTTGAGCAGTGTGGTTTTGATTGGATTTTTTATGTTTTAAGCAGAGAAATAGGATTTTTCAATGTGATCAAATTTGATAAAATTTGTAACTCCTCTGTGCCTTGGCTATTGGTGTGTAATGGAAAGTATAGAAATATGAATATGTGATATTTATCAAGTACATTTGGATTATGTGTTTTACTGTTTAACAAAATCATGTTCACCATCCTGTTGCTGCTTTCTGTGAGCATCTAGAATAGATATCAGACTAAAGCACCGGATAACGTGCTCGATATGTTATGTTATAGGATCATTTGAAGCGTTGGATACACGGTTAAATAGCTCACTTTGTGTTAATTTTATTTGTTCATTTATTTTAAATGCGACGTATCAATGGATTTTTATTTGGTGTGAACAGAATATCTATCATCTTGTCTACTTATTTAATTGGAAAATTATAAAATTAAAGCAAATGATCTTAGTTCTTTTCTTCTGTTTCTTTACCTTGAACAACTAGAGTTGATCAGTCAAATCTGTTTCTTTCATGTAATTTGTCGTGGTACGTGTTCACAGGGGTGGTTTAATTACTTGGGTCTTTGGATGTCAAAATTCAGAAAATAACATCTTCTGGTGTCTAGCAAATCTTTCCTCTGTAGATTTTAAATTAGTGTAATTATATCTGTGGGTGTAGGAACAAGCCAGGAAAGCATTAGAAAGTGCGCTTGGTGAAAAGAAGAACGAATTTGAGAAGTGGAACAAGGAGATTAAGAGAAGGGAGGAGGCAGGAGGCGGGGGTGATGCTGGTGGAGGAGGTTGGTTTGGATGGGGAGGACGGTTTGGCTGGTCCAATGACGACCATTTCTGGCAAGAAACACAGCAAACAAGTCTTGCTCTGCTGGGTATTTTTGTCATGGTAAGCAATTTTCTTCTGTCATTTAATGGTTGTAAAGACTGATGTGTATGTTTGGAGTCTCTTCCCTTTGTCTCTCTCACTAATAACTTCCGTTTCTCTTTACAGTACCTGATAGTTGCAAAAGGTGAAGTGCTTCTAGCTGTCATCTTCAATCCTTTGTTATATGCTTTACGGGGAACAAGAAATGGGTTCACTTTCATTACATCAAGATTCCTGCAAAAGGCATCTCCAGATGGCCAGGCTGATATTAATGATATTTCAAAGAAAGAAGTCTATGGTCGTCTCTCAGCAAAAGAGAGAGTTTTGAGAAAATATGGAAGCGATTGATAAATTTATTGCAGGTTCAAGTTCGAAGGTTAATTAAATCCATTTGTGTTGTGAAATACTATTGATATTTAAGTTTTGTGAAACTTAATGAGCACAGTTAGGGAAAAAAAAAAAGTGCTAGATAGCAGGCCCTATTTTTGTTTACGAAAGTACCTTGGTAGAAAGTGCTCGGTCTCATTTGATTTTTGAATTCCTAACTGTTCATTCGCTTGTGGAAATAACATGAATGTAAAATGTTTGTTCTCCAATCCATCATTACACTTGAGTCTGGTTTCATGTTAATTTTCTTCCATTACATCAATATGCAGGGGTTTATGAACATCATCATGGAATTCGAATTAGTTCATGTTAATCAAAATATTTTGATGTGCATATATATTGCTGATTATGTAATTTTCCGTTGTGTCGAAGACTACACTGACTAGTTTCATTTCATAGCACTGATTAGTTTCGTTTCTTCTATGAAACACATGTTAAAGAAATTACATCATCTCCTACTAGAAAAATACAATAGATATCCAACGTATGGTGTTATTTTTATTTGTTCATTTTCATCATCTTGTTTTCTTGATAATTGCAATCTATTGGCTTAAGTTGCTAGAATGGCATGAATGTTGGTAAATGATTTGAGTACAGTATTTATTCTTTACCTCTGTTGTCCAAGCATCCTATAATTGTTTTCTATATATGACTTGGCAGTTTAAATATTAGCAGTCTCACCATGGCCATACCTATCTGCATGTCATTTTAGCAGTAATTGTGAAGCCCTCCATTTTTAGTTGCTTGACACCACAGAAAATGAAGGACCATGCTTGTTTCTTTGCTTATTTCACCATCAACTTAGCTGTCATTATTGAATCTTCCTTTTTGATGTCAAAGCTTGCTGTTGATGATGTTTACTTCCCTGCCCCTCTCTCAACAATCAAAAAAACCTTTAATGATAAAAGAGGTGTCACGTTATCTAAACATCTGTCTACAATATTTATGTTGAACGATATTTTATCAAAATAATTAAATATAATAATGTGGTACGTTCAGATTTGATAGCTAATTATGAATCTAGCAATACCCCATTTTTGTACTTCCATTTTATGATGAATTTATACATTATTGCATTATGCTGAAGTTGTGTGTGATTATATATATATATATATAATATATATTTTCTAGATTATACTTTATGTCAAATGATCAATTTTGAGGTGATTATAATTTAGTTAGCTTGGTTGAGTAGACACGATTTGCTTTCCCAGTCTGGAAATTGGACAATGATTATTTGGACCATGTGAAGAGGCACCTTAATTGGGGTTGTTGCAACATGAGCAAATATTCAATCATTTCCATATTTTGGGGTGAGAAATTAATTTGTCACAAGTAATTTCTTAACCAAAAAAAGTTTTTTATTTTTTATTTTTTTTATTAAATGTACACTTATAAAAATCAATTTGAAAGTGCAAACAATAGAATTTTCATTGTTAACAAGATAACATATTAAGATTTATTCTCAATTTTGGATTTTTTTTTTTTTTAAATTATTTGGGATTTTTGAAGTATCAACATATTCTTTGTTCTAGTTTGATTTGACATTCTTTTTTCTTAATTTTAAATCCAATCCAAATGAAGAAACTTGCACAGAGATTCTCTGCCTAATTTTATCATAATTGTTGTTGTTTGATTTAAAAAAAAAAAATAGGCATTGTAATGGAATAAAAGAATCTGGAAACATGATTTGTTCATGAACAATAATTAATTAACCTAAATTATGCTTTGCACCACCAAAATGATAAAATTTAATCATTCCGTGGGTCCCCTAATGCATGAATCTGCCTCAATCAATTATTACGACCAAACTCTTATTTTCAAATTCAACGTTCGACTACAATCACAATCATTCAAATATAAAAATATGTGCATATATCAAAATCGACTTCAACACTATAAACAATACTCCATCATAACCCCTAATACAGGACCCAAATATCTTCAATTACAATTTGTTTAAAAAGGGTCCACAACTTCTTTAGTAGTTAGTTGTCAAAACATCAAGGATTTGGACACTTCCTTTCCTAGGTATTGCTACATTAATCGATTGATTTAACGGTCTATAATACTTAAAATTTACTTAAAATGAAAGTCATTAAAGGTTGATGAATATCACTCAATATGGCGTGATGATAAAGCGTTTACTCAATCTGATAATCTCTCATATTCGAGTCGTCTCGACCGCATGTGATATCTTAAAAGAGCAATTATACTACATAATTACATCAATGCACTACAGTAATTTTATCAATTATTTTAAGAACATTAGTGCTTTTACAATAATTCTCATATGATGATGTCATATTATTTATTTGTATAATATATATTTTTTCATTTAAATATATAATAACTATAAATTATTTTAATGACACTAGTACAAGTGTTTTTACAAAAGTTCTCATATAATAATGTCATACTATTTGTATGATAGTTTTTTTTTTTTTTTCTTATTTAAATATACAATAATTATAAATTGTTTTAATAACATTATTGCATTCACAATAATTCTCATATAATAATGTCATACTTTATGTATAATAGTTTTTTCCATTTAAATTTCTAAACTATGATGCAAACCAACTCTTGAGTGGGGTTATACATTTTTTTTTTTTCAATTTTTGTGACAAGAGTTTGTCTACAACCAAAATTAATGTGAGAATACTTCATCTTTATGTTGTAAGAGTAGCTATCAAGATAACAAACTACTCTAGTAGTAATTTGACAGTGGTAATTCTTGATTAACCCATTAACCCGAGTAATAAGTGTAAAGTTACTATACCCTTTTCATAAATTCAAATCAAATGTGGGGAAGACTTAACTCTTTTATGGTAAGAGACTATTAAGACTTAAGAGTAGCTGTTCAAACACCAACTATGTATAGGTCTCATATTGGTATAAATTTTGGGAAGTACATAAATAACCATAAAATAATTTTGGTATAAAAGAAAGATTTCCAAAGCTAATTATACTGTAGTTTAGGTAAATTTGGTAGCAACATTAATGAGGTAAAGAGTTAATTTGTAAAGTGATTAATGATATGAGGTGGAATTTTTAATGAATCTTTTATATAACCAAACAAAAATTAAAATTACATAAAAACATATTTATACCAAATAAAACACTTATATTCTAATCTCAATTATATAAAAATATATTTATACCAAACAGAAATCAAAATACTTTACTTTCAATTTTTAATACATCATATGTACTCACAACAATCAACACACGAAATTATTAAACATACATGCATAATTATCTTCAAGTTAAGATGCATTAATACCATATTAACCTCAAAATCTCGATAAACCTGTATTAGTGTTAAAATTCGAACCTTATCACATATAATCATTATTCATTATATTTTTTTAATACGAAGAACATTATAATCCGAATATATTATAATAATAGTAATAGTAATAATAATAAATTCCGATATCCAGCGTTACTAATGATGCATTACAGCTATTAAAAGAACTGAAAATGAAAGTCACGAAACCAACCAGTAAACAAAAATCAAAACCAAAAAGAAGCCCCTTGTTAGAAGTGGAAATGCTGTGATTGTTTGCTTTGTTAACAGTTTTGACATACGAGGTAACTAACATAGATGGATAGATGGATAAAATCCTATTGGATTATTGATTGTGCACGCAAAATCTAAAAAATATATAGGACCATGTAATAAAATAAAACAAATCCAATCAATCATAATGATTCTTGAGAAGAAGCAGTCAAAACAGCATCTTCCATCGGCTCAATCCTAGGCTTGACTCTCTCTCTTCCATCCACTCAATCCTAGGCTTGACTCTCTCTCTCCCTCTCCCTCTCTCTGCTCTTCTCTCTGCGTGTGTTTGTGTGCATAGAAAATCAACTAAGAAAGGTTTTTTTTTTTTTTTTCAAAAGGAAAAGAAAAAACACACCCCGTCTCTCTTTCCTTGAATCTTGGTATTCGTGTAAGCTAGTGAAGAAGTGACCTTCACGATCTTACCACCTCTTTTTTCTCATTTTTTTGTTTCACAATTGCGGATCACCACATGACTGCTTCTTCTTCCTGCTTCTCTGTTTTGTTGGAAAACAATAAAAGTTTCTGACTTTTGTTTTTGTTTTTTTTGTTTTTTGTCATCTGGGGTGTCTTTTTTCTTCTTGGTTTTTCGGTTCTGTTTTATCTTTTTGGTTGTTCTTCATTGGGGTTCTCTCACTTTTGTTGTTATCTTGGGGGGATTCTTTGAAGTGGGAGTGGTTTGTTTTTGGCTTTTTTTGTGTGTACTCGATTCTTTTCTGATAATTCTCTTGAGTCAGTGAGTGTAAACGAGTCTTCTTTTTTGGGGTTGTGTTTGGTTTTGATGGGCTGCTGTTGATGTCTTTGGTAGTTGGTGTGGATTCAAGTACCAAAAAAATGGGGTTTGATGAGAAGAAGAACAATGAGAGTGGTGGTGCTTCTGGAGAGACAATGTTGAAAACACCCCCCAATGAAGAGAATGTGGAGGACTCAAGTAATGGAGGAGGAGGGAGGATCTCTAGACAAGCCAGTGAGAATTCTATCTGTGCAACTGAAGATGAAGAAGATGATGAAGAGAGAAAGATTGAATTGGGACCCCAGTACACTCTCAAAGAACAATTTGAGAAGGACAAGGTATTGTTTTTGCTTTAATGGTTGTTTGTGTTTGTACATGCGTGTCTGTGTTCTATTTCTTTGAACTTGAATTTGTTATCTTCAAGCTTCGTTTTTGTTCTTTTTTTTTGGATTATTTTAGGATGATGAGAGCTTGAGGAAATGGAAGGAGCAGCTTCTTGGAAATGTGGATTTGAATTCCGTTGGAGGTAAAAAGTTTTTTCATTTTCTCAAAAGTCAGGAACAGTAGAAGAAATTTTGAATCTTTCAAGGTTTTAAATTCTCTCTCTCTTTCAGAATTGCTTTGAAATTGAGAAAGATTGGAAATTAATGCTAGATTATGTTGTTTGCAATTGATAAATTAAAGACAATTGTAAAAATTTATTGTTCTTTTGTACTTTTTTTCACTGTTGGTTTTAGATACATTCACGGTGTAGTCTTTGGACTTTTGATTTATGTGGTGATGTTGTGTTTAGCATATTTGGCAACTAGAGATGGGTATCGTTGTGCATATATTTTCTGTAGTTTGTTCTAGTTTATTTGATCCAATAAGCAATGTATATGTGTGCTTGTTAATGGGATAGATTCTGCCTGCGAACCTCTCTCATATTCTTCTCTATGTTCATATATGTTAAAATGTAGAAACTCTGGACCCAGAGGTTAAGATCATAAGCCTCGCAATCAAAGCCGCTGGCAGACCTGATATTGTTCTTCCGGTTCCCCAAAGCGGAAACCCGAAAGGTTCATGGTTTACTCTAAAGGAAGGTAGCCATTACAGTCTGGAGTTCACTTTCCAGGTTAGCAACAACATTGTTTCCGGCCTCAGATACACTCATACAGTTTGGAAAACTGGTGTCAAGGGTAAACCTCTCTCTCTGTCTCTCTCTGTGCATATGTTCTCGAGTTATGACAATGGACTTGGTCTTTCGATGGTTGAGTATGATTTTCACCCTTATATGAATATTTGTAACAGTGGATAGCACAAAGAAGATGCTTGGAACCTTCAGTCCTCAGGCTGAACCGTATACATATCAGATGCCGGAAGAAACAACTCCATCTGGCATGTTTGCTAGAGGATCCTACTCAGCTAGAAGCAAGGTAAGTTCAAGTAGTGTTTCATGAATTTGTAGCCTTCATTAACATCATAATATATTTCTGCCAGTATTTATGGTAAAATAATAAACATTTTGGAACTTAGGTGTATAATTCATAGACATATACGTATGCAAATTGAACCATTGTTCTTTGATCCATATTATTCATTTAGTTTCAAGTTCGGTATTATTCGTTTGAAAAAAGAAAATACATTATTTAAACTACTCTTTTCATCTGTCCATATTTTGTTACAATTTCAAGTTGTGGTCCTGGAATGATTGCTGCAGGACGTTGCCTGCAGCTGTTCAATTTCCTTTTTACCTGCGTGATTTACTTTACCACGAATGATCCACTCAATTCCTTGTCAAGTCACATGTCATGTGCGTCATAAACCATACCTTTTCATTCAAATTTTTTGGACCACTACCCCATGTTTAGATATGTAACATTATAGATGTGTAATTGCTGTAAAGATTGTCTCTTTGCGAATACTTCTCTTAATAATTTCCTCTCCTGTGCCCTTCTTTCGCTGTTTTCCAGTTTCATGATGATGACAACAAGTGCTACTTGGAGATCAACTATACATTTGACATCCGTAAAGAATGGCAGTCGACTTGAAGCTGTGGATTACCCCATTAAGTTTCATTCTCTTGGTCTCTAGTCTATTGGTTTTCAAGTCAGACATATTCCATTTCTAGTATCGTCTTTAGTTTAATCTTGTCCAAGATTGATCAGCATCTACACAATGAAGAAGAAAGGATCCGTTTCTTCGAAAAAAACATTGCAGTGAGGTATTCATTTGGTGGGTCTCAATAAAGTTTGAGCTCGGCTATTTGAGCGCATGCACAGTCACGCTTTATGGTTCGATCCCCGTTTTTGAGCCATTGAATTTGTGTTTGTGTTATGTTAAGCTTTAGATATTTTTTTGTAGTTTGAGGTTGTTAACTGATTCTGTGAGGAACTGAGGAATGTTTGAAACTTGAAAGCACTGGAGAGAAGGGTTTTGTTCCAAATTTGCATTCTTTTTTGCCTTTTTTACTTCTGTTCTCAACAATTTATACTTTCAAAGTTAGTCAAGGTCTTTCACTTTAACTTTCTTTTATGTTCTTCTTTGCTTTGTCTTGAATGATTGTACTTTTTCTTTTTCTTCTTTTCTTTTTGAGTGATTGGGTAGCTCTATTTACTTTTGGTCGTTATATAGTCGATGATGCTTTTAATTAATAGGTATATTATGTTGTTTATATGCACATCAAGATTGTCATTTGTGCTATAGTCTAACTTTTATTCTCTATTTATTTCATTAATAATTAGAATGTACGATAGCTTTTATGTGATGGTATCTTATGAAACGGATACACTATTTAAGCATGCTAATGATGTTTTATCTATGTTAAAGAATCAGCTTCCTTTATAATTCATTACATGAACGAACTATTACAAGCTTTCAAGCATTGATCTCATGAAGTTTTATAAGTAATTTTTGGCAAGAAAGACAATAAGAATCATTGTATTGCTTAAAAGGAATTCCATTTTGTCCCATAAAATTCAGCTACCATATCTGAACTTTGGCTCAAATGACGATCTAAATTCTTCAAACAATGCTGACAGTCCTTGGATGATATCCTTAATGCACAAACGCTACATATGTTTTGAAACTACTTAATTATAATAGCATTGGAACTATTTGGTCATATGTTCGAGGTTAAATAGGTTTTACACGATAAGTTTGATCATATAGTAAGCTTTTTCGTACTCTTATCAATCGGATTGAGAATTTTAGTAACATTTGCTTCTCTAATTTCTAAATTTGTAGTGGTTAAAAAAAAGAAAAAAAAGTAACATAGTTATGATGCAACTAGTCTCATTATGATCTAGGTTGTGCTATTAAACCAAAATTTTATTTTATCTAACTTATTTTGTATTACTTAAAAATATTATCATTTATAATTCTTTTAATACGGTTTTATAAAAATGTAAATATATACTATTACTTTGAGATTTTGAATTTTCTTACATATTGTCTATGGAATCTCATCTGTAGAAGTTATACTATATATATATGAAATAGCCTCATAATTGAAGTATTTAATATATTTTTATTTCACATTCGTGATTGGGGTTTGAGTCTAAAGGTATGTGAGGAATTTTTTCCTCTTATTATCTTACACGCGTGATTTATATTTAAGTCTTACTATACATATTTCACATCCATAATTGGAGTTGGAAGTCTTACCAATATGTGTGGGAGTTTTTCCTCATTGTGACACTTTCATTATTCAGATTCAAGTCACATCATATTTATTTATTAATATGTATAGGGAATTATTGTGAGGTTGTATATAGAAATTTTCGGACTAAAAAAAAAGCCCTCTTAGAAACAATTGAAGTTTCGATCCACTAAAAACATTTTAATCAAGTACCAGTCCAAACCAAAGCCCATGTAAAATGGGCCCAAGAGTTCACTAATCACACCCCAAAATTTCACTGGACTGATGAAACTGTCTATAATTCAACCAAAATGAAAATGAAACCGGTTTCGAGCCCTGCACACTTGTACAAGTTTCTGGCACCTTCTCCGATTCACAACTCGTCCCGAGTCACCCGACGCGAGCTCACTCATAGCCTCGCTTTTCTCGGTTCGACATCAGGTTCGTTTTTTCAGTTGCTGCAATCAACTGTTTTTCAATTAATTTCAAACCCTAGATGTTTATAGTATAAATAGCTGCTCAGGAATTTTGTTACGTGAATTTGTATCAAGTTTTGGTTTTGAAGATGTTTTTTTGTTTATTTAGATGAAATCATGAACTGTGGTTGTTGTGATTTTGCTGGAAATTGGTTTTGGAAAATGAAGCTGATATGGGTTTTTGGTTACATGAATTTAGATGAAGTTTTGATTTTGAAGATGTTATTCGTTTGTTCAGATAGATTAATGGACTGGGTTGTTGTTATTTTTGCTGTTGAATTGAACATTTGGTTAAATGCTAGCTAGTTGGAACTGAATGATGTGGTGTTGTGTTGTGAATAGGTGAAGTTTGGGAAAGAGGGAGTTAAAGGAGATGACAGGAAAGAGAGAGATTGATGGTAGTGTGAATGAGGATGGGTACTCGAAGAGGCAGAGGGTGGTTGCGGGGCAGGGGTCATCTCCTTCTCCGTCTCCTCCTCGCCTTGGTTTCGAGAACCCACTTCTGCCGTTGGCAAATACATATAGTGATGACGAGGAGGATGATGAATACAATGGGAGGAGGGAGCAACGTGGAATTCGTGGAGGGAATAATGGATCCAAGGTGGAACGGAATGGTGGTGGTGTTGAAGAAGAAGAGGATGATGATGAGGAGGAGGAAAATGAGCAAGAGGTTGGTCAAGGAAGACGAAGCAGACTAGTTGAAGTGCGAAGGGATTGCCCGTATCTTGATACTGTTAATCGCCAGGTATATCTCAAAGTCAAAGATTGTAAATAGTATGTGGTTCTGAATTCCTTTTGGTCTTGTTTTATATGTATGTGTCGTGTTATCTAAGAAATGTCTGGTTGTGTATATGTAGATGGTACAGGTTTGTTATTTATACACGTTGTTATTTATTAGCATATGGTGTTTTTGACTTGTAATTCTTAGAAAAGTTTTTTCAGCACCTGTTTTTGTTTGTAGGTGTTGGATTTTGATTTTGAGAAGTTTTGCTCCGTTTCTCTGTCAAACTTGAATGTGTATGCATGTTTGGTTTGTGGGAAGTATTATCAAGGAAGAGGACAGAAGTCGCATGCTTATACTCATAGTTTGGAAGAAGGACATCATGTCTATATCAATCTTCGTACAGAGAAGGTTTATTGCCTTCCTGATGGATACGAAATTAATGACACATCACTGGATGATATTAGGCATGTTTTAAATCCAAGGTACAGTCTTGATATTCATTTCCTGTTCTATTTCTCATCATATTCACCTTTTGTTTACCAATCCTTTCTCTGCATGTGTGTTTGTTCTTATTCATGCATATGTGTGTATTGTGCTTGCCTAGAGATATTTAAACATGATTACCCATGTGTATGCATGTCAACATTATTATGCATGCATTTGCTGCTTCATGTTGTGATCCAGATCTATCTTATACGATGCCACATTTCATTCCTTTGTTTCCTTGTTAAACATATCTAGTTATGTTGAAGTACGTGCTTTTTGAGTACATGCTAAAATTTGGGTGATGTATATGCAGATTTACCAAGGAACAAGTTGAACAGATAGACAAAAACAAGATGTGGTCTAGGGCTCTGGATGGTTCTGATTACCTCCCCGGAATGGTAGGGGCGTTTATACTTGCACATTAGTAATCTTGCTAAACTATCATTGCAATCACATTTAGATATGCAATGTGAAGTTGATTGTACCTAGTTTGAACTGTAATTTGATTCTTTTGTAAATCTTAGGTGGGTCTGAATAACATCAAGGAGACTGATTTTGTGAATGTCACAATTCAATCTTTAATGAGAGTAACTCCATTAAGAAATTTCTTCCTAATTCCTGAGAATTATCAGCATTGCAAATCTCAACTTGTTCAACGATTTGGAGAACTCACCCGGAAGATTTGGCATGCGCGTAACTTTAAAGGACAGGTATTATCCTAGTTGTTTTTTTTGATAACTGATCCTAGTTGTAGTTACACTGAGGTTATGGTTGTTGAAAGTATGAGGCATGAATGTTAAAGTCCTGTTTTCTGACTTCCTTTGTGTCTACAGGTGAGCCCACATGAGTTTCTGCAAGCAGTTATGAAAGCCAGTAAAAAACGATTTAGAATAGGTGCACAGTCCAACCCAGTAGAATTCATGTCATGGCTTCTGAACACACTGCATACGGATCTTAAACCTTCGAAGAAAAATACTAGCATCATCTATGAGTGCTTTCAGGTTTTTTGTTTTACTGTCATTGTTCTTTGTTTATATCATTGTTCTTGTTCATATAATTTTTTTCGTTTTTTGAAACATCATATAATGTTGCTAACTTGTGCCTTAAACTTATTGTGTTTGATAGGGGGAATTGGAAGTTGTGAAGGAGATTCCTAGAAATTCTATCACTGAGAAGAAAGAAAATGGTGATGATGGTAGTGAACATGACAATACTATTAGAGAAACTTCTAAAATGCCGTTCTTGATGCTTGGTCTGGATTTGCCACCACCACCACTTTTCAAAGATGTGATGGAGAAAAATATTATACCCCAGGTATGAGGTGTATTTAGTTTAAGTTCTTAAGCTCAACACATTGTTATGAATTATCTTGTCTGACATGTGGATTGCCTCTTATTGCTTTATGTTTAATTTCAATATCTTGCCAGGTATTTTAATTGAAATTGTGGTGCAATTTAATGAATAGATCTTTCTTTCTTCAATCTGAACAAGTGAACAGTATAACCTTAATGCAGTGGTTGAGCATGAAAAATATTAGATATTAATATATACATTTTTTTCATAACATGTATTTTCAACATTATATCCGAAACTTAAATGTAGAGTGCTGTCTGAAAGTCGTGTAATAATGGAATTCAGTTTTACATTGTACTACATAGACGAAAAGAAAAACTAAGATTAAATAACAACACTTGGATTGAGTTCCAGAATAATTACTGCTGTGATGGGTGCAAAGAAATCTGGTTGATTGTGCTTACTTTGGCTATGAAGAAACCCAAAATCTGCCATTGCTTCTACTGCCATATGATGGTGTTTTATCGTTTGTTTTGAAAAGCTAGGTTTGATTTCGATATCTCTTAGTTCTTATGCATAAGCCTTATGTGATACGATATATCAAGGAAAATTCTAGTTGATGTACATACCTTTTTGTGCTTGTCATTTGGTCCAGATCGGGTAGTCTGGAATGATAAATCGTTTGGGCAATTTGTACTTTTTGCTTCTAGTAAAATAAATTTGTTGCTGTCATAGTAAAATGAATTTCAGAATTTAAAATAGGGAAGCCTTTGAATGAGAGAAGGGACCACAGAAGTGAGTCATTTCTTTAGGTTTTTAACATGCATTCTTCAGTAGAGTTTCGCTGGCTAATTTGTGGTTTTGTTTTAGGTTCCATTATTTAATATATTGAAGAAGTTTGATGGGGAAACAGTGACCGAAGTTGTTCGTCCTCATGTGGCAAGGATGAGATACCGTGTCACCAGATTACCACAATATCTTATTCTTCACATGCGACGCTTTACAAAGAACAATTTCTTTGTGGAGAAGAATCCTACATTGGGTAGGTTCTATATTCTTGGAAATGTTTTAATTCTCTATGTGGGTGAATCTTGGTTGCAAGTTGACCTGGATTTGTAGTGCTTTGTGCTAATTGATGTTATTTTCTCCAGTCAACTTTCCTGTGAAGAATTTGGAATTGAAGGATTACATACCTTTGCCAACACCTAAAGAGAATGAAAGATTGCGATCCAAGTATGATCTGATTGCCAATTTCGTTCACGATGGCAAACCTGAGGAGGGTTTCTACAGGGTTTTTGTGCAGCGCAAGTCAGAAGAACTATGGTAATACTCTTATTGAACATCTTGACATAGCTGTAAACGAAAATGTAACTTTTTCAACTGAGGCATCTAAATTCTATGTTTTCAGGTATGAGATGCAGGATTTGCATGTTTCAGAAACACTTCCTCAAATGGTTGCACTCTCAGAGGCTTATATGCAGATATACGAGCAGCAACACTAGCATAGAAGAGATCGAGCACCAGCATTCAATGTTTACAGACTCTTCCAATTCCCTGTACGAAGAGTTCAAATTTGGCTTGTATCAAGGAAATACAAGCAGAAAGAAGAAAGTATTGTCTCGTTGAAAGCCGGAACTCTCCATCGGTTCTACAAAAATGTCGAAAATTTTATAAATTGAACTCTTGAGAGCTTTTATGCTCTGGAGATCTTCCAAGTAACCAATTTCTACTGTTAGATTGAACTTAGAACAACCCTTTTTTTGGGGCATGATATGGGGATATTTTACATGACTATGCAAAGCATTCCAACATGCGGATATTTACATGAGTAAGGAAATGAAATCATTTTGTATTACAATTGTTTCTTTGTAGTGAGAGTACAATGGCTCTTCACCTTTGTTCTTTTGCATCTGAGATGGTTACACCGAAGTTATTATGGATAAATGTTTAGAAAAATGTAAATAGTGATTAATTTCGGTACATCTCGATTTATTCGGTATTAAATTTAAAAAATAAAATTTACTATTTATTAATTTCTTATTACACATTTATAACCGATCAAATCCTGATATGCGCAAAACTTTGATTGGTAGTTGGTTGAAAATTGAATTAATTATTGGTTTCTAAATCAGTGAGAATAAAAAATACTAAGCATATCACATCATCAAGTCTAATTCTAATACATCTATCTAACAATAACCACCGTTTATACACTATTAATATAGAAAAAAAGATTCTAAATATAAATTAAAGCACGTAGATTTTTTTGTTGAATATTTAAAGCCAAAAATAAAGAAGAGAAGAGAAAAGTGAGAGATGGAATTCCTGGACAATAATGATGATTACCATTAAGGACTCATTTAAGACAACAAAAACTGTAATATGAGATCGAGAGCTTGCTGTCTCTGTCCGAGGGACCAAGCCCGAATATAAAATTTACAAGTAGGTAAGGTTTGTCAAATTTTACTTGAAATTTTCCACCCTTTGTCAATTTTAAATATAAATATATTTAAAAATTACCTATTACAATCAAATCTTAACCACTTCTTATTATTATAAAAATCAACTATATATTCTATATTTTATCGGTGACCTAGCTTGTGGAATATAAGAATGGTGTATTCTCTCTTTTGTATTTTTCTTTGACTTGTGGAAAGAAGTTTAGTTAAAGATCATGGCCCACTCTCGATTTTCGTTAGTTCAGTCGTACTATTTACTAAAGTCCCACTTTGTACATGAGTATCATGTTGATTGCTTCCTTCCCTCTTATAAAAATATATATTCGAATGATATTTTAAATCATATTGCAATCGATCTTGCAGCTGATCTCGATATACAGTATTCTGGATAAGGTGCTAGGGAAAAAAAAAAAGATATTTATACTATATAACATGAATTGAATAAATATTTAAGCTATAAGACACCAAATCGTCTTGTACGGTTTTAACTGTATATGATATGACAAGCAATTAACCCAAGTAGATTTTATTTATTACTCCCATCATGACCACATGCCCTACAAAGCGAACATAGTACAAAAACTTTACGCATAATTAATTTAAAATTATTTTCAATTTAACTTCTATTTATATTATAGTGTTGGAATTGGATTTTTGTTCTCTTCTACAAACGAATAAAGGCAGAAGACGTCAGAATCAAGATCACCAACACAAGTGGTTGTCATAATCATCATCATCAGCAGCAGCAGCAGCCAGCAGGAGAGAATCAATCAACCCATCAATGGAAGGTGAGATCAGAAACTTCTTCACAGTATGGATTTCAGCTTTTGCATCACTCACCTACTGTTTTCTAATCGGCAAGATCATCCCAAAAGGACTTTCAAGGCTCCTTGCAATCCTCCCAGTTATCTGTCTGTTTCTCATCCTCCCTCTCAATCTCCACTCTATAATTCTTGGAACTCCCTCCACTTTCTTCCTTGTTTGGCTTGCCAACTTCAAGCTTCTCCTTTTCGCTTTTGGTAGAGGCCCTTTATCATCCGACAACAACCCACCTCCCTCTCTTTCAAGTTTTTTGGCCTTAGCTTGTTTTCCCATCAAAATCCAACAAAAACCCACCAAAAACATCAACAAAACACCTCATGTTCTCAACTATTTATTGCAATTTCTTCTCGTAGTTGAATTTGTATATATCTACCTCAACAAAGAATGTATCCACCCAAATATCATGCTCTGTCTATATTGCTTCTATCTGTATATCTTCTTGGAGGTTCTCTTTTGTATTGTTAGAGATTTGGTTCGGTTTTTGATTGGTTTAGAGCTCGAACCACAATTCAACAAACCATTTTTGTCAACTTCACTACAAGACTTCTGGGGCAGGAGATGGAATCTAATGGTCTCGGACATTCTACGGCAGACAGTCTACGATCCTGTCCGGTCAGTTTCCAGCCCTCTGATCGGGACCAAGTGGGCCCCAGTTCCGGCAATTCTTGCTACTTTTGTAGTGTCTGGTTTGATGCATGAGCTGCTTTTTTACTACTATGGAAGAGAGTTACCTAAGTGGGACCTCACGTGGTTCTTTGTCTTGCATGGGGTGTGTATGGCGGTTGAGATCGTTGTGAAGAACGTTTTGAGACACAAGTGGCCAACAGGGTTGCTGCCTAGGTTGGTGTCTACGCCACTGGTGGTGGCTTTCGTGGCGGTCACCGGGTCGTGGTTGTTTATACCGGAGCTGTTGCGGTGCCAATTTGACGTTAGGGGGCATCGAGAGTTGGTTGAGTTCATGGAATTTTTGAAGGAAAATGTGATTGGAACATCATTGGCATGACTTGAATTTTATTTGGGCTCAATGTTCAAAGATGTTACATCAAATTGAGTTGATATTCAACAAAAATGTCTCAATTTTTCTTTTGAAAATGCAATTTAGTTTGATCTATCCTTTTGACTACAGGATCTGGTTTGTCATGATCTATTCTAGCTATTGATTCTCTCGAATTCTAGTTTTGCAGCAGTCGGTGGTGGTCATTACAAGACCAAATCTCCCGAGAAAGATAGTGTAAAAAGTTTTGGGTCTACAATGCAATTCAAATTTTCTAGACAAATCAACTAGTTTTTTTATTTAATATTGTATTAGTGTAAATGTGTGTTGCTAATTCGCTCGGAGAAAGGGAATTATCTTGTGTAATTTTATAATTGATACAATATCATTTGATTGAAATTTTTATATAAATAATTACTTTTAAAATGTTATTAAAGTCAGCACGATTTTATACTTTAAAATATCCACACAATAATTGTCCGAATTTTAATTTAATATCTTGTTAACGTTTACTTTTAATTTCAAGCACGAGAACAAACTTAATTTACGTGTAATTTTGTAATTGGTACAATATATTTTAGTTAATTTGTATACGTAAAGAGTTACATTTAACGTTATTAAAGTCAACATGATTTTATTTTTTTAAATTTCCACCTTAAGAATAAAGCTTCTCGCGTATTCCAAACAAAAACCTATTATTAATATAAACTTGATAGATGAGGCCAACATGCAATATGCATTATATGAAATGAATGATATATGACCTTTTTTTAATTAGTTTTCAAACCCTTGGCACTCTTTTTACATTTAAAGGTACAGCAAAAGAAAAAGGGGCTTTGTTGACATTCATGAAGGAGACAAAACGAGCATCCACTCTCATGAAAAATAGAATTGGCGACCAAGGGTCCTACTCCAACCCACCTTTTTAAATTACCAAAAATTTACTAATGACTGAAAACAAAAACTCACATTACACTCAATCGCCAGTAGTGGTAATTGAGTATCTCATTTGACAATTTTATTTCTTTATTTTATTAAAACATAAGATATAGATATAAGTTTCTTTTTAATAGGAGTTGCAATCTCCCGATTAGAGGAGCAGTCATCTGGATTATACTATCAATTATCTATCTCAGTAGATCCTGACAATTAAATTATGGGAGAAGTCATCCAAATCACACTATTAATGATCCTCATGTTAATTCTCTGACCCGTAAAGTATTAGTGTTAGAAAAAATCAATGTAAAAAAATAAAGGAAAATTTACAAGTTAGAAGAAGTTTAAATTTAATTGACAATAATCTAACATCCATGTCATCACATAAAAATTAAGAAATTAATTTAAATTAAAGTTTAAAATTGTCTTCAATTGCTTTAAAATACAGGAGATTCTTTTGAAGATATAATTTAAAATATAGTAATCATCCATGTCTATGCAATCTCATGAAAAAGTAAAAATAAAATATAATTTAAAATATTTTAAAGATCTATTTAATAATCCTAAACTCCGATCCCAAAATGTTAAGAATTAGCATTTTAAAGCCCCTTTCGGTGGCGTTTTACTTTATTGATTTGTATGATCACACTTAATTTAATGCAATATATGTGATGTACATATCCCCTATCAAAGTGAACGATAAATACAAAAATATGACCCAAAAATCTATAATTAATTCGTTGTTTGCAATCTCATATATTAGTATTACAAACACAAAAGAGAATCACATCAGAAACTTCATCATCACAAGGCTCTTTGCCATTTCATTAAAAAGAAAATCATTTGTGAAATTGATTCATCGAATGCATCGTGTATCTCCATCTTCTAGTTACATCCGACACACATGTTCCTTTCAAAATCTACTTATTAGGGATCCCCGTCTCAATGTCTTCTAGATCATATTCGACACACACATTCCTTTCGAAGCCTACCTAATAAGGATTCTCTATCTCAATCTCTACTTTATTCACTTGGGTCCCTACAAGCTTTATCTTGTTTGGATTTTAACTTAAGAGGTTCTGCCTTTTGCTTTTGAAAAAAGCCCTTTATTATACCACTATACACTTTAATTCATTGTTTTGTAGATCTCTAATGTTGTAAATATAATTTATCTGCAATAATTGTTCATTTATTTTTAGTTTTGAGACAAACGTATGTGTAATAGTTATAATTCATGTGTTTCATTATGTAAAATGAAATTTAAGTATGGAGAATATATAGATATATATATTACTCAAATTTAATTAAATACTTTGTAAAAAAGTAATAACTGAAATATTTGTTACATATTAGTCTAACAAAGAGCAAATTCAAATTGACCACTACTAAACTTACGTCCTCTAAATATTATTAAACCAAGTTGAATCTAGATTCTAGCACAATGCGTATGCCCATGTTTTAATCATATCTTTTCGTATTAAGAAAGAAGATAATCAAATTAACTAATCTCAAATCTCAATTCTTGATAATAATACGTACGATAAGAAATTGTTTTTGGAAAAATTAAAAGAGTACTTATTTTAAGTGTTTTAAGAAATAATTAAAGCTTTAAAATCAAGTCAAAGATTAAAAAAAAAAATCTTTAAAATGATTTAATTAATTAATATATCTTAGGTAAAAATTGAAGGTTGGGATTCGTTTATTATAATATATCCCATTTAATAGGATTTTTTTTTTTTTTTTTAAAATACATTATTATTTAATGGTTAGTTACAACTTATAAGCAACTTCATAGTTGAATAGTTTAATAATATCATATAAGCAACTTACATAAAATCTTGAACTATACATATTATTTTATCTCAATAAATCTTGATAAATTCATACTTATTGATTTCAAATATTATTTAAATTTATATTTTAAAAATAATTATAATATATGGGATCTAAAGTCAACAGTTTAGAAGAGTGAAAAAATAAAATAGAAGACAAGTTAACTCTATTTAACAACCTTGTACATGCATCTGATGCCTGATGGGGTGTTCGACTTTCTTCTCTATTGCATAAATACACACAGAAAGGATCATCATCATCTTAAGCTTGTTGACAAGCAATCAGAATATTCAATGTGGAAGCAAATGGGATCAGAAACTTGATCACGGTATGGCCTTAAAAACCACCCTTTGATCATATTCTCAGATATGCTTCACTGTCTCTTCTTCTAGCTGCATTTGTAACTGTTTACGTCAACAAAGTGAATTGAATAATTCCACCAAACAATCGTGTTGTTTCTCTATTGTGTTTTTATGCACTTTTTCCTAGGCTGCAACTGCAACATAGCTGTTGCTGGTGTCCTATTCCTAGTTGGGCTCTTTTTATGTGTCGAGCTCGAGCCACCGTTCAATACTTCATTGCAAGATTTCTGGGGTCGTAGATGGAACATTATGGTTTCAAACACTCTACATTCAAATGTATATGTTCCGGTCCGATCAATCTCCAGTCGTTTGATTGGAAGAAGCTGTGCTCATTTTCTGGCAATTCTAGTAACATTTTTTGTCTGGTGTGATGCATGAGCTACTTTTTTAATACTATGGAGGAGAGAATTCTAGGTGGGACATCACATGCTTCTTTCTCTTGCATGGTGTGTGTGTTGATATTGAAATTGTTGTGAAAAGGACTTTCAGAGGCAAGTCGCCACAAGGGCTGCCTAGATTCTTGGCCACACCGCTGGTGGTGGCTTTTGTGGTGGCATCGTGGCTGCTTATATCGTCGCTGTTACATACTGTCGATGTGAAGGAGTGTTATTGTCATCCGGGATTGATCAAGAATATTGTGAGCCAATATATGCTCCTATTAATCGCTAATTTAGTAATTAACATTATTTGAAATGACGAGTTGTGTTTTCACGTATTATTAGAATATGCAAGATGTGATCGGTTCATGGATCAGTCAAATCTTATGTACGCAATTTATTCATGAATATGTCATAATTAAATTAGACAATGATTTGATATATTTTTTTCACATATATGGTACCTATTAATAGTTATATATTCAACTAGTTATCAATATTCATAATTGTTGACGATCGGAATCGGTCAACACCGGTCGGGGGTCGGAACCTCGCCGACGGAACGATTTGTACGGGGCCGGCGGTGAAGACCGTGCCGAGCCGGGGGTGAAGACCATCCCGGGCGTCAGCTTGGTGGTAGGAGTTGTACACCAATAACACCTATAAGGTTGAGGGTTCAACTCCGGACGCGATCCCAATAGGCCAAAAGGGGTTGCCCGGGATGGTCTTCACCCCCGGCTCGGCACGGTCTTCACCGCCGGTCCCGTACAAATCGTTCCGTCGGCGAGGTTCCGACCCCCGACCGGTGTTGACCGATTCCGATCGTCAACAATAATCATATTTGTTCAATCGAAATTCATAAAAATTTGATTGTTGATTAATTTGCACATAACCATATATATATAATCGCTATTTGAAGCTTAAACACAAACCATCATATATGATTGTGTAAAAATTAAGAGGAAGATCATTTTGATATCAATCTAATTCAACAAAGAGAAGCTTCCCCATTTGAATACAAGTTTCAGACACTAACATAACTCCATAACTAACATAGTCGCTCTCCGTTCATGGAGCCCAATCTGATGCCTTGCAAAGGTCTAACTAGTGTTGCAAAAAGCACTAGACACGGGGAGGTCATTCGCCTGGCTTCTAGCGCCTAGGCATTCAATAGACAACTTAAAAGAACAGGATTTTTTAAAAAAATTTAAAAAATTTATCAGCCGCCTAGGGCTGTCCAATCGGCCGTCTAAACGGGCAAAAAATATATATAAAAATAACTTGGCTTCCTAAAGCCGCATTACGATTATAGAACTGGAGGCGAAGACTATTTGAGCTTGATATCAAAAGGCGGATCTTATAGATTCAAGCTCTACATATCCATGGACATTAACACATTAACAAAAGCACCTGACTACACTCCTCTAGTTACCAATATATATAACTTCAGTGACAAAAAGAATAACTTTTGATTGATCCACTTTAATTACTAATTTCAACTTTAAGCAAAAAGGTCGATCCACTTGATTTCACGCCAATTTCATGGAAACCAATTATCTTTTGAAAACTGCAACGTTAGAAGGCAATTGAAAAAACAATTAAAGTATGTTTGGAATTATTTTTAATGTGTTTATTATAATTTTTTAAATGTTAATTTCAAAAATTGATAATTATATAAATGTATTTGGTATTATTTTTAAAAATAAATAAAATAGCTGTTTGATATTAATTTTTTTGAACATGTCTTTTGAAAATGGTGAAAAACATTAAATGGTTATGTTTTAAATTTTTAGTTTTTAAAAATTTTTAATTTTTCAAAATCATTGCATTTGAATGCAAGGGGTCCGTGAATGTTTTATACTTCTAAAAGAAATAATTCCAATAAAATATAACCAAGTTCAAAAAACGCTGCATGGAAACTCTTGCGAATGCTGATGTGTCAATATATGATGGGAGAATTGTTCTTTAGCGTGGTTCGCGCGGTCCATATGTCTGAGTAGACAACTGATCCACGTGCAAGTATTTTACTCTGGTGAGATTTTTTTTGACCAACCAATAAATTACTGACACATAAGCCTTACAAGGTCTAAAACGTTTGACACGACAACTTATCTCAGGTCGTAAACCTAGTTACAATTTCGGTTACGGGGCAACCAACCTAACCGATCCAGTATACCCGGAAAGATGGATCATAACGGCAGCGTTTCACGCCATTCAACATCCTTGATTGATGAGTGCGCACCAAACTAATGCGAAAATATCATTTTTATCTAAAAAATGAAAATGAAACAAACTAATGCGAAAATATCATTTTTATCTAAAAAATGAAAATGAAACTAATACGAATTCATCGTTTTTTGTTTTATGTTCATTTTTTTTTAATGTTCAAAAATAAGGTTTAGTAATAGTATTTTTCATTTTAAAGAGTTTAATACGAATTCATCGTTTTTTGTTTTATGTTCATCTTTTTTTTTTTAATGTTCAAAAATAAGGTTTAATAATATTATTTTTCATTTTAAATAATTTTTCAGATTGTTTTCTATTACTTTTGCTATGTTATTTTCTGTATAATATAATTTTATTCTCAATTATTATTGGTTGCTTCAACTTACAAAAATTGACATAATTTTTACCTAATTAATTGAATCAAAATTGGTTTTCTATTCCTGCATGAAATGTCAAAGGTTTCGGATTAATATTTGTAATTATATATAATTGTATAGCAAGTAATTTGAAAACAAAGTCTAAATATTTTTTTTAGAAGTTATATTTTCGTAATAAAATGTTAACATTTTTAATTTTTATTAAACTACACATAATAAGGTCTCGTGAACTTAGCTTGTTATGTAATATAATATTCTTTTTATTACATTTATACATCATATTTATTAACTTAATCTCGATAAAATGATCATGTGAATATAATTAAGTTCTAATATCCTTTTCATAATTTTAATTACTTTTCTTTTTATATGTATTTTATATTATAGGAATTAAATCACATACCGTTACATTGTTATATGATAATATGAATATAATTAAGTTTTAATATGTTTTACACCATTTCAAGAAATTTTATCATTTCTTATCAAGTTAAAATTCCTTATCAATTGAGTTAGATGTTAATCTCCCATACCATATATATATATATAATATTTCTTAACACCATAAGATCCACTATTAATATAATCACAAACGTCTATATATATATATACACTCAAATCCATTATAACATCACACATTTCTTCTCTCTTACAAACTAATTAACACAAACACAAAAGAGAGATGATCAAAACACCAATCACCAAACAACAAGAATCAATTATGCAAGGTGAGATCAAAAACTTGATAATTGTATGGATTTCAGCTTTTGCTTCTCTCACCTATTGTTATCTCATCACCAAGATCACTTTCAAGGCTCCTTGCAATCCTCCAACAATCTGTCTCCTTCTCATCCTCCCTCTCAATCTCCACTTCATGTTCCTCTCAGGCTTCACAATTTTCTTCCTTGTTTGTCCCACCAACCTCAAACTTCTTTTATGTGCCTTCCACAAAGGCCCTTTATCACCACACCCATCTCTCAGTCTCCCACGCTTCATCGCCATCGCTTGTTTTCCCATCAAAATTCAACAACAAAATCAACCAAACCCTAAACCACCACGTCTTAGTATTCTCAAATTTGCCTCACTATGCCTTCTTTTAGCTGCCTTTGCACCCATCTACACCAACAAACAACATGTCCACCCAACCATCATGTTGTTTCTCTATTGCATAACTATATATGTTATGCTAGAGTTGCACTTAAATGTGGTTAAAAGCCTAGTTAGATTCTTCATAGGCGTTGAGCTCGAACCACAGTTCAATAATCCCTTTTTAGCTACATCGCTACAAGACTTTTGGGGTCGTAGATGGAACGTCATGGTCTCAGATATTCTCCACCTGGTTGTTTACGTTCCGATTCGGTCAGTTTGCGGTCGTTTGATTGGTGGCAAGTGGGCCAAATATCCAGCAATTCTAGCAACATTTTTGGTGTCGGTTTGTTGCATGAGGTGCAACTATATTACTATGGAAGAGAGAAGCCTAGATGGGATGTCACATGCTTCTTTCTCTTGCATGGCTTGTGTGTGGATGTTGAAATTGCTTTGAAAAGCAAGTTGAGAGGCAAATACCCGAAGGGGTTGCCTAGATGGGTGGCAGGACCGCTGGTGGCGGTTTTCGTGGTGGCTACTGCGTCATTGTTGTTTAGACCGGTGTTGTTACGTAATGGTATTGATGTTAAGACACGAAATGAATTTATTGCTTTCTATGAATTTTTGAAAGAAATATTGAATTTTTATGTAAGAAATTGGCATTGATTTTGCTACAATTGGAGTCAATAATTGTGCTAGTTAAGTTAATCATAATTGAAAGGTAGGTCAATTATAGATTGATAAATGTATGCATTGAAAGTTCTTGATAGTTTAAATTAATTTTATTTTTAGATTGGACTTGATAGGTCCAACTCAACTACTCTTGATGTATATAATAATAGTGATTTGAAAATATTGAGATTAAGATAAGGATTTTATTTTCTTAAAAAAAAAAACACTTTATTTTTTGACAATTTGATAACACTATAAGTGTTTGACATGATGCCATGATATATGTGTGGCTATTATCATTGAAGACTTATAGTTATTAAGATGTTTTTTTAAAGCTATCAATTTATATCAATCACAATTTTTTTTTCTAGGACTTAACTACCTTACTGGTTGAATAATTTTACTCAATAATTACAACTATTGGATTAGTTTCAATAACCACCCTTACAACTAATCCAATAGATATAATTTATGGGTAAGGTTACTTAATCATTAAGATACTCAAATAATTTTTTCTAATAGAGAAAAAGAATGTAGCTTTAAATTCCTTCTTTGAATTTGTCAAATTTTTAGGTTAAATATTTAATAACTCATTCTCAGTCACGTGATAATAAAATTACAAATCCACACATGAACCTACTAATAGAGGTATTCTTTCAATATACCTTCAGAAAATTTTGTTTCCGTCCGATATCTTTCTCTAGTAATTTTGTTTCCAACACATACTCCATACTCATAGAGAAGGGAAAAAAAAAAGAAGCGAAAATTGTATCCAACAAACTTTTTATTTTTTTCTTTTAAATATTACAATTAACTTAAGATTTTAGGGAGAAAAAGATGACTTGAACTTATTACTTTTAAGGTATAAGTATAAAAGATTGTTATTTGATCAACCCCATCTTCTGGAATACGGAGTTATTAATATTCTCTGAATATTCATATTTTGCCATGATATCATATAATAATTTGTAATCGGAGACAATTCTCAAATAATAATTACACCTTTTTACACGTTTCAAGTAAGTTGATGCATAAGGTTAAAATCTTCATCTCTCAATAGAATAAAAAAAAAAATTTGAAGCAACAAAATTGTCTCCTTACAACAAGTAGCAGGAGGAAATTGGAAGCGCAACCCGCTCGTCCCAGGTGTGTAGGCTTTCTTTTCCATGAGACTGGTTATAAGACTTATAACTGCTTATGGATTTTGGATCGAGCTCATTGATCATGAAGGGCTCCAGTTTGGGTGCAGGCCCGAATTACAACACATAGTTTACCTACTAATCATTTTTATGTAATAATTACTCAATATGTAATTCCATACATTTTTTTTTTCTTATTCTGAACTCCGTACTATTATGTATGATTTGATTGGTTTTGTGACGTTATAGAATCGATTCTCATATGAAAAAATGAGTGAAAATCTCGCAATTGTTCAATTTTCTTCTTTCATATAAATCTTTTTAGGTTGTAATTGTAATGGCCGAATTGAGAAATTTGCCTTGTTTGGCTTTGTACTCCCCTAAAAATAATACAAAAGTTGGTGTTTATCTGTCTCTTTGTACATTTGTATTGCTGTGATCTGTAGACATTAAAGATGATAGGCAAGCGAGAAAAAGCAATGATGGTAATATAGTTTAATCTAGTTGTTAAGTGATTTTAAAGAAAGCAGAATGATTTTGAAACCCTTTATTTTTAATTTTAGTGATCTATCTTTGGAGAATTGAAGTTAAATAATCCCGAAACAAAAAGATTTATCAATATATGTTTAAAGACGTTAATCGAAACGGACAAGAATTATATAAGATTTTGTATTATATATAGAACTAAAAATGAACATTATCTCTTTTGACGTAAAACTAGGAATTAAATTGTTCTTTGGCACGAGTGTGGATATCTATTTTGTATTGAAAGGCAAAACGAGCCGAGTTGCCTGGAATTTTAGCAGTCCAGTTGGTGGTGGCGTTCGTGACGGTTATTGGCGAATGGTGGCTGTTGATAGCAGTTCTATTACACTGTATGTTTATGTTAAGGCACGCAATAGATATATTGCTTGCTTGCATAGATATGTGAATTGTGATGGACATATATATTGAAGGGCAATCCGTAACATTCACGTTGAAAATTTTTTCTATTAAGTATTAATGTCCACATTGACTACATAGGACTTGCTTAAAAGAAAATTATTCTTTGCAATGAAATCCACATTCTTTTTTGTGTTTTTATTTAACTTACTAGTTGAGAACTAATCAAACAATACTAGTCCCATCCGGTTACATGCCAACTCAACATGGGCAGAGAGATGATTTCCTCTATACATACAATATTCCTCTATACATACATACATACATACATGTATATATATATATATATATATATATCATGGTTTACATCTAATTTCTTCCTCTCTGACAAACAAACACAAAAGCATCAATGGAAGGTGAGATAAGGAACTTCATCATAGTATGGTTTTCAGCATTTGCATCTCTTAGCTACTGCTACACCATCAATAAAATCATCCCAAAATCACTTTCAATTAGGCTCCTTGCAATCCTCCCAACAATCTGTCTCCTCCTCATCCTCCCTCTCAATCTCCACTCCATCATTATCTCAGGCTTCACCATCTTCTTCCTCGTTTGTCTCACCAATCTCAAACTCCTCTCATTTGCCTTCCACAAAGGCCCTTTATCGTCCTACCCTCCTCTCAATTTCCCACATTTCCTTGCCATAGCTTGTTTTCCCATCAAAATTCAACGAAACACCACCAAAAATTGCCATAAATCACCTCGTGATTATATTCTCAATCATGCCTCACAATTTCTTCTTCTTGTTGCACTTCTACCTATCTACATCAACAAAGAAAATGTCCACCAAAATGTCATGTTGTCTCTCTACTGCATCTTCGTGTATATTATCTTGGACATGTACTTAGACATGGTTCGAGACTTGGTGCAATTCTTCATAGGCGTTGAGCTCGAGCCGCAGTTCAATAAACCGCACCATTCTACTTCGTTGCAAGATTTCTGGGGCCGCAGATGGAATGTCATGGTTTCGGACATCCTACGGTGGGCAGCATACAAACCTGTGAGGTGCATCTCTAGCCGTCTGATTGGTGACAAGTGGGCCAAGTATCCAGCAATTCTCGCAACATTTTTCGTGTCTGGTTTGATGCATGAGTTGCAATTGTATTACTATGGAAGAGAGAAACCTAGGTGGGACGTCATGTGCTTCTTTCTCTTGCATGGACTCTGTGTGGATATTGAAATTGCTTTGAAAAGCAGTTTCAATGCCAAATGGCGGCCAGGGTTGCCTAGATCGGTGGCAGCACCGCTGGTGGTGGCTTTCTCGGTAGTTACCGCCTCGTGGTTGTTTGTACCCGGACTGTTACGTAATGGGGTTGATGTTAAGGTAAGAAATGAGTTTATTACTTTCAAAGAATTTGTTGAAGGATATTGCAAGGCACTTAATCTTTGTTCCTAGTTACAAGTGGCATGACTTTGCTTAAATTTGTGTCAATCATTGTGTTGTAGTTAATTAGTTAATAAGATTGATTAAAACGATAATTAGATTCAACAATGTAAATTTGTCATGGTTTAATTGTGACATATTGTAAATTTATTATGAATAAGAATTCTTTATTTATTCAATCTTATGTATAGAAGATTACATGATTGAGCAGGACTTGTATGCATGCATGTATGTATATATATATACATACATACATATATGTCATAGCACTTTAGACAACACAGAATTTTCATGTATGCAACCAAAGTCCTGCATTACAAGTAACCATTTCTTCAATGAGTTTCAAATCTAGCAAACTCGATGCACTTACAAGACCATCCTAGTTTAGGAGAGCTTAAATAGGAGAACATCACCGTAAAGCTACATATTTGTTTTGTCCGTACTCCTGATTCCAAATTGATAACACAAATAACAAATAAATCGTCACCAACAAAATTCGTAGTATATACAAGTAACCACTTCGTCAATAGGCACCAAATTTAATAAAGTTGGCACGGTAACTACGGTTACAAGATCATCAAAATTGAAGAGGGTTTAAAAAGAGAGAATTTAGATTTAACACAATTAGGATATCGTCAAGTTTAAGAGAGCTTAAACAACAGGGGATCCAAATTTAACAATATTAATAATACAAGTAAAAGATTATCATAGTTTAATGGATCAATTCTCACCAATCGTATATTATATAATAGTTTGTGTGTAGTTTTTTTATTTATTGTTGGAATAATTATCTATGTTTTATAAGAGTAAATATTTAAACCATGTAAATATTATTTAATTTCAGTAAGTTCAAATAGATTTTTTATTTTTTTTAAGGATTAAAAAAAAAAAAAACTTAAATAAGAGAGGATCCAAATTTAGTAAAGTTATTAATACAATTACAAGATCATCATGGTTTCAGAGACCTTAAGTAAGAAAGGATCGTATGAAGCCACATTCATTCTGTCCACTCCTCCAAACGGGTAGTACAAGTAACCAATAAAACATCACCAATAAAATCCCTGCCGTACACGTAACCTGATAGCCGGCCAGCCGGGTGCACAGGGTTCCAACCCTTGACCCGAACCAGATTGTTCAAGCCACCCTCAATGACCATACAAACTCCTTGCAACACAAAGAACCAAGTGATATCTCCAACGTGGGTTCCTTCCCACACGCGATGTAGTGAAACATGAGCTCATGCACCACCACAGACACTACAAGACTGACAATAAGAGCCACCACCTTTGTCTGGCCATATCCTACAATATCCTTCAAAGTTTTCCGGGTCCGATGATAGATAGCTTGCCTTAAAATATCCGAAAAATAACGGTTCCACCTCTCCTACCCCAAAAGTCCAACGAAGTAGACAAATATGGCTTGTTGAATAGTTGCACTAGCTCATACCTAGACATGACTAGAACCCAAATGGCTCTATAGTCTGTAGGTCAAGACCATAGAGAGTCCATAAAATATCAATAAACCATGCAAAAATAATATGAAAAGTGGGTAAAAGTGAGTAAAACCAAGTTGACATAGTTTTTTGTGAGAAAGCCACAGGGCCTTGGTTGAGGCACGAGAGAAGAAGCTTGAAAGAATAAATAAATGCTATGAAGAAAGAAGTGATTCCTCTAAACAAGCTTGATGAGAAGTATATACCAAGGAAAAATTGAGAACATGTAGAAAACGGGTGATAGAGAGAAGATTTTAAGTGTGCCACTTGGGATCTTAATTTGTGACTAAAATATAAGAATAGAGTAATTAATTAAACTAAGAGCAGACAATAGGAGTAGTCATTATGATCAGCTCCACTTTCTCTCCTTTTTATCTCTCTCTCTGTGTTAATTTTCTCTGTGGCTCAAGAATGGTGCATTGATGATAAAATGAAACAAATGTCTATTACAATTACAAGGCATCACTGTTGGGTTCTTATGGTTTAGAATCTGGTTTTTATTAGATGGATCAATCGAAAATGAAATAAGTCGGTTGACTTATTTAAGATAGAGGACCATACATTGCTTGATTTGGGTACTATACTACTAGAGAAATCAAATATGTTATTCAATATGTTGGCTTGGTCGTATGATATAATGAAGTTGTGGATTTGACAACAATTAATAGTTCAAAAGAAA
Organism: Litchi chinensis; assembly: GCA_019925255.1. NCBI lineage: Eukaryota > Viridiplantae > Streptophyta > Magnoliopsida > Sapindales > Sapindaceae > Litchi > Litchi chinensis. The sequence continues at coordinate 28,095,351 of CM034469.1, read as the reverse complement.
TTAAATATATCTTATCATATGACTATTTTAATTGGGTGGCCGCTATCTCATCGAAGGAAGTCAAATTTTATATGATTTTATCGAGTAGCATATCATGTCAAATAAATTATAATGATCTATGAAACCACATTCGAATTCATATTTGAAATGAATGAAATCTGATCCATGAGATTTTATGTACATAATATATATTGATAAATATATATATAACAAAAAAAAGTTTTACATTCTTTTAACTATTATAATATAAGGTTTAATTATCTTACTCATCCAGTAATATTATTCATCAATTGGAGCAATTGGATTGATTATAATGATGGTTATTGAAATCAATTCAAAGACTATAATTGATGAATAATGTTACTGATTGGGTAAGCTAGTTAAACTCATATAATATTAAAAGATTAACACTTAATTACCTTAATTTGAAATTAAAGAAGCTTGAATGATCAGAAGTTGATCAATTAGATCTAATGAATTTATTTACATGTGGACAAAGTGGCTTTTGTAGCAAATATTTTTCTTAAATATAATGTGAAAGAGAGATTTGAATTCGAGATAACTACTTTATGGAAACATGTGATTACCACCTAATATAAGTTTATAACTAGGACCACTATAACTAGTTTTTTCCGGTTTTCAAATGTCTTAAGGTTGATCTTCTAACAAATTATTAATACCTTCATTCAAATTTAAATTTAATAATGCATGTGTTATATATATAATAATCGATAAGGACAGGGCAAGGAAACTTTAATATTTTGATTTCAAATTTAATTAAATAACATATATTATTCACTACAGAAATTTTCAACCCTCTGATCTGTATGCCCTCACATACACATGAATTTAATAGAAGCAATTATTATCGTTGAGAGCTTAACAAGGGGCTAGAACTCCATGGTCAAACAATGTCTTGATATTCACACCCACGGATGACTCTTACAAAATACTTTTTATGTGACTGTAGACCCTTGCAAGCAAGGCCCGTGATAAATCAAGTTGTTGAGAGACTCCTGGGTGTAATAGCATGCATACACCTGCATGTTCCATTGTCAACATGTCGGACCACAAAATTAGTCGTGTGTAAGATTACAATGGATAGATAGGAGATAAATCATCCAAAATTTTTACCTAGTACTTGATCCATACACCTTTAAAAAAAATTACTACAATTAATTGAGAATTTGGATAGGTGGAGATGGTTAAAGTTGGGGAACCAAATTAATTTTTGAAGATATATAACCTTCTTTGTTCTATAATAAAACTTCATATACACAAAAGAAAATTTGAAATTTTCTGGAGACAGGGTGTCCCCAGAGTGATGGCTACGGGGCTTGGACATAATGACAAGATTCAAATCAATAAACTTAATACTGTATCCAAAAGAAATATATTATTAGTCTAATTTTATCTTATTGGAAATATGTACGGTTTGAATGTGGATATCGTAAACGAGGAGCTAGTTATTACCCTTGATACATTAATAAGGTGGCAGTCGCTAGTTGCTCACAGTTGGTGGCTAACGTGGACTACATGCAGACACATTCACACTGACCGAAGTTACAAAAACAGACACATAATCGATTAAGATGAAGAAAAAATTGTGCAAACCAAGATATTATTATTACAGCAGATATCTCAGTAAATGACTCACATTCAATGAGAATACAAGGCCTCAACCTTTGACAATCCTTCAACCTCCTAATATATACGATCACAAGTTACAGCAGCAAGAGCATTATTGGAAAGAGACTGGTTTGGTTTTAGAACCGATGGAAGAGAGGAGGAGGGTGGTACAAAAACAAACACAGGCTATTGTGTCAATGATGCTAGTGATGATCTTGTCTTCAATGGTTTCACCGGGGCTGTCCTGCGCGACGCCGTCCAAAGACCGAAGAGGATGCAAGGACTGTGTGTTTGATCAGATGAAGTACGGGTGCCCATCATGTGTGCCATTGCTGCAGTGCATGGCTAGGTGCCTCTGGGGTGGGACTTCAAGGACCAAATGCATCCAAAAATGTGACTGCAATGGTGGCAAACCAAAGCTCTCTGATTGCAAAAAGTGCATGTCCAGGTGCAAGTGCAGCTGCATTGCTTAGACAATAATAGTGATAACTTCTTTTGTGTTCTTAATTACTAGTATGTGGTGGATTTCGTGTTTTTGAAATGTTAATTCTCCGTTTTTAACGCTACATTTGTTTGAGCAAGCAATTCATATATCTTACAATGAATTCATAATTTACTTGCTTTTTAACAACATCGCCCTTTTCTTGATAATTTTTAGTGATTTGGTGTCAGTTTTCATGAATCAATTAAATACCGACCATACGTACATGAAAAAACCATCCATCTTTTGAAAATAGACCGAACAATTTAATACTCAATATTTCGCTTTTCACATTTCTATAAGAATTAGATCCTTCTCTTTGATACACTAGTAGAAGCAAAAGAGAATATATTTTGATATTATTGATATACCATTACTAATTATAGTTTGTGTCAATTCACACAAACTTGTCCACTTCAACATTGTTAAACAAATTTAAAATATATATATATATATATCTTAACACTCAAATTACATTTACAATTATAAATTACGCATAAGTTAAATTGATACTCTCGCTGATGTAATTGCAGTAGTTAATATACTTTCCTTTACACATCCATGAAATGCCTTGAAATATCAAATTACGGATTCGACTCTCACCGTACACATACTTATTGCCGAAGAAATCTTTGCAAACATCGAAAGCCTAAATAGTGAGCACAAAATCTCTCCATTTCTTGACCACCACCGCTCTCTTCACAAACTTGGGCCTCCATCTGCTCCATCATGTGATCAAAATTACAACATGGACTCCACTCAAGCAGATGATCAACATGATAATAACAATCAGACCCCATTTTGGCATCACATATCCCATCAAGGATCTCCTGTAGCTCCACGATCCGACGGCTGAGCTTCCTCCTCGCCTCCCTCACCGTCGGATTGACTCCGGGGACCGAGTCCAGCCTCAGTAGTAGACCCATCAGCGCCTCGTTCATCCTTAGCTTCTCCTTCTCGTCGCTCCTGACGGCGTCCACCGTCTCCTGCCGCTGGATCAGCTTCTGCAAGGCGTCTGCTTCGGACTTGACGGAGGACATTGTCTTGTAGAGTTTGCCGATTAGGTGGGCCCTGTATTGGGCCTGGATGGTGGTGGCGGCAACTGAGTCGAGCTGCGGAGGGAGACGTACTTGATGAACCGGGGTAGCGGAGGAGTTGGAGTTGATGGGTATTTGGGTGGTCGTGGTAGGGGTAATATGGTCATTATGGAATGTGTAGGTGACTGTAGTGGCGGTGGTGGATTTACGAGAGGATTTCATCGCACTTCAAAATGTTAAAATAGCAAGGGAAAGAGAGTGGTGATGGTGGTGAGTTTATAGATGTTTGATACGGCGTCGTATCTACCACCGATGAAATATCAAATTAATTTTTTTTTTTTTTGAAATTAGATGACTATTGAAGCCTATTGAAATAGAATAATTGATAACATGATCCGAGTATAATAGTACTATGTATAAACAATACTTGATTTGATAAAATATCAAATAAATTTCTTTGATTTGAAAAATAAACAGTAAATTTTTTGATATTTTGTAAAAGATAGAGGGGTATTTATTTGAATAATTCCTCTTGGCATTTTTTCTTCAATGACATTTGGCGCGTCACATGCGTTGGTGTAAATGGTGGTGGCGTGATTATCCAATCCCGTCCGTTCACTACGGGAGGCGGGGACCCACGACAGCTTTCTTGCAATTTTTTGACTTTGCTTTATTATAGTGCACATGATCAACCAGATTTTAAATTATAAAGTGTAATAATCTACACCATTTCTCGTTACATAAAGTTGTACATTTATTTCGAATTTTCAAATTGTTTTTGAATCGGAGTTCTCTCATGTCTATAGAGAAGGAAAATGCAACCACTACTTTGAAGCACCAATGCGATCACACTAGTTAGATGTGACATTCTCATATAGATGTAAAGTATGGCACCACATGCACACAAACACTTAGATAGAGAAAACAGTCATTTCACGCATTGAGCTGACTAAATGGGTGTTCAATAGAAACAATAACAATATCGGTGCAGCTTCCGCGATAATCAACTCGATTATTACTCGTCTACGATGAACAGGTACAAACTTGGCTTCAGCGATGGTGATAACACCTTCATGACGGAGGTGATGGAAGGATTTTTCCGGAGCACGTTCCAAACCCAACATTGTAACCATTGCCCTACCATGAAGTTGAATTTTAAGTGAATTGAACGTGCATAAGATAATGTTGGTTATGATTTTAGAGAGACAACATGGACGAGCACTCTTTATTGAACAGAATAGGCAGACTTGTATGATTAAAAAATAGTACCTTGCAACAACCAGTAAATATGACTTCATCTCCATCTTCCAGGAATTTTCGAGTTGTCCCATTTAGTGATAGTGGCTTCTGTCCATTCCATGTCAACTCCAGCAAGCATCCAAGAGACTCAGGCTCCTGTGGGGAAATAAAGCAAACCATATGGATTGTTTCAACTTCTAGTGTCAAGTACGAAAACATATAGGAGTGTAACTCCAGCAGTGTGCCATTTGAATAGAATGAAATCATACCGGTCCACTGATGGTGCCAGTTCCAAGCAGATCGCCTGGCCTTAAATTGCAACCATTGATTGTGTGGTGTGCAAGCTGCTGGGTCAATGTCCAGTATCTGTCACAGGAGTTAAAAAAGAATGTAATATATACCACAGAAACAAGCAGCAAATTATAATACTAAGCATGGTCAAACTTCAAAAGTTTCCTTGCAATTGGTCAACCCCAAGTGCTCAATCCACAGTATGACAAACAAATATCCATGGAGATTTAGGGCTGAAGAGATGCTTGAAGTAGCATAAAACATAAGTCTATTATTTACTGCAACTGAACTCCTAATGTGTTACTGTCATCTAAGAGTGGGCAACACGGATTCTGACTTAAGTGACATTGACCTTAGTCGAGACTAAAAGTTTTGGGTTTGCTAATCTGATAAATCAAAATGTAGAGAATATGTTAAATTGAAGCTTCTTACAAGTTCTTGAAATTGCTCCTTGTGACCACACATGAATCTTGTTGTCCAGCAGGTTTGATTTGAACCTTGCAGCAAAACAGGAATTTTCATCAGCATCACAAATATTAAATAAGCTTTGGTAGTACCACAATTTAAAAATAAAAAAAAAAAAAAAAAAAAAAAAAAAGGAAAACAAAAATCCTACAAGGCCTAAAAAGAATTTGCCAAAATACAGAACACTACAAGGAGGAGATAATTAGAGAAACAATCAAAAGGATACACTAACAATTAAAAGCAATTCTACTACCTCTAATGGAATATCATAGTTTTTGGATATCTTTTCAGCAAGGTATGGCAATGGATGGGGATCCTGCAATTTGGAACGACCATCACCAAACATGTGAGGCAAGAAAATGAGCCACAAAATTTTATCTCGAATGGTATCTAAGTTTTAGCTACCTGTTTAGGAGCATCGCAAGCAAAAGGTTCAAGGGCATCAAGTGTCACAATCCAAGGGGATATTGTAGTACCTAACTCATCAGGAAAGAAACAATAAATCCTGCTATCAGTGTTTAGGCTAACAATCACCAATAAAGCAGAGTACATATGCAGTCATTAATATTGGAAACGCATAACCTACAATTCAACTTTTGCAAATAGATTTGAAGAAATAAGACAACAAGAATTTAATGTCTTACCAAAACTCTTCCCAAGAAAAGGACCAAGAGGCACATATTCCCATGCTTGAATATCTCTAGCTGCAAAAAATTCAAGTTCTTATAAAACAAGGCACAAAAGTGAAAGACAATAACATGAAAGATGAAGTGACAAAATGTACGCATACCACTCCAGTCATTCATCAACACAACACCAAAGATATGATCAGCTGCTTCATTGACATCCACAGGCTTTCCTAATTCATTTCCAGGACCAACAACAGCTGCCTGCCATCACCATGAACAACCGTATAAAACAACAATAAACATGAGCCATATGCTCAACCAGACGGAAGTCACTAGCAAAACCTTAATCAAGGAAATGAACTGGAAACCAACTTCAGTCATGAGTTCTAGATTTTATAAGGGGGAAAATCATCATGAGTATATATGATGCAAAGACTAACCATTTCTAACTCAAAGTCTAGTTTCTGTGAAGGCCCAAAAGGTGGTGGAGAGTTGCCAGATGGAGTGCCTTGACCTCTGTGAAAACAAAAAGAACGTAAAATTAGGTGACAAGATGCATACAACTACAAAAATCGGCCATTGTATTTAGCTTTAGCTTTGAAGCAGGCTCAGCTGTATATTCAGCCAGAAATAGGAGATCCATAAACTAATATATTATACTTAAGACTGAAGGCAGGCAGCAAATTAAGCGCAAGATGTGCTTCGAGACACAAGCTAAAGGTAAAACTAAAGTTGTATATGTCAACTGCCTTGAGGTAGCAGAGACACTCCTACCAAGCAACTGAAGCTGTAATTAAAGATTATACACATGCATGCACCAATCAGTAAATTACTTCATGGGAATGTGCTATTTTTAACTATTTATTTCAGCACTAAATGGTAACCGAGAAGTAAATAAAACAGTGCATATCAGCAGTAGAACTGAATAAAATGTAGGGAAGACACTGGATATATTGATCCTCTGTACAATGAAAGTAGTTTTCTAGATGCAACATCGTAGTAATTAGCTTCGAAGTTAAGAAGTTTATTTGACTAACCTTGGTCGAACAATATCTGTTCCAGATATAACGATAGATGATGCTCGTCCATGATATGCAATGGGAAGATGAAACCTGAAAAAACAGATTGCGTAAGACTTTCCAAACTAGTGAGTGAAAGTGCAGCGCTAAAATTTCAGCACTCAGCTGAAACAAAACCTTATCTGCATTGATTTCGTATAAATACACACCAGTTTGCAGGAATCGGATTCTGGGGTCCCCGAAAAATGGTCCCACAATTCTTAGCATGATGCATTGACGAAAAAAAGTCCGTGTAGTCCCCAATCGCAATAGGAACAACCATTTCTACCTTATCCTACAAATTCAACCATAAACTCAACATCACAAGACAACAACCGAGCTCATATGAAAATCCATTTCCCATCATACAAAACGAATTACCATTGAAACAAGTGACTTCTGCCTTAAACTAGCATTGTCACGCAAAGCTGCTTCGCTAGCTGCATCAAAACATAAACCAAATTCACATTACTTCTACTCACATTCACCTCAAAAGAGAACTATTTTCCGCACAATTTCAAGTAAAATAAAACATACAAGACAACAGCTTTTGAAGCGTAGCGCGAGCTTCCTTCCACGCAGGCCGCCCCAAAGCTAGAAACTTGTTCAAATTAGGCTGCCATCAATACAAACAACACGAAAACGCCATTATAAACTCGAAAAAACAACACGTTTTGACAAAATGTGTACACAACATGATCATGAAATGTACGCTACTAACAATCTAACTATACTAAAGAATCCAACTTTAATACAAATTAAGTTATATTTTGACACAATTAATCAAACAGCGATGTTAAAATCTCTAATTCCATTCATTTTCCTGCGACTTTCTCGGTAACCAAACAGAATCTCGAATTGTGAATCGTAATCAACCAGACCTGAAGAAAGCAATCGGAGCCGGAGAGAGTGGGGCCGTTGAAGAGGCCAGCTTTGGTGATCTCCGAGAGGTCCAAAACATGGTCTCCGATTGCCACGCCGGTTCGGGGCGAGGAGGTCGAGTCGGGTTTGAAGACTCCGTAAGGTAGGTTTTGGATAGGGAAGTGAGAGTCCGGTTTGACTTCGACGAAGGATCGCAAAACGGCCATCGATAGAGAAAAACGGTGTCGTATTTAGCTCCGGTTAAGAGTTTTGTCGAAGAGGGAGTGAACTGAGTGAGGTCGAAATTTTTGAAAGAGCACCGTGAAGTATTTGTAGTGGATAAAGTTGGGCTGGTCGTGGTTGTGTGTAGTTATAATTATTATTTTAAAGAGAAATATGTGAGTTTGGTTTGAGTAAATTATTAGAAAAATGTGGAGTGGGTGGGTAGCTGGGTTTCACAACGTCAACTGTGATTCATGGATGGTAGATGGCTACTTCTACTTGTCCTTCAAATCAATGATTCATTATTTCGCTTTTACGGAATGTAACTTAAAATTATGTATGGAGTAGTCTGTATGTACTTCGAAAGTTCCGACTCTCACTGTATAAATAATACTTTTTGTCTATCTTCTATGAAGTTCAAGTTTAATCTTTTATCGAAAATGTGGTAAAATTATCCATCAATAACAAGTATTACATTGATTGTAATTATGGTTATTAAACAATATTCAAATATTGTTATTAATGAATAACCTTACCTAATCAATAAAATAGTGAAACCCTTGATAAAAATATAATGGTATGTTTATTTTATAGATTAGAAAATAAGAAATAAGAATAATTGTTGGTATTCACTTACTCAAAAATCAATCCGTAACTAAAATGAAATTATAGGTCGTACATGAATGTTGGGTTGTGGAATGAGATTCTCATTCTCTCCATTTCACGTAGGAATTTTATTTTTATTTCCTTTTACAAGTTAAAAAGTCTTTTATACCCTTTATTAAAAAAAAAAAACCTTTTTTGTTCAATATAATTTTAATCAATGATATTTTTGTAATTATAATTAATTCATTTCTATTTCAATTAAAGTAAATATCTCAATAGAAATATTATTGATTTTGCTTCCTATATTTGAAGTAAACAACTTATTGTATTTCCGATACATTAATCCGATTTCAAGTAATTTCAATTCTAAGTTATTTTGATTTCAAACCATTTTGATTATGTACAAATAAATGCACCATAAATGTAAAGGCATCGGTTGTAAGAGTAATTGTCTGAACTGATAGGGCATTAGAGCTTTGCCTTAGCAATTAAAAAAAAAATCGTAAATATAAGGTTACCCATTGTAGGACTAATGATTCCAATCATATTTACCGTCATTGATCCATGTAAATTATATTTATAATTATTGATATGATGGTATTGATATATGTTAGATAAGTTAGGAGGTGTTTAGCTAATCTCAAGTGGCTTTGCTTATGTTTAGAAAAAGTAATCAAATAACTAATTGTCTGAACTAATAAGGCATTAGAGCTTTGCCTTAGCAATTAAAAAAAATCGTAAATATAAGGTTACCCATTGTAGGACTAATGATTCCAATCATATTTACGGTCATTGATCCATGTAAATTATATTTATAATTATTGATTTGATTGTATTGATATATGTTAGATAAGTTAGGAGGTGTTTAGCTAATCTCAAGTGGCTTTGTTTATGTTTAGAAAAAGTAATCAAATAACTACCCAGATTGACACCGGTAAATTCTTCCCTAACTAACTTACCACATCATCATCTAAACAACCAATAGGATGTAAGCACACTTTCCGCGTGACTCATTGTAGTATGTATATAAGTACTAAAGTATTTGTATGTAAAATAATTTTATTGATATCAATAGATTCTACAACCAATAGAAGTTTCAGTTTCTTGATTTCTTTGTGTTTCTTACTTTGCTTTTCTTCAAGATTTCTTCACTCTTTCATGGTATCAAAGCTCGAGGACTAGCAGTCATGGCAACTTGTGATTCACATCAAACAAGATTCAATAGTTCAACGGAGGCTCCCTCACAAATCGAGTCTCAATCGCGCAAGAATAAGGTTTCTTTACTTTTTACTAATCTGAGTGTTCAGCTTCCGTTTAAGCTTGATCACAACAACTATAACTATTAGAAACATTCTACCTATTATTAGTGCTTATGATTTGGAAGATTTTGTTTTAACGTGAAAATTATGTCCACCAAAGTTCATTCAGTCAAGTGGTAGTGAGTTTGAGTTTGAGCAAGTTGTTAATGAAGAATTCTTAAATTGAAAGAAAACCGATAAGCTTTTTGTATCTTGGCTCTTTTCAACAATTAGTGAAGCTGTATTTGGCCAAGTGACGCATTACACCACATCATATAGCATCACTCTATGCTCAATAATCAAGAGCCAAAGTTCTTCAAATCAAAACTGAATTGCAAATGACCAAGAAAGCGGCTTTTACGATTAGTGATTATGTTTTGAAGATGAAGAAATTGAGTGAGAGTTTGATGATGGCCGAACAACCTCAATTAGAATATGATCTCATTTCACTAATCTTAGGTGGGCTTGGACCTAAGTATGATCCTGTGATTGTCAACATTACTGTAAGATAAGGAATGGTATCATCACAGGAAGTCCAATTTCAGTTAATAAGTTATGAGAGCAGACTTGCATAGCATAATGTGGTTGCTTCTTTTGATATGATTTACACATCTGCTAACTATGCAAGCAACAACTCAAGTTTCAATGTAATGAGAGGGAGCTTAAAGGTAGAGGTAGAAGTAGAGGCAGAGGAAGATATGAAGGCAAATCTAACAACAAGATTATTTTTCAACTATGTGGCAAAGGAGATCATCTCATTTCTTCATGCAATAGGCATTTTGATCAAACTTTTCAAGGAATCCAACAACATACTACTAAGCTACAACATCTAAATCAGAATGGAAACTTTCAAGCTCACCATCATCAATTAGATTCAAGTTCAAGTCTTCTAATAACCAAGAGAAATAACTCAAATTTGCCTACTGTTTATAAGAAACCAGATGCTACAAATTGTCATCCTATGATGACTAGAGCTAAGCATGGTATTTTCAAGTCTAAAGTCTTTCAAGGTGATGTTTCTAGTCTCTCAATTGATGAACCTGAAACTGTTAGTCAAGCTTTAAGTTCACCTAGTTAGCAAGTAGCAATGAATGATGAGTATAGAGCCCTGATGAAAACCAAACTTAGAATCTAGTTCCTAGAACCAAAGATATGAATGTAGTGGGCAATAAGTGGGTTTTTAAAGTTAATTTTAACATTGATGGATCAATCTCTGGGCACAAAGCTTGTTTGGCAGCAAAGGGTTTCCACCAAACAACAAGAGTGGATTTTGTAGAGACATATAACCCAATTGTGAAATCATCAATCATAAAGATTATACTCGCACTAGCAATTGCAAATGATTGGGATATCAAACAACTTTATGTGAATAATGCTTTTGTTAAATGGTCAGCTGAGTGAAGTGGTGTATATGGAACAACTTGAGGGGTATATGTCTCAAGAACAACATGATTCTTTATGTAGATTGAATAGGTCCTTGCATCGACTGAAGCAAGCTCCACAAGCTTGGTTTGAAAAACTGAAAGGGGCTCTTATTTAGTGGGAGTTTTAGAATTCTAAGGCTAACAGCTCTCTTTTTGTGTATAAAGCTCAAGGTGTTCTTATCATTCTACTAGTTTATATAGATGGTATTTTAGTCACAGGTACTAATCAACAACTGATTGACAAAATTATAGCTGATTTGACTCAAAATTTCTCATTAAAGGTGCTTGGTTCATTGCATTATTTTCTTGGTTTTGAAGCTGATGGAGATGCTACTGGTATCTATCTTACATAGAGAAAATATGCTACAGATTTGCTATGCAAAACAAACATGTTGAATTGTTCAGCCTATCTCATACCTATGAGTACTAGCACAAAACTCCTCAAAACAGATGGTGAACCCTTTCCTACACCTACTTTTTATCAAAGTACCATAGGTGCATTGCAATATCTGACTTTTGTGTAAATAGATTGAGCTAGTACCTGTCAGCCCAACAATAGTTCACTAGCAAGCTTGTAAAATAATCTTGAGGCATGTTAAGGGAACCTTGAATCTTGGTGACAGGACCCTCCTAGACTCCTCTCTTGAGTCCAGGAGGATTATTTAAAAACTGAAATCTTGTTTATTGAAATGTAGATTTAATGAAAATCATTTATAAAATTTATAATAAAAATTATATTTTCTTTATAAATATAGATTGAACAAATTAGAAAAAAAATCTTTATATTTCTCATGTTGGAATCATGTACTGATATATAAAATATATTCATAAAATATATGGAAAGATATTTCATCTCCAAAATTATTCTCGAAACATATTCATAAAATATGGTTAATTAAAAATTAATATATATTGATGTAAAATATTTTTATTATTTATAATATTAATGCATTTGACATAACCATGTGACTCTTCTCATGGTATGCAATAATTTGTATGATCCTATAGTGAATATTTGAAAAAAAAAATGATTTTATAAAAGAGTGAGCACTAATACCTAGTGAGTGGATATAACTTTTTTAAAATATTTCTATTAAAACTAAACATATTATTGGTAATAATAAATAATTTTTATATTATAATAAAACTGTAAACATCTGTATGAATAATTTTCGATAACTTTATAAAATATAATCGACATAAAACTTCTATGAAAGTAATAAGAAATCATTTTGAGTCTGCTCTACAAAACTTGAAAACTATTAAAATCTGATAACATAACATAATAAAATATATATTCTTTCTTACTAATTTATCAATAATCTTTGTATAACTTATTAAATTTATTTTATAAATATTCTTATATTGTTTCTATACTCTTTTCATCAAGTTTATTTCTGTAAACTGATTTTTTGTAAATCTCTTTTTGTACTGATCAAGTTCAGTATAAAACATCTGAAATTTAAAAATCTACACCAACTAGTGTCCAAAGAAATTTATTATATAGTAGAGATACTCAATACATACGTAGGGTGAGGAATAACATCTGTCATACACATGTTGAACGACTCAGTGACTCCCCAGACATCTGTCATATATATGTTGGACGACTCTTTCAAACTTATATATATGAAGCCTGCTTGACTATTAAAGGAAATGATACAATCTTTGTGTTCTAAAAATATTTTTATGTTCCTTTCTCAAATCATTTTCATATATAAATTATAAATTTTATTTCTGAATATAAATATAATTCTTAATAAATATTCTTCTCAAACATAAATAAATAATACTTAAATTACTATAAAACTTTTATATAATAAACTCAAGTTGGAAAACAATAAATTCTGGTTGGAATTTCAATATAAACATATACACGTATACAATTCAATTTCAAACATATAGTCAAATTAATAATTTAGGAAATAAGTTAACTAACAAATGACTCATTTCTAATGACTCATAATTAATAAAACTTGAAATATAATCACAGATAATCAATTCAAAATAAATAAAATGATCCACTCACATAACTCATTTGCTCAAATCTGGATTTAAAACAGATTCCTATATGATTTCTCATAATCCTAAATCCATCTTAAAAATCATATAAATTCAATTTAGAACTTATTATAAGATTTACTAATTTCCTAAGCTTTAAATTTATTGAAATAAAATTACTTATCTTAATAAATTAGATGCCTAAATATTTAGATTACCCATGTAGAATTTCCTTCTATTTTTCTCCTCTTTTCTTCTTCATTCTTTTCTTCTCGCCATTTTCTTTCTTTTCTTGTTGCCGAACTCATTTGTGTTTGGTTCTATAAAGACTTATATACATATATATATATATATATATATGTATATGTATATATATAATACTAACCACCTCACTAATTCTTTTATATACATATATATAATACGACCACCCCACTAATCCTTAATTATTATTATTTCTATTTTAATAAATCAACCCACCTACCTCATTCTTTGTCACCCATCACACTAATTATTTTTCACAAAACATTTATCTTGTAAATTTTCATTTTAGACCTCTATGACCTTTTTTTTTTCCTTTTACATCATATTTTCTTGAGTTCTTTTAAAAATATCTCCAAAGAAGATATTGTCCATATACTCTTTTATTTCTAAAATTTGGGTAAGATCAAATTAATAACAATAACTAGATTTTAATTAATCTCTTGGGTTTATTTGGATTTGAACCTTACTCATGGCCTTCATTTTAGCTCTACATCTAAATGTGAATTGGTTGGTTTTTCTAATGCTGACTGGGCCAACAACTTAGATGACAAAAAGCCTACCAATGTATAGTGTTTCTTTTTGGGCAAAAGTCCAATCTCTTGGAGTTCAAGGAAACAAAAAGTTGTAGCAAGATCTAATTGTGAGATTAAGTACAAGTCTCTAGCTCAGGCTGCTACAGAGTTGATTTAAATACAAACTTTACTGAGTGAGTTAAAAGTTAAGGTTTCTCAAGTTTCTATTTTGTGATGTGATAATACAGAAGCCAGTTCCTTAGCTCGAAATCTTGTGTTTCACTTTAGAACAAAACACATAGAAATTGACCTTCATTTTCTAAGAGATAAGGTAGCAGCACACGAGTTTGAAGTGAGATATATACCTACTGATGAGTAGGTTGCAGATGTCCTTACTAAAGCTCTAGGCATTGCTCGGTTTCAGCATCTCGGGGGTAAGCTTATCACTGATAAATTTGTGCTTCATTTGAGAGGGGGATGTTAGATAAGTTATGAGGTGTTAAGCTAATCTCAAGTGGCTTTGTTTATGTTTAGAAAAAGTAATTAGATAACTATCTAGGTTGACACCTATAAATTCTCCCCTAACTAACTTGCCACATCATCATCCAAACAACCAATAAGATGTGAGTACACTTTCTGTGTGACTCATCCTAGTATGTATATATAAGCACTAAAGTATTTGCATGTAAAATAATTTTGCTCATATCAATAATTCTGCAATCAATGGAAGTTCCAGTTTCTTGATTTCTTTGTGTTTCTTACTTTGCTTTTCTTCAAAATTTCTTCACTCTTTCAATATATGCTCGTATTAATTGATTTGTCTAATCATGCAAGCCATGTTTGTAGTAATTGGCTTACATAGTCATCTGAACCATGCTTGAAGTTGATTAATGAATCTGACCATACTTGTAGTTGATTAATCAATCAAATATCATGATTGTTATAATCAATTCCGGAACTAAGGAACTAAATATCTGTTATATGTATTTTTCGAACTCAATAAAGGGGCTGGTAAAAGCCCAACTTAGGCCCGTTTAAGACCCAATAAGGTCAACCCAGTCAAAGCCCATCAGATGAGATCTAGTATTGATTCTAAGCCCAACAAACTCTTCAGCTCGCTCAAAGAGATTCTCCAGCTGACATTAACAGACCCATAAGCATAGACAGGTCGCAGCTCGCTTCACGCACAGTTCGTCTCTTAGCGAGCTCGAGCTCGAGACCGCCATAGTAAGCAGCTCGTCCAAGGGCGTAATAAATGCAATATCTTTCAAAAACAGGCAGTTACCAAGTTCAACCATGATTCTCTCTCCGAATATGGTAGTTACCCAATCAAACCGTGATTTCCTCATCAGATATGGAGATCTATTCAAATTCAAATTCAAAATCAACCTTATCTCGAGATAATTATAGTAATTTCCTGATATTATCTAAACATATTAGGAAGTGTAATTAATCCACAATTCTTTTCCTTGTTTTTCCAATTATTTAGGGAATGTAATTAATTCATGATTCTTTTCCTGATTTGCTACAACCAAAATTGTAACACCTCTTTCCCTATAAATAGGGATTAAAATCATTGTAACATGATCAAAGAATAATCAATAACATACTGTCATTTTGTAGAATTTAAGAGACAGACAGTCGTGGACGTAGGCTTATTATTGCTGAACCACGTAAAAGATTTGTGTTCCTTGTTTGATTCTCGGTTCTTGTCTTTGTTCTTTCTTGGTGTTTGTGCTTTCTCACATTGATTGCAGGTATTAGACATTGATTACTCGTCGACTGAAATCCAACGTCGACAATATCGAAATGATATTTTATATATCCTTGATCTTCTCCTAATTTCGGATGACCGTTATAAAAACTATTCTCAAATGTATTTGATATTTCGAAAATATTCTCAATATTTCCTCCAATATTTTTATAAATTTAGAACCTTTATCCGTGTTTTCACCTGACCTATGTAATATATCTAATTCCTTGGTCGTAGCAACCGGTAATCGCAATTTCAATCCCACCCACAAGGGCTTAATAGATCCAATTTGAACCATAAATGGGCCGATGAAGGATCCAATTGAAGTCACTGGGCCTAAAAGATCCAATAGAACCATTTAACCATATTTTAAAATTAGAATAAACTATTTAATCGACAAAGAGTAAGATTCTAACGTTTGATCAATCGAAATCGACCTCAAACCAAAAATCCAAAAGAAATCGACCTACTTGTGCGGTCTCGGTTATTCATGTTTTGAAAAATTCGGTTTGAAAACCCTAGAAGTAACATCTTTGGTGGATTTTGAAGAAAACGATGTCGTTTGATCTGCTGTTGAAGCCGTCGTGTAGCGGATGCGGCTCCTCGGCGGACCTGTACGGCAGCAACTGCAAGCACATGACTCTCTGCTTGACTTGTGGCAAAACCATGGCGGAGAACCGCGCCAAGTGCTTCGAATGTGGCGCCGTCGTCAATCGCTTGATTCGAGTACGTTGATTTCCTTCTTCTTCCATGTATTATTAATGAAGAAAAGGATAGAATTCGTTTGTTGTTTGATTGTGTTGATTTAGTGAAGAAAACGAAACAAATTCGTTTTTTTTTTTTTTGAGAAATTCGTGTTGTTGTTTTATTGTTGTTGTTGTTGTGTTATTGAAAGTTGAATTTTGATCGAGTACGTCTATTGTCTCTCTGTTGAACTCGTTGTTGTTTGATTGTGTTGATTTAGTGAAGAAAACGAATGAATTCGTTTGTTGTTTTATTGATTTGTTAGTGGAAGCTGAAATTTTGTGGTTTGTATATGTTTTTGAATTTTAGGAGTATAATGTTAGGCCGAGTTCTGGCAGCGATAAGAACTACTTTATTGGTAGGTTCGTGACTGGATTGCCGAATTTTTCGAAGAAGAAGAATGCGGAGAACAAGTGGAGTCTTCACAAGGAAGGGCTACAAGGACGGCAAGTCAGTGATGCGTTGCGGGTACAGCTCTTTTTCTTGTGGTTATTGTTCTAGAATTGGAGAAACTAACGTGTTTGAGAAATAATTGTGTTGCCTTTATTGAAGTTGAGTTGTTTAATGTAGGAAATGGATGGTAAAGAAGAGAAACGATTTGTTTGTTTCGTGTATCTTTGTTTTGAAAAGCAGACATGGTTGATAATTTTGTGTTGGTTGGAGGTCAAGATGTTATTTAATCAATTTGTTTGATCAGAGAGTCTTGGGTGTGAGAATCTTTTACTGAAATTTGAGCATGAATATGTGTGTGAACTTTATAAATATGTATAATGCTTTAAGTTCGTCTGCCACAGGCTGTTTTTATTATAGTGGATGTTGTTTACATCTGTAATGGGTTCTTGTGTTCTGCCTTCTGTTTAAATTTAATTAAACCTAGTTTGTGTGGGATATGGATTTCTTTTGGCTCATGATGTGGTTCTTCTTATTGGTGGATATTTGGTTTATGTAGGAGAAATACAAGAATAAGCCATGGCTTTTAGAGGATGAAACAGGCCAGGCTCAGTACCATGGTCATCTTGAAGGATCTCAGTCAGCAACTTACTACTTGTTAGTGATGCATGCTAGAGAATTTGTTGCAATTCCTGCTGGTTCTTGGTATGCAAGACCTATTTCTGTCTTTATGTCTATATATTTGTATATGCACATGCACATCCTACTATATGTTTGTGGGCAGTTGAGTGGGGCTGTAATATCTTCTCTCTAAAATGATTTTTTAACGAGTCAGTAAAGAATGCAGATTACAATTTATGATTTTGTTGTTGTGTCATGATGTAGAACAAGATTAGGAAATAGAGTTGTTATAAGAATAGGATTTAAATTTCTTTAATGTTAAGTTTTCCAATTTCAATTAGTTTCAAATTAGGAAATTAAGATTCAATTAGGATTCCTATTTCTAATAGTTTTAGGATTAGATACGTTTAGTTTGTTTGTGTTTAGCATGTTATTAATTTTTCTTTTAGTAATAACAAACTAGAGGTTTGTGGTCTATGGTTCTGTTTTGAGTTTACTCGTTTTGATTTCGAAACACAATTCCGCTGCATCATATCAGTATTTACTTGTTTGCAATATGTAAATTCTTTGTTATGGTGAGTAATGTCCTCTTGTTAATCTCAATTGTAGTTGTAATGACTGTTTGACATATGATAGGTATAACTTCAACAAAGTTGCACAATATAAGCAACTTACCTTGGAGGAAGCAGAAGAAAAGATGAAGAACAGGAGGAAGACTGCAGATGGATATGAAAGATGGATGATGAAAGCTGCAAACAATGGAGCTGCCGCATTTGGTGGTGAAGTGGAGAAGTTTGATGAGAAGGAAAGTGCTTCGAGTGGTGGAAGGGGACGTAAAAAGAGTGGCGATGATGATGAAGGTCATGTCTCGGATAAGGGAGAGGAGGATGAAGAAGAGGAGGCAGCTAGGAAGAATAGACTTGGACTCACCAAAAGAGGTGGTGATGATGATGAAGAAGGTCCAAGGGGTGGTGATCTTGATTGGGATGATGATGATGTTGAAAAGGGTGAGCACTATCTTTTTTTAAACCTTGTTTTCAATTTTAGAAAGATATTGCTGAAATTATTTCTCAGTCATTACTAGTGACGTATAATAATGCTTAATTTCCTTAATTTTATGCCACAAATCACAAGAAGGCATGAATGGCACTATGGCAGTTAAGTCAGTCTTATCTTTTGAGGAAATTTATTATTTCTGTTATTAGGAAAGGGCTGGATTGTCTGCTGGGCAATTAAAAACTTTGCTTAGAAAAATCATTTTGATATTTGGTTGATGTTATTAATTTACCTGTTATTGTGTTTTGTTCTTTTATCTTGATGTCAACATATTTGTAAATGGTTTTGATTGTGCTACGAGAGTTTCACGACATGAAGCATAAGAAGTTTGGGTTAGTTGATGTCCTCTATGTGGAATAAACTAATTTATCTTAACAGCATAATTAATGGCATCAGTTGATATGAAACAATTAATATCATATGACCACCATTTGTTATTTAATCTCAACATTGCATCGAGCTGAAGCAGAGACTGTATGGGGTTTTAATTTGTTTAACCTCTACTTTTGCTTTGACAGAAAATTCTTGTAATTTGCTTGAGAGTTACTGTTGAATCTGTATGCAATCTTATATTTGTGGTTCTACTTAATTCTATGCTAAATACTTTATATATGCTTGCATCTTATCAGAACGTGAATTAGCTTTCCATGTTTTTAGATTTGGTAATATACTCCTGATTGAGCATGATGTGTTTGTTGGTCCAGGTGATGATTGGGAGCATGAAGAAATTTTCACTGATGATGACGAGGCTGTTGGTAATGATCCCGAGGAACGGGAAGATTTAGCCCCTGAAGTTCCTGCCCCTCCAGAAATTAAGCAGGTCAGTCTGTTTACATATTTTTGTAAGTTGCAATTTTTGGTCTAAGAGGATACTAGGAATATAGCAATTGTGTTTGGACGATTAAATCTGCTTTCCTTCTCTCGCATGTAGAATTGTTATATTCCAAGAACAGTATCACATATGACCTTGTTCCATGTGTATACATCGCCTAAGGCATCATAGTCATTTGTACATGCAGGATGAAGAAGATGAGGATGAAGAGGAGGAGGGAGGACTGAGCAAATCTGGAAAAGAGTTGAAGAAGCTGCTTGGGAAAGCTGCTGGGATGAATGAATCGGATGCAGAGGATGATGATGAGGATGACGAAGATGTAAGTTTTTGTGATGTTGCTCCATTAAAAACCACCAAGTGTCATTAAACATACATAGATGGATGTTATATGAATTGCATAAATACTTCATGTATCGTTATCGGGCAGTATGAATTGCATTTTGGAGTTTTAATGGGCATCGACTCCTTTGTTGCCTCAGAAGCCATAAGTTCAATGCTTGACTTGGAAATGCATAAACTTTTTACCATTATTTGCCTAAACTTATATAATTAATGGGGCCTTTTGTTCGGCATGTTTAGATAGATGATGATGTTGGCTCGTCCCCCGTTCTGGCTCCGAAGAAAGATATGATCAAGAAGGAGGAACCTGTTGACAACAGTCCTGCAAAACCAGCACCATCTGGCTCTGCCCGGGGAACTCCACCTACTTCCAAATCATCAAAGGGGAAGAGAAAAACAAATGGAGATGATGCCAAAACATCCAGTGGTGCACCTCTAAAGAAAGCGAAGACAGACAATGTATGTCCTTGGCCATTCATGGCCCTGCTTGATTTGATAATATTGTAGTTTAGCAATGATTTCACTTAAGGTGCCGCTTTTTTTGTGGTTTATGGGAATCAGGAACCAAAATCTTCGATCAAGGAGGAAAATGTGTCTGCTTCGAAAAGTAGTGTGTCTTCAAAAGCTACACCAACATCATCAAAAACCACACCAACGTCTAATACCGGACCTGTCACTGAAGAAGAAATCAGGGCTGTTCTGTTGCAGAAGGCACCAGTGACCACACAGGATCTGGTTGCTAATTTTAAAGCAAGACTAAAATCCTCTGAGGTATGCTTTGTCATGTTTTATAAATTTTCTCTAGGAACACCTTCATTTTGCCTGTGATACAGTACTTCAATGTGCGTTCTAGTTATTTATGTGGAGTTAAGATTAATTATCTGTGGTTAGGTTTAAAAATTGTGTACACTTGTATGATATGCACTTCATTTTCATTATTATTAGTAGCAATATGCACACGTTGAGTCTGGAAATAATGAACAGAAACATCAAATACAAATATATTTGCTTAGTTTGGAAATTCATTCTACTTCTGTAGTAATAGGTACATTTTTTTTTTCCAAATATAAAGATGTAAGGTTCATCAATGCAGGATAAGAAGGCATTTGCAGAGATTTTGAGAAGAATCTCAAAGATTCAGAAGACTAGTAATGGATCCAACTACGTTGTGTTAAGAGATAAATGATGATCCAATACCAACTTTAGAACCTCTTCCTGGTGCAAGCCTCTTTTCGGCCAGACAAGTCAACTTGCCATCGGATATTTCTCTCAAAAAAAGTAGTGAAATGAGGTAGTAAAGGATAACTTTTATCAGCCCTGTTTGTGGGCTTAAGTTTCATGTATTTGCATACAGTTGTCTTACAAAGTCTTCTGGAGCTATGCTCACACTAACAAATTTAACCTTACTTATTCTCTTTAAATGGAAAATGACGTTGCCCAATGTTGTATGCGAGTTTGGTTGTATATTCCGAATAGATATGTTTGTATGTGAGTTTGGTTCTACTTCTATATTCCGAATAGATATGTTTGTATGTGAGTTTGGTTCTACTTCTATATTCCGAATGGATTTCGAACTTGTCTGGTTTGAAAAATCGATAGTACGGGACTGTGATAAAGAAGGTCTATAATTTTTCTCGAAAGAAATTTCCGTTTAATTTCAAAATGAAAGAGTTTATTGACTTGTTGAAACTCACCATAAACACAATAACAAACCATATTCATTAGACAACCAACACATATAATAGTTGTGAAAATACATTCTCTCTTTCTTCTAATTGCTTGCCAAAAGCAAATAGAAAGTATGCCTAAGCTAGAATTCATATTAGGCGAAACCAAACATAGATGCCCGTTAAAGTCCCATGTAGGCGAGCCAAAACCCTACTAAAATCAAAGCGAAACTAAAACTATGACGGATGGACTTAGAGGGGGTTGTGGGCGCGGCAGCTACAGTTGTGGTCACGTTTTGGGTCATGGTAATCCCCTCCGGCAGCACCTCCACATGTAGCTTCAGGCCGTTCTTGCAGCTGTCGTTCCTGGTGCTAACGAAGTAGCGGATTCCTTCCCCGTCGAGTAGGACACTATTTAGACCGTCGGTGAACATCCTGATGGGATTTGTTGCATCACACGACTCATATTCTTCTTTGCTCTTGAGCTCCGCTATGCCCTCCTCCGCCGCGGAGTAGGCAAACCCTACTCCATTCACACAATAGACATCACAACAAAAGATATAACATATTCATTTGATTAATATGACACTTGAAGCACACGTGATTACATGAGTATCTAAGTTTTATTAATGGGAAATCCAAGAAAATGAAAATAAGTAGAAGAAGAAACATAAAATAACAATAATTAAATGAAACCCACCAATTGTCTCGTAATTATTTTATTGATATCGAATTCCTCTAGTTTGAAATATAGACACTAACCAACCTATCTTTTCAACTTTTTTGAACATAAGTATTCAATTTTTTTGGTTAAAAAATTTATGACCATTTTTTTTTTCGATGTTAGAGGAGATTAAAATTGAATTACTCCAAAATATAAAATTACATCTATCGTCATCATTAACATTGAATATATATCACTAAATCAAAACAATAATAACAATAACAAAGAAATTAGTTTCTTTGCAAATGATCATATTATGGACACTAATGAACATTTAATCCAAACAATTAAGCTATAATCTTCATTTTTTTTCTAATGAACAAGAAATAATACATATTTACACACACACACACACACACACAAAGAAAACTTACAGATTTTGTCTCCAACCCTGAAGACTCTGCCGGAGGACCAGGCTGCCACATCTGTAGACGGTTCCCAGCCGCGGTCTCCACCGACGACATGGTGCACCTGGGCATGAACCCACTTGCCGCCTAGGCAGCTCAGTGCAGCCATGACCATCGCCAGAACCAACCCCATCTTCTCCATCGTTAAAAAGATATATGCGTGTGTTCTTTGCAAACAATAGTGGAGCTGTTTTTTTCAAGACAAAACCAGATAGAGTGAGTGAGTGAGTGAGTATTTGGAGTTGTTTTTAAAAGGGAAAGTAGAGAGGGATGGTTTCCTTTGGAGGTAAGCAAGGGTTTTCTTGGCAACTTCCTTTTTTTTAAACATACATGAAAGGAAGAAGGCTGGTAGGTAGGGTGTGTGACGCTGAGACTCTCTCCCTTCGTACGTGAAGAGATTGAGAGGATTTTATGAATTTGTGGGCTCTATTATTTACATATTGTCGTATATTGGGTCGATTTCCTCCTTATCGATCTACCCTATTATTTTATTATTATTTATTAAAGAGAGTGCCATTGCATTTGCCTATAAATATATGCATTTGTTTTAATTTGCCGTACAACTCTCTTAGGTACAACGCTGTATCTTCTTTTACTATGCTATCATCTTCTTTCTCTTCTACTCCATCTCACATTAATTTATTTATTTATTTTCTATTATATCTCATATATTATCCTCTACTCCTATTCCTCTATTTTATTTTATTATATAATATATTATTAGCATGGTAACTGAAAAATTTAACTATACCAACCCAAACTTTAATCGAAAAATTTGGCTATACCAACTCAATCAATGTACGGCTCTGCTAATTCGATTATTATACTAACTTTATTTATCGTTATTATCATACAGTATATATTTTACTATCTAACTTTATTTATTATTGTTATCATATATTATATATATAGCTTATGCCTACTGGTTGATTTTACAGTTATCTTTAATTATCATCACACATGACTTTATCCATCATTTTTACATGTATAACTCTATATGTGATTCTTATTACGTTTGTCTTTTTTATTATTATTATTTGTACATAAAAGTAATTATTATATTTTGTGGTAAATATAACTATTGAAAAATGTCAAACCTCGAGAACTTACAATTCGTTGCTCTTGATACCTCTGAGAAAAATTACTTTTCTTGGATCCTGGATGTTGAGATGCATTTACAGGCAACATAGTTACAGGATATGATTAAGGAGGGCAATGAAACAACTTTACAGAAGAAGGCAAAAACTATTATATTTTTTCAACACCACCTACACAAAAATCTTAAGGTTGAGTGTCTTACAGTGAAGAATCCCTTAGTCTTATGGAACAATTTAAAAGACATGTTTGACCACCACAGGGATGTATTCCTTCCAAAGGCTGATTATGAATGGATCCACCTGAGATTACATGTTGCTGGGTATAACTCTACCTTATTTAAAATAACCACACAATTAAAATTATGTGGTGAAGCAGTAACTAAACAAGATATGTTAGAAAAAAACATTCTTGATATTTCATGCCTCGAATATGTTTTTACAACAACAATACCGAAAACATCGATTCCAAAAATATTTAGAATTAATCTCGTGTTTGCTTGTTACAGAACAGAATAATGAATTGTTGATGAAAAATCATGAGCTATGACTAACGGGTTCATTGGTAATCCCAGAAGTGAATGCCAACACATACAATGGGCATGGATGAGGTTGTGGTCGAGGATATGAAAAAGGAAGTGGTTCTCATAGATGTGGTGGTTATAAATTTTCAAGGCACTGTAATGCCAATAATACATCCCAGAAATGGAATGTTTATGTGGCTAAACTAGAAAATGATAAAAATAGAAACATAGGAAATAAAACCACTAAAAGAACTGAAAATGTTTGTTTTAGGTGTGGTGCATCAGATCATTGGTCACGTACCTGCTGTACGCCCAAACATTTGGTAGAACTTTATCCAAAATCCATAAAAGGGAAGAAGAATGATGTTGAGACCAACTTTGTAAATTTTGTTAGCCCAGAAAATATCACTCACTTTGATACTACAAATTTCTTTAAAATATGTAGGTGCAGAGATTGACCTTCTTATGAATGATGATAGCAAAGAGCAGACCAACTAGCATTAGTGTCTGAAAACTATTATTTCTCCTTTTGTTATGCACTTCCATTCATAATCATCTTTTTTGTGTAAAATGGTGATGAGAATGCCCATAACAATTAAGACATAACAATTTTTTACTTTCTTTTGTTTCTCTTTGTATCAAGTCAGATATATTTTTATATTCGTGTTTTAGCTTTTCTCAATGACTAATATGAATTTCGTTTAAATGAAAAGAATATGGATAGACCATCTATTCTCAAAGGAGAAGGCGAAGACATATGATTGATTGATAGTACAACTACATGTTCTATCATTCGTGATAAAAAATATTTCTTAAATTTGACACAATATAAGGTTAAAGTAAACACTATATCAAGTCCTGCAGACCTAATTAAGGGTCATGGGAAAGCCATAATCTTATTGGCAAATAAGACTAAAATATGTAACCATGATGCATTATATTCATACAATTCTAGAAGAAACTTGCTCAATTTTAAAGATATACACAATAATAGATATCATATTAAGACTATAAGTGAGCATAACATAGAATATCTATGTATTACATCTATCGTCTCAGGACAGAAGATTATTTTAGAAAAGTTTCATGCTCTCTTATCTAGCTTATACTATACAGTCATAACTCTTATTGAAACCATATGGTTGTAAATAAAAAATTTTCAAACCCTAAAATTTTTCAACTATGACATGATCGCCTTGGTCATCTAAGGTCTACTATGATGCGTAGAACCATTGAAAATTTTAATGGACAACCATTAAGGAATCAAAGGATTTTATTGTCCGATGATAATTTTTACTCTGCTTGCTAGAAAGAAAAATTAGTGATTAAACCATTCCCTTCTAAAATTAACTTCGAATCCCCCTTCTTTTTACAAAGAATTCAAAGGAACATATATGGACTTATCCATCCACCAAGTGGATCATTTCCCTATCTTAAGGTTTTAACTGATGCATTCACACGATAGTCACATGTTTGTTTATTGTCAACTCGTGATGTTGCCTTTGCTAGATTCCTTGCACAAATTATAAAACTGCAAGCACAATTTCCAAATTACTCAATCAAAATAATTCGCTTAGATAATGCTAGTGAATTTACATCAAAGACATTTGATAAATATTATATGTCTATTGGAATTAATGTTAAATATCTGGTTTCACATGTTTACACTCAAAATGGTTTGACGGAGTCATTTATCAAACGTCTTCAAGTAATTGCTCCAACTTTACTTTTACAAATGCAATTACCAACATCTATATGGAGTCATGTCATACTACACGTTGTTGCGTTAATTTGCCTACGACCTACTGCATATCATCAGTATTCCCTATTATAACTTGTGTTTGGTCATCAATCTGATATATTTCACCTAAGAACATTTGGTTGTACTATATATGTACCTATTGCACCCCCACAAAGGTTTAAGATGGGACCTCAACGTCGTTTGAGGATTTACGTTGGTTTTAATTCACCTTCTATTATTCAATAACTTGAACTCTTGACGGGAGACCTTTTCATTGCATGTTTTGCAGATTATCATTTCAATGAAAATTTGCTCTTACAACTAGGAGAAAGGGAAACTTCTTCTATAGGAAAGCGTGAACTTTTATGAAATATGAGTATTTTGTCTCATTTGGACCCTCGTACTAATCAATGTAAAAATGAAATACGAAGAATAATGTAATTGCAAGTGATTGCTAATTAGTTACTAAACGTATTTACAGATACAACAACAGTAACCAGATATCATATATATATGATGCCAATACGCCAGCTTGAGTAGTTGTGCCTATTAAACAATCAAAACAAATGGTATCAAATAATTCATCTATTGTGCGACAAAAACGTTGTAGGCCATTTGGCTCAAAGAATACTGTTCCGTAAAAACACAAAATGAAATATCATGATCTTGTTGAAAACAATACTAAAGTTATGAATGAATGCACTTTATCCAAAGACAAGTCTTGAAAGAATCTATGGTCTTTAAAGATTTACAAACCATAGAATTGGTCAAAGTCCCTGAAAAAAGACAAACATATTAACAACTATGAGAATCAAGAAATGAAGAAATTTTGATAAATTATGTAAGAGAAAAATGGAACCATAAAGAAATGATTATTGATGGCATGTTCTCTTACACAGTAGCTACTAAATCATAAGTGATGATTGTGAAACACATACTGTTGATGAATGTAGGAAACGACATGATTGGCCTAAATGAGAAGAAGTAATTCTAGTAGAATTAAGGTCATTGGACAAACGAAATGTATTTGGACCCATAGTTCAAACACCTCAAGATGTTAAACCGGTTGGATATAAATGGGTATTTGTTCGGAAATGTAATAAGAAAAATGAAATCGTAAGATATAAGACACGATTAGTTGAATAAGGTTTTTCACAAAAACCCGGAATTGATTATGATGAAACATATATGACAGTAATTGACATAATTACATTTCGATTTTTAATTAGTTTGGTAATAGCAGAAAGACTCAAAATGCATTTAATAGATATGGTAACTACATATCTATATGGTTCACTTGGTACTAATATCTATATGAAAATCCCTAAATGATTGAAAATGCCTGAAATATATAATTCAAAATCTCGTGGATTATACTCAATAAAGTTGCAACGATCATAGTATAAATTAAAACAATCCGGAAGAATATGGTATAATTGCTTGAACGAATATTTGATAAAAAAATGATATATCAATGATCCTATATGTCCATGTGTGTCTATGAGAAAATCACTATTAGGATTTGTCATTATAGCAGTATATGTCGATGACATGAATTTAATTAGGACTCATGAAGAGTTCTTAAGAACTGTTAAATATTTGAAAAAAGAATTTGAGATGAAAGGCTTGGGGTAAACAAAATAGTGTGTTGACTTGGAGATCGAACATAAATCACATTGAATATTTATCCATCAAAGATCATATGTTAAAAAAAAAATAAAATGTTTCAATATGGATAAAGCTCATTCCTCAAGTACCTTGGTGGTTGTTCAGTCTATTGATCTTAAAAAGGGTCCATTTCAACCTAAAGAAGATAATAACAGATATTTGGTCTAGAAGTACTATACCTGAGTGCAATTTGTGTTTTATTATATTTAATACAATGTACTAAGTCTGATATTGCTTTTTAATAAATCTATTGGCTAGTTTTAGCTTTGAATCAACATGGCGTCACTAGAATGAAATTAAACATGTTTCTCATTATCTTTATGGAACAATAAATTTGGGGTTATTCTATTCAAAATATACTAGTAGTATAAGTTTAATTGGTTATACTGATGTAGGATATCTTTCTGATCCACACAAGACATATTCACAGACTGGATATGCTTTTATATACAATGGCATAGCAAGCTCTTAGCGTTTTATAAAACAAACTCTTGTTACTATATCTTCTAATCATTCTGAGATTCTAACATTTCATGAGGTAAGTCGACAGTGTATATGATTAAGATTGGTCATTCATCATATACAAAATACTTGCGGACTCCTTCAAAGCACAAAAAGGCCAACGATAATTCATGAGTATAATGCAACTTATATTGCTCAAGTCAGAAAAGGATACATCAACGAAGATAAAACCAAACACATTTCACCAAAGTTTTTTTATACTCATGAGTTTTAAAAGACAAAGTAGATTGATGTGAAACAGGTACACTTCATAGACAATCTAGCAAATTTATTTATGAAAACTCTGCCAACATCAACATTTGAAAAATTGATACACGGCATCGACATGCGTCGACTCTCCAGGCTAGATAGTTAACTTAGCAGAAGTTTCATCAAAGAGAGCATAACATCTTTCATCAGGGGGAGCATATCATCTATTTGATTTTTGTATACTGTACTCTTTTTCCCTTCAATCAGGTTTTATCTAATTGGATTTTACTGACAAGGTTTTTAATAAGGTAGTTTATCTTAAAAAGTGTAAATCCAAGAAGGAGTGTTGTATATTGGATGGATTTTCACCTTATCGATCTAACCTCATTATTTTATTATTTATTAAAGAAAGTGTCATTGTATTCGCCTATCAATATATGTATTTGTTTTCATTTGCAATGTAACTCTCTCAGGTACAATGTTATATCTGTTTTTACTATGCTATCGTCTTCTTTCTCTTCTACTCCTTCATTTCATATTAATTTATTTACTTTTTATTAAATCTCATATATTATGTTCTACTCCTACTCCTCTATTTTATCTTATTGATCTTATAATAGATATATCATTTTCGTACGTTGAAAAAACTTACATGAAACGGTCCACTAGATTGTTCATGCAACCATTCAATGAAAATTTGTTATATAAATAAGAATAGCGGTGGGTATCTCCAACCTAACTTAATAAACCTTACTCAACTCAGACTACTTTTTATCCAGTTGGATTGGTTTAAATATTAAAAAAAAAAAAAAAAAAAAGGAATGGGTTGGGTTGGGTTAAGTTGAAAATCAAATTGAGTTGAAACCCAACCTGACCAACGTCCATCCTTAGTTTTAAATCAAAGATTTTCTCCTTCTTCTATAAGAATAAAACCGAACACGACAAACATCTATCTCTAACTCTAAATCAAATATTTTCTCCTTCTTCTATAAAAATATTTGCTAGGAATAATGATTAATGACAACCTTTTTAGGGGATTAAATTTTTTATTTTGAATAATTAAATATTTATTTGTATTATTTTATTTATAATTAAATTATTAAGACTATAAGAGTTACCAACTAAACTTTTATGCACTTGTGGTGGATTAAATCCAACCAAATCAATTCAATCTAACTCAACTCGATTATTATTAGATTACACTGGGTTGGGTTGAAGAATTTATTGAGTTAGGTTGGATTGGGTTGAGTTGGATACGTTGAGTTGAGAGATTTTCAACCCAACTAACCCGAACTCAAAAATGCCCACCTCTAAATAAGAATTATAGATGCATTACAAGAGAGGATTTTGTGGATTAGTGGGCTCTAAACTTTGTGCATCAATTTCATTTGGTAGAAAAAAAAAAAAAAAAAAAAGTTTACATGAGATGGTTTTCACCACGTTATCTAAACAACCATTCAATGAAATATATTATGTAGTTGAAAGATTAGATGTGTTGAGAAATAAGGGAGTATTTAATTTAAGATTTTATTGGAATTTAAAAAGTTTTAAAAGTTTGAGTATATTTAATTCAAATTTGTATGAAATTCAATAAAATCTAAATATATTAACTTTACATATTTTATTTAAGTGATGAATTTAGATGAATTTGGATAGAGTTTAAAGTGAATTTATGAAGAAAAAAATAAATTATAATAAATCTTATCATTTATCTATAGATTTAGTTGGATTTTTTAAATAATTTCAACAAAATCAATATTGAATCTATATAATCTATGAATTTCATTAAAATCTGTCATTAAATCAAGATGGACTTAGTAGGTTCTTAAAAATATACATCATTGTCGTAAAAGAAAAAAAAATTATTTTGTATTGAATATTTTTTTTAGGTATTGGGACAAACTTAAGAGATAACTAGAATTAAACTGATAGGACCAAAGTGGCCTGGCCCGAATAAGTTGTTTTCATATAACTGAAAATCATCAATATCAGGGTGGGAGATAACTTATATATAGGAGAAAATCTCATTTTTTATTGAGTGAGGTGAGGGTAGCATGTTGAATCTTGGCTTAAATTCGGGGCATGACTTGTGCATAATCACAGCACAATCAGACCATTAACTTGTATTGAACGATTTTATTAAATTATTTATGTGTCCGTTTAAAAGAAATATTTTATACATACTTTAAAGAAAATGTATTTTATATTAAATGTGGCTGAAAGGGAATACAAAATTTTCTTACTTGATCGCATTGAATTGGAGGGCAGCAATGGGTTGGTACATAGGCAAGTTTTTTCTCTAGTTGGTACATGTTGCATTGATTACATTTTGAAGTCACTCTTTTGTAATTTAGTTTAGTTTATTCGTGGTCCAGAGATCACACTAGACACGGTCCTCCAAGCGTACGCTAAACGTGGATGGTTAAACAATTTGGTGACGTCGATGTTGGGGATGTCATTGTCTCCATTTCACTTTCATATCTTCACTTTAAATCTCATCTGAACAAGTTGGAGTTGGATGTAAATAAACTTACAGGTTTGATGATGAAACCAATTGTTTTGTCTTCAAATGAATGGATTTAGTTAACTTACAGATTAAGTTATTTATCAATTACAATATTTAATTGATTGGAAGAGAGATTATTGAAGAATAATCAAAGATTATTATTGATTGGGTCAAACCTCAAATTAATTTATTTATTACAAGGTTTAACCAAAAGATAAATCCATAAAGGAGATGTTTGTATTTAAGCAGTTTTGAACAAATATTTATCTTTTTAAATTCAAAATTTGTAATTTAAATTCGTTGAATGTCAAATATCAATCACTAGAAAAAGACAACAAAACTATGTTATGTTTGAACTATTTCATAAGGGATTTTATCAAAAAAAAATTTTAATAAGAGTTTTGTTTGTTTCTAAGTTGCAGTTATAAGGTGTCAAACAATGTTTTGAAAAAGTAAAAAAATAAATAAATAAACAAAAGTGATTCAAGTTTTATAGAATGGCAGTTGAAGAAGACTGGTAAGTTTTCTTACTTCTGATTCATAATTGACTCAAATTTTATGGGTAATTAGTGATAATTAATGCATGAAATTGTTCATTTTTTATGGAGATCATATTCTTTAAACCAATAATAATAATGTAGATATTTTAACCTCACCTTTCTTGAAGACAGTTTCTGTAAGTCAATTCTTAAATGTACCTTATAATAATACCCTTGTGAGAGTTGAGACATTGAAGTTATCATTAACGAGAAGTTGGAAAATCATTAAAAATAATAATGATGATTAAAATAAATAAATAAATAAGCTCAAAAATCTTAAAGTAAAGTTTGTGTTTTCCCTTCTTTGTCAATTAGTTTCTGATGCCAACTTCTATGGTTTGCACTTACATTAACTAATTATTATATGTTATCTGGTTTGTAACTTCATTGAATTATAACAAAAGTTAAGATGGTTTAGTGATAAATCTATTATATATACACTTAAGATCATGGTTCAGGTTACCCCTTCGCTAATTAAAATTTGTGCTCTAAAATTTTTTATTAAATTGCATACAAACAATTGAACAGAATACAAATAATGCTCGTCAAAGGATTTTTAACTTAGATACAAACTTTCCAAGGCTTGTCAACTTCCCATAAAAAAGCATTTTTCAATGAAGTTTTCAAATTCAAAGTAAAAACAAAGGATCACACACCACAATCTCATCGAAACCCAACTGCATGCAACACATACATATATGTATATATAAATTAATCCTCCTGGTGTAGTATATATAATATATGCTACTGGTTTTAAATATACTACATCAGGAGGATTCATTGTCACACTCAAATTTCTCCTCTGGTGAGTGAAACAAGATAATGTCAGCCTCTTCTGGCAACTTGAAGCTCACCCTCTTCTTCAACTTGCCGCTTTGATGGCTCCTGCGGCTCATGATTGAAGAGGAGGAGACATCCATGGAGAAATTTGCACTTGCACTGACAGCATTAGTGGAGAAACTACTACAAGCATCTCTTGATGAATATTGCGTTATAGATGATGTTGTGGCCACAACTTCTTCATTTACTACTTCTGTAGTAGTAGTTGTTGTTGTTGTCGTTGAAGAATTACTAGATGGGTGCACTTTTTTGGAGAAGTGTTGTTTGAAAACATAGAGCTCTCCTCCACTACTATTGCCAAAACATTGATCAGCAGACCTATAGGTAGGAGAGGCCAAAAGCCACTCCTCTAGAGTTAGTTTTCTCACTTTTGTGATCTTTTTCTCATCTGGGTCCTCTTGTATTCTCTTCTTCTTCATCTTCTTCATCCTCTTGGCTCTCAAGCACTCTGGCTTGATCATCCTTATGATCATCAATGATGGTCTTGGATCATTGGATGACGTTAGTGTCGCTCTTGTACCATGTTGGTTTCTAAGCAAATGCTTGCTTAGTTTTGCTCCCATTTTTGGACCTCCTCCTGGAATGAAAATGAATATATCAATCAGTACTAGTGCAAAAGCATGGTAAGCATTGTTGAATAAGAGAGATGAGAAATGGTATGAATTAGAATTTGTTGATGGGATTTTAAAGGGATTTCGAGACGGAGAGGCCTAGAGAATAAATTACAAGTCCTATCCACAATGTTATCGTTGTTATTACTATGAAGAAAAAATCATGAATAAGACTTTCTCATTAAATGCCCCCACTTCACAAAAAGTCTAGATATGACTGGATGAAAGAAATGTAAAATTTGAAAAGCTATTTTTAATTTGACGGTTTTAGTAAAACCGTCTCACAGAAGTTTTTCTCAATATAACGAATTGAATCTCCAAAATTTTTTTATTTTCCAATTGGATGTATGGGAATCAATTACTATAATTTTGAGAATGCATCTTCTTGGCTTGTTCTAACAAAGCTGAAAACAATGCCGAAGTGTAAGAATCTTGGCTTCTCAGACAAAACAATGGTGTAAAAAACAAGGTGGCTTGTCCAAGAAACATATGCATAAACAGAAGCGGTTAATTGGTTTAGAATCTTTTTGTCACTATTGGAGGAAAAAAATAAAGACAAGGTGAGTGCAGAACCTCCACTTTATTTCGTGATGAGAATCTTATAAATTGCCTCCAGTTGCAATATAATTGGAATTATGTGTTTGGTGAAGAGGCTTTCAACATTGGGATTTAAGAGAACATATATGATTGAATGTATTTTGAATTTGACTGTATCTTCATTATTGTCAATTATTTGACTTGTGAATATACTTTTCGAGCTGCATAGGAAGAGGTTAGATTTACATTTTCTTGTTCGGAGATTGTCATGTTCTAATTTCTAAGTACAGCTATTATTTTTCTGCTTATATAATGTAGAACTTATCTTCATATGGCAGATATCTAGCTAGCTAGCTGTGAAACGATTAAGTATTAAAATTACAATTTGAAAGACAACTTTATGTGTATGTATATATATAATTACTAATTGGATACTAATGGTTAGAGAACTATACTATGATGATATGAAAATCAACCTTCATAACACTAGGAGACTTCTATTCTATTATAAACAGAGAAAACTTCTCACATATGCTAATAAATATATATGATGAAACTTAAACTCTTATTATATATATCACAAGAAAGTACTGCAATTAGAAGACAACTTGTGAGTGGCAACCAATAGCTATTTATTCCATTTGTAGTAATTTTAATGTTTATATCTTCCCCATTGTTATTGAATTACGTTAACACTTGAGGTCCAATTTCGATTCTTCACAACACACGTTAATTAATCTCATTCCTAAAATGACAAATTATATATATTTGTTCTAGGTATTTTATTGATTTGAGTATGGTATATATAGCTAGCTAGATAGAGAGCAATATCCGTTGGGGTAAAAATTGGATTACATATTTTGCCTTCTGGTAGATCGATGAACATGGATGATAGAATATCAAATATCTTAAGCATTATATAGTTTGGTATTATGATATGCATTTGACATAACACTGGCCTTATATTAATCCATAAATTTAGAAATCTAAAACCGACAGAAATTAAGATGGTCTAACGATAAATAATGTTTACACAGATTAGATTTGATCTATATCTTTCTCCCCTGACTTACAAATCTGTAGTAATTTTTTAAATAAAAATCTACACAATGCCTTATACATTTATATAACATCATCACAAGAACAAAAAGGCAAAACAAAAGCTTATTTTTGATAATCTCCTCTACTCCTTCAAACCTGCATAACTCAAGACTAGAGATTATTCTATTCTACTGTGATTAGTGATTTATTCTTCTTTATCATTATATGAGGATTGAGAGCCGGTTCATCATAAGTCTAATTTTTTGCACCATTAGTCATTGAAATAATGCAAAAATCGAATAAGTAATTAAACCTTTTCGATCCATTAACACATTTTTACTAATTGTAAGGCAAAGATTCACAAGAGAAGTGGGGTTTTCATGTTTGATGAATAAAGCACTTCTGTTTTAAGCTCTTCCTATCTTTATCAAAATGTTCTAATTTTAACAAAATTAAGACATTTTAAATAAATTGGATATGTTTAAAAGACGTGTATCAGAATGCCTTAATTTTATCAAATTTATTGAATTCTATCCTATCTTTATAAATTTAACCTGCATAATTTTGAGCCTCCCCAGAATTTAATGTTTGTTGTTGTGATATAATAATCAATCCACATTATTATTGTTTTTTAATTTATTCCCAAAAAATTGTAATCGATCCTCTGTTGGGGACCTTCCTCATCGTAACTAGCTATCCTTGTGTAGTGTGCTGCCAGAAATTGAGTAGGGACCAAATTAAAGAAGAATCTAATCGGAATTATTATTTTTTTTTTAAAAAAAAAGGGGGTGAGAAAAAGACCCATTAATCAAATAATCATAATAATGAATATTATAATGGTCTAGTATTAAATTTTTCATATAAACCGTGAAATTATTTTATCGAATCATATATTCTTCACATAACTTTTAAATTTATAATAATTTAAAAAGAAAAATTGAAACGATAAATTGGTTAAAGACCAATCTAATTTATTAAAAAATCACAATGAGAAAAAGACCTATCAGTAAAAAGAAATTAATAATGGTAGTTGCAGTGGTCCAATAATAATTCCTTCACACCTATATTATTCAAATTATTCATTTATTTTTTCGAAAAAAAATAACTTTTTATATTTTTTAAATTGATACTTAAAAATTATTAAACAAAAAAGATATTTTAAAAGAAAGAAAGAATTGTTTAATCTCAGGCTCTTACATATTTTTATAATTAAATTGAATCGCATGAAACTGATGATCTGACTTTTTCAAATACAAGTAGACTTTATATGACTTTCATTAACTTTATATGGTAAGGTTCTTCCATGTGCTCTCCAATTTTATAAATCCTTTTCTCAAGTTTCTGACATTAATTAATTTCATTAAAAATTAACTTTTGCTGACTTCTAACTACATGAATAATCTATTGTATCTGCTCCCATCACTACTCCCAAAAACTTGGCTTTTAGTTTTTTATCCTAAATGCAGGTAACCCCACAATCCACAAATGGATTGTCAATAATTTAATCAAGAATTTTTTGGTATTATTTCAATTCATTTCAAAGATTTGCAAATCTGTTAATTAGCTTTTATTAAGGCTTCTTTAATGTAAATTTTATTGTTTTTTTTTAATAATTTTATTGTGCTTTTGGAAAATTATACTTTTGCAGAGAGAATTTTTAAATAAACAATAACTATTTATAAAGAAATTAGAAGAAATTTTGTTGGAAAACTTTTTGTCTTCAAAAAATAAAAAATAACCTTCATCGAACGTGAAATTGTAATTTACTACATCCAGGGGCGGAGCCCTGTAAAGGTCGGGGGATTCTTGCCTCCAAAAATTGTTGGAAAAACATGGTGTATGTATTAAAACTTCTACCAATGGTGTGCCCTAATTATTAAATTATTAGAACCAATCATCTTAATCATTCATTATATTTGTAGTGAATGGTATAAAGAATTTTTTTAGGAAGGAATATAATAAGTGA
Source organism: Litchi chinensis (assembly GCA_019925255.1). Classification (NCBI taxonomy): domain Eukaryota; kingdom Viridiplantae; phylum Streptophyta; class Magnoliopsida; order Sapindales; family Sapindaceae; genus Litchi; species Litchi chinensis. The sequence continues at coordinate 28,059,026 of CM034469.1, read as the reverse complement.
TCGAGATAAGTAATCTTAATAATTTAAAAGTTATAAATGCACAGATCGTACAAACTATATATATATATTGTGAAATATCCAAAATTTAAAGTTTTAGATATTTTCGTCCAATTTAGTTATAGAACATTATTAGCCGGTTATTAATAAAGTACTCACAGTGGCTTTTCCAGCTCAAATTATCCTTACTTTTATTTAATTTTAATTAAAATTATAACAAGATATAAATCACGCAATCTGTTTTTAACAATATAAAGAAATTATTTAAACAATATTATTAATCCAACTAAAACAATATATATCGAGATAGTTTGACGTTAGATCTTTTAAAATCTTATTCATGAGATTATAATCAAGTCCTCCAACTTTAAAAGCTATGCATAAATAGAAAAAAGAATAACTTAGTATGAGCCGTTAAGTTTATTTTTTCCTATTATCCTACTATCTAGACATCTAATTTTAAAATCTAGACAAGTAATTTTTTTTTTTTTTTTTTTTTTAGGATTGAGATTAGGCTAGGAGACAATTGAGAACTATCCGAATAGGAATGCTGGTGATGCGGTTCGAGATACTATCCCTATGGAGAAATCCGTCTACACGAAGGTAGAAAAAAGGTCCACATAAGAGTAGATGACAACTCACTTTTAAAGGTGGTAGAATATGTTATTTTTTAACGTCATAGGGTGTCAACCCATGCTGAAGGCATGAGAGCAGTTGGCACACTAACCAACGACGCCAACTACCATTGACTAGACAACTAAAATTAAAAATTACTCAAACTACTATTTTTGGTAATTGAACAATTGTAATTCAAGCAAAAACATATAGTCCGAAAAGTCTCATAATATCCAACTTTAATGAGCTAGAAATTGTATTTAAATTTAGATTGCTAAGGGTGCATTTGGAATCGTATTTAAAAATAAAATACATGTTTTATTAATAATGTTTTTGAAAATGTAATGTGTTTGGTAGGATTTCTTAAAAGTTATTTTCAAAAATAGAAAATGATGTAAATATGTTTGGAATTGTTTTTAAAATGGTATTTTTTAAAACTATTTTTAAAATAATGTTTTTGAAAATGTAATGTGTTTGGTAAAATTTCTTAAAAGTTATTTTCAAAAATAGAAAATGATGTAAATATTTTTGATATTGTTTTTAAAAATGAGTAAAATAGTTGTTTGGAGGAAAAGTAATGATTTATTTTTAAAACATGTTTTAAAAATGATTAAAAAATTATTTTTCACATTGTAGTTATCATTTTAAAAAAAAAAATGTTTTCCATTTTCTAAAACACATTTTCAAAAACAACTTACCAAGCAACTTTCTCTCATATTTTATTTTGAAAATGAAAAATCATTTTAAAAGATGCATCCAAACACCACCACATTTTCTTTTTTAAAAACATATTTTTCATTTCTAAAAACATGTTTTTAAAAACATACTATCAAACATAATTTCATCTATTTTTTATTTTCAAAAATAAAAAATTATTTTTAAAATGGAACCAAACACGCCCTAATTTTTTCAATATTTGCAGTGTTTGCAAAATCTAGCTCGGTTACACAACTGTCACATACCATTCAATCTGCCTTTTCAAAATTTTACCACGATCACCACTGTTTTGGATAACACTTACAAGTACTGGCAAAGCATAGAAAAAAATTATTAAAATATGAAAAAGCAGTTAAAAGCATCCAATCATGAAGTGACACAAAGGTCAAATATTCTAGAACACTTCCCTTACGTGTCACTTGCATGCAAAATTTTTTATACTTTATAGTTTGGAATGTTTATGATTCGATCAATCTTGAAGCCACTACTAATCTACTATGGTTTGTGATTATTTGACACGAGTTTGCTTTTTGCAGTTGGCTCACAACCATAATTAGTCGCCTTTAGTGGAGGAATTTGTAAATATTTAAAGATTCAAGAGTGTGTTTGATTTTTTACATGAAATATGCATTGGATAAATCAAATAAACGATATTTCATTGGAATTTATTAAGATCAAACAACTATATCACAATCTCGGTATGTTACTACTTAAAGAATATAAGTAAACCTCTAAATATAATAGAGGTTTGCTGGAAGCTATAGAAATTAAACACCTTCAAATAACATATTAGTTGAACATCTAATTCCATAATAATATATCAGAATTTTCCTGTATATGTTTATAAAATGAGTATATTGGGATTTGAATTTCTTGACATAAAAGTGAAACATAAGATTTTTTTTATTTAAATACTATTTACAATATAACAATTCGAATTTGAAATATTATTAAACCAAATAAATATTTTTTACTATTTAATCACATTAAACGATACGTACACTTGAATGAAGAAAAAATGTATAGTTGTTTGATTCTCTAAACCTCAGTTGTGTATGTATAGTTGTTTGATTGTCTAAACCTCAGTTGTGTTTTTAATGTATATTATCCTCACCTCTCCTTAGTAATCATTTAGTTCCTTAATGTTAAAAGGATAAATGATTAATAATTTGAAATTTTAAATTAGAATTTTAGTTCCTCTATAATAAAGTTTCCATGTGTGATTCAATCATTTCTTTTAAAGAACACTAGCTTTCCAAACCAAAAAAATAGTTTTCTGATCTCCTTTATAAGAAAAAAATTAATATAATCTTATATTTAACTAAATAATAAGACAATATAATTAAACATAATAAATAGAAATCATTACATAAAATGATATAGTTTAAAATTATTTTTAATCTTTCAAAATCAGAACAATATGTAAAGTACAAAAAATCTGAGACTCAAATGTAAAATATAAAAAATGTAAGGTTTCCTGAGACTTCCGGTTTGTCGCACTTGTTAATTCCAATCAAAATATTCGTTTTTCTTTTTCTTTTAAAAAATTAGCGTAAATCTGACGACCTTACCTCTTTAGCATCTCACTTCCCTTAAGCCAATAAATTCGAATAACTTATTTTTTTTCTCTATTTCAAAAAAAAAAAAAAAAAATCTCTTTATATTTTTAAATTTAAATTACAGGAAGGGCATCTCCTCCTTACAATTTATATATATACAAAATGGGCTTGCTAGTGACGCTAGATTCGCTCTTTTTTTTTTTCTCCAAAATTATATTCTATAACATTATATATGAATTGTGAGAATCACATTAATTATTATATCATCTCATAATTTATAAAATATTGATAACTTATATGTTATATCATTTAAACATGAATTTAAATAAAAAATTTAAAAAGTCTATCATTACTCTATATTTATTAGAGTAATACTAAGTTTTTCAAATATGTTATTCAAATTCATACCTAAATGATGTGACAGTGAACTATCAATATCTTATTAATTATCATATCATTTTATGATTTATAAGATTTTAACAATTTACATGTCACATCATTTAAGTATGAATTTAAACAAAATATTTAAGAAGTCTAATATTACTCTATTTATTAATACATGTGAATAAGATGTTTTTTTTTTTTTTTCCCTCATGTTAAAGTATATTTCTCTTCTCCCATAATAAATACTAAAATTATTTATGAATATATGATTATTCAATTAGTATACTAGACACATGTCATTTTCGCCCTATTAATTTTTATTCAATTACAAAACCACCATCCACCAATTGAGTGTATAACATTCCCCTTCCCAACATTTTTCCGTAGATTCCTGAACCATACATAAGAACAATTATATTAATTTGATTAGTTGCAATGATAACTATTAAAGTTAATATAATAATTATAATTATTAGTAAGTTATTTAATCAGTAGTCAAATTCTATATAGTATTCAATCTCAACAAATTTTGTTAATAATATTTAATCTTGACCCCTTCTAAAAATTATATTATAATTTTCATTTTCATATTAAAAAAAAAAAAAAAAAAAAGTTTGCTGTCCACAAAATTAGTAACGAAAATCGAACTCTTTTGCTTTGCTTGGCTTCCTCACCCGCAATTATTCTCTCTTTCTCTCTCTCACTGTGTATAATTTGGCTTCTTCGATTCCTCTATCTCTCTCACTGTCACCAGAAACTAAAAATCAGAGGTTTCAATCTCTCTCGCTCTCTCTCTCTATGTTTTGTTTTAAATTTTTTTATTTATTTTTTTGCCTGTTCAAGTTGGTTTTTTTATCTATACATAATTGTTCGTTTTTGTTCACATTCATGTCTGGTTTTGATGTCGTTCTTTATATGTGATTCCAGTCTAAGCTTCCACTAAATTCGTACCCAGGTCACGTTTTTTCTATCTTTTAAATGTTTTCCGGTAGTTTCTGAGATTCATTTATTTGTCTTAATGTTAATGTGCAATTTGTTTATTATTATTATTATTATTATTGGTTGTTTGTAGTTGTGTTATATTGTGTAGTGTTCACTGTAAGTTAAAGCTTTAGTTTTTCAGTTCAAAATCGGAGCTTTGAATCTGGGTTATGGAAGTTTTTGGCTTGGTTTGGTTTGGAAGTGAATTTGTTTGAGGCTTTTGGGAGTATTTTCGTGTTTGTGTTTGTATTCGAATTCATGGTAGTTTTTTGAAAAGGGTGTTTGATTTAGGAAGTGATTGTTGTTGTTGTTGATTATGTCTCAGGCTGAAGAAGTGTTTTCAGGGGCGATATATGTATGTGTTCCTTTTCGCTTGTTAGTGTAAAATTTGATTGAAGATAGACATGCAAAGTGAGAATAATAGCAGTGTTAGTGCCCCTGTAACGCCTACTGCACGACTTAGACATCGAAAGCGTTCAAATGAGGTTTGTTCGGATATTCCATTTTGGTTGTGTATTAATATGTATTCGTTTTGGATGTTTCAGATAGTGTATTGGAATGTTTAGAGGAGAAGGGGATTTGTGTTGTTTTAACTCTTGTGTGTTTCGTATGGGGTTTTTCTTTAGGTTAATACGGATTCTGGCAAAGCAAATGGAGGACATTTACTTGTCAATGACCGTAACAAGTATAAGTCTTTTTTAGTTCGTGCTTACTCAACGTTTTGGATGATTGGTGGCTTTGCGTTGATTGTCTACATGGGTCATCTGTATATTACAGCCATGGTGGTTGTAATTCAAATCTTTATGGCAAGAGAGTTGTTCAATTTGTTGAGGAAAGCTCATGAGGAACGTGATCTCCCGGGATTCAGGCTTTTAAATTGGTAAGTATGTTGGTGTAATGCCTATATACCAATTGGAATTTGTTTGTCCACTGCAAGTAACGGTTATTTGAAACGAAATATTATTGTTGTAAGTGACTTCGAAATATTATTGTTGTAAGTGACTTCTGGTTATCATATGCTTGTTAATTGTCACTTGTAGAGTTTCTCATTTTAAATATCTTGATCAGGCACTTTTTCTTCACCGCAATGCTATTTGTATATGGCCGCATTCTCAGTCAACGACTCGTCAATACTGTAACCCCAGACAAATTTTTGTTTAAGCTTGTGAGCAGCCTTATCAAGTATCATATGGTCATTTGCTATTTCTTGTATATCGCAGGTTGGTTATACGTGGATTATTTTTCTTTTCTCTATAATGCAATCAACAATAATTGTTACATCTAGCATGCATGGTTGTTTTGTCTGTATGTCTTGTTGTTTGAGGGTTTCTATTTGATAAAGGATCTATAATGGATGGTTTCTGATAGACTCCTTTTTTTTGTCTAATTGGGCTTAGGTTTTGTGTGGTTCATTCTGACATTAAAGAAGAAGATGTACAAATATCAATTTGGTCAGTACGCTTGGACACACATGATTCTAATCGTGGTGTTCACGCAATCATCCTTCACTGTGGCCAACATTTTTGAAGGAATTTACTGGTAACCCAATTCGATCCTTGGCTTAACTTTTCAGCCTTTCCCCATTTGTGTATTCTCTGACCCTTTTTACTGGAATGCTTCTTCTGGAATATTTAAACTTACCTGATGTGTGAATTGTGCAACCAGACATTTGATATTAAATTTAGTTGAGTCACTTCCTTCCAATTGATGGTAATATATGCTCAAGTGGTGGAAATTAGGGAGGATGTTATTTGGTGGCTTGTTTCTTTTTCATTTTTTTTTCTCTCTGTATTATGTCTTGCTTCTTTGGAGGAAATACCTTGCCCTCATGTTTACTTTTCCCCCTATATGTGGGAAGCGTAGTTTTAATTCAATATTGAGAGTGACCAACATAAAATACTTTGGTCAATGGTCATTGTATACGATGCATTTAAGAATTTGTAGCTACAGTACAATATTGTTGCTTACAGATATAGATGGCCACTGTTTGACCTTATATGTTGAATTCTTCATTGTATGATCAAATCCATCTTTATTGCAATAAGACTCCTTTAAATTGCACATAGATCTTTTTACTCTTGACTTGATTTTCAAGCTTTGGGAATTTTATCTTGTTTCTCCACTTGACAAGTGGACAAATATTAATGCAGGTTTCTTCTTCCAGCTTCACTAATTGTTATCAATGATATTGCTGCTTACATATTCGGCTTCTTTTTTGGAAGAACCCCATTGATCAAGTTGTCTCCAAAGAAAACGTGGGAGGGCTTTATTGGAGCGTCAGTTGCTACTATTATATCTGCGTTTGTGGTGCGCATTGTGTTTTCCCCTTTTCTCGTGACAACAAACATACTTAAGTTTTTCTATGCTTATAATGATTCTTGGTACATTTTGGAAGCATTTTTGGATGTGACAATTATGGCTGCAAGTGCCATTTTGCCTGTTTGGCCACCAATTAATCTTGTGCTTTTATTCAATTCTCAGTGCCAGGAATTGTCTGGAACCATGATGGCCTAAAAAATTTGAGTGTTTATGTGCCTTCATCTTCTGTGCTTTTGATTTGTGTCTGAAACTTACCAGCACGCACTTCTCGAGTGTATTTCACACTGTACAGTAACCCAGTACCTGCATGTGTCAAGTTGTCATATTTCTCCCATGTCACTACCACTTCATAATGTCAGTTAACTTGAAAGGTTGCATCTTACTCATTGTAGCTAAGTAATGTCCAAGAGGATCTCTTTACCCATCTTATCCACTAGGCATGCATTGAAAAGCTTATTCTTAAAGGATGCATGGGATGTGAATTCTCAGTGCTTCATTACTAGAGGTGTTACCACATAACTTGGTATTGGAACTAATTCACATTTGCCATTCATATATCAGTTTTGTATGTCTGTCTTGTGTTTTCAGGACAAATGTAATTCACATGTTATTTTCTTAGCTCAAGAGAAACAAATTACTTTACCTAAGGATTCTCTCAAATAGAATAGAGAACAAAGTATCTGCAATCATTGGGATTGTTACAATGGCACTCTTCTAGAGGATTATCCAGAAAGCGAATTGTTTTGAATGCATTAAACAAAAAGCCGATATAGATGTTATGGGTTTATTATTTTTCTTTTTTTATTTTGTTCCAGCTTTTAATCTGTCATATTTTTCCGTTTCCATAAAGGACCTGAATGAAACCATTGGCTGTGAAGAAGTTTAATGATAAGTTTTGCTAACATGTATATGCTTTCAGCCTTCGATAAAACTTTTACATTGTACCCTTTCTGTTGCAGCTTGCAAATTTCCTGGGTCGTTTTCAATGGCTAACATGTCCACGGAAGGTAATTCAATTGATTGAATACATGTAATTGATGTTTAAAGTGGCATATACATTCAATTGTGAAGGAATTTACAGCAATTTTTTGCTGGGGATTTTCACATGCAGGATTTATCAACTGGCTGGCTTCATTGTGATCCAGGTCCATTCTATAAGCCGGAATCTTTTACGTTACCTGGATGGGTTCCTTCATGGGTGAGTAGCTGTCTTTAATTCGATCTGGATATATATCCAACAGAATTCATTGTGCAGTGATTATCATCTTTATTGTTTGTGTGTGTTGGGGTGCTTTTTTTTGGGGGGGGGGGGGGGGGGGGTGGGGGTGGGGGGGGGCAGTGTGGTGTGGGTGTTGTGAGGGGTTGTAGGGGGTTGTTTTGGGGAGGTTTGGGGGGTTGTGTGTGGGAATTTACTTTATGAATTTCATGCTTTATTTTAACTGGATATTTTGTGCTTGAGGTAAGAGATTGATTATATTACCTCGATGTGATGGTAAATCTAGTATTCTGTTGAAGTTGATTGTGTGACAAACTACCACGAACCTTTTTATGCATCTTTGACCCAATTTAGGTTGTCAAGTGTCTGATCATATTCTTTTTCTAGGGCAAAGTATGTTTTGATTTGTGCTCTTTGAGTTCCTTAATGATTTGTCGACTTAATAGTGTCAGCTTTTATGTTTCTATGTGTGCTTTTCATGTTACAGAATGCTTTGTCAACTGAATAATTTTAGCTTCTTCAACAATGATTTTTTTATATAGTTTAGATCTTTCTGTTACTGTTATATCAGATAGCTTTTGCTTTTAGATATCAGAAGATAATTCTTCTTCCTCAATTTATATGAAGTTGAAGTCCATGTCTATTACACCAATATGTCAATGGTTCATTGTACTCCCTAGTTTCAATGTTTAGTATACAGCTAGTAATGCACATGATTCGATGTTCCTGGATATTACAGTTGATGTTTTTATCACTTACAAGATGATCTATTGCTCTTGATACTAGTGTCTTGAACTCAGGCCTTAAGTAGGAGCCCAAACAAACATCTATTATTTCCATGAGAATACTGTAAACTTATCCATTTGACTGTTTTTTTGTTGAAGTTCATTTTCTGGCACTATAATTTTGTTTGTGCAAATTTTCTGGTTGTGATAGTCTGTTAATCTGAGTGCTTATTGTACTGTTGAGGACCAAATTTAATGCTTGATTATCATTTAAGCGAAGGGTAGTGTTAACCTGCGCCCTTAGGGCACAAGTTCATATTCACAAACAACCAATGAATTATTACAGGAGAAAGAAAAGGAAAAACACACAACAATGATTGAATTCATTCGTTGATTGTTTGTCAGTCACATTCCAATTTTTTAGGAATTAAAATCCTCACCTAGTAATTAAGTGTGTAGTTTTATATCAGGAATCTGCATTTACTTAAATGTGTCTGATTAAAAATGCCATATTACTTATTATTTTCTATGCAGTGTCCTTGGAAGGAAATCATTGTTTTGCCAGTTCAATGGCATGCCCTATGCCTTGGTTTGTTTGCATCAATAATAGCACCTTTTGGAGGCTTTTTTGCAAGTGGTTTTAAAAGAGCTTTTAAAATCAAGGTTTGTTCAGAATGCTTTTCTTCTTAGCTTATGATATGTATAGCATACTTTATGGGCACTGACATCATATGCCGTCTTTTCTTTTTTCATTTTATTCTTTCAGGATTTTGGTGATAGTATTCCTGGACATGGTGGAATTACAGATAGAATGGATTGCCAGGTGAACTGTGATTCATTTAATTGCTTTAAAGGGTAGTTCATTTGTTGTTTTGAGAGTTTTATATAATTTTCTGCTTACCGCTTACTTTTTTATCCTGTAAATCTATCACTTTTTGTCCTGAGATACATGGGAAAAAAAGACCACAGATTTTGAAGTGAATATATGGTTTCAGATTCTTTTCAGTTAACTACTTATCTGATTGTTGCTGATATACTAGTAATAAACCCTTATCGTAATGTTTTAGCATATCGTGGGGTATTTTTAGATGACTTTTATGTCAATAATATAGTTGATAGCTGATAGCAATTGTGATTTAAAGCTCACCTGACATGAGTGGTGTTCTTTAGTAAAGTTGCATAGGTTATAAATGTGGAGAAGTTCTGCCTTACTACTTTTTTCCCATCCTTCCCCAACCAATGAAAAATATATAAAGAAACACTTTTTCATCATTTAGTTTGAGTCCTGCATCTTGTATGGAGTTACCTATTTAAGTGTTCTTTGCCAAATAATCCGTTTTAGACTAGCACTCCTATGGTCACTGAAAAAGGAAGTTTTCTCATGTGCACTCACATAGTTAAATAAGCACACTGTTGTGATCACTGAAAGTCTTAAATGGAAAAACCGTCATGTGCACTCATGTGGCCTTTTTGTTGTAGAACTCATTGTGGTTTACAGCTACTGAAATAATGCTCTTTAATTAGTTTTTGTCAAGGAATTCGAGTGATTTTTTTCTTTTCTTTCTTTTTGGCTATGCAAATTGCAATATTTCCCTTTTGGCTACTTTTTGGATTCCAATACCTTTTTGCTTGAGTTAGGCACCTACCTCAAGCTTTAATGGACATTTTTAACACGGATCTTTCAATGTAGATGGTGATGGCCGTGTTTGCTTATATTTATCATCAGTCATTTGTTGTCCCTCAAAGCCTCTCGGTTGAAATGATCTTGGAGCAGGTAGATTTCAGCTTATACACTTAATATCGTATATTCCATCAGGTTAAAATGAATATTAAGTCTATGGTTTCTCCTTTGTAGATATTGACGAATTTAACTCTTGAGGAGCAGCAAGCTGTGTACGTGAAGCTTGGTCAAATCATACAGGAGAGGCTGCTTGGACAATCGTAGATCGAAGGAAAAGACTATTCTGTACATGTCTTCATGTTTTTTTCCCCTTTCCTTTTTCCCCTTTTCTGATTCAAATACTTAGGTGGAGGCATCTTTTTTTGTTAGTTTGCGCACTTTGTATAGTGTATGTTAGCCCATGAATATACATGAATCTCCCTACCGAGTGTTGTATTGTTTCTCACCTTCTCTCTCTCTCCCTCTCTCTCTCTCTCTCTATAGCCCTCACTTCATGCATTCAATGGGCAAAATACAATGATTGAATATATGCTTTTGTTAATTATTATTGAATTCTCATCTCAAGTAAAAAAACTGTTTTTTTCTCATGTTTTTGGCTTTTTGTATGTTATCATAATTGGATCTCTTGTAAATCTGCAGATGCTGGAATTTGGATTGTATACTGGTTAAATAATGTGATTCTGTGATCTATTATTACCACATCAAAATACATAGACAGATTGAATTCATTGTTGACTATATCAACTGTACAAGTTTGTACTACATCAAAGCTCTACATATGTATTTAATCAAAACTTAGCATGAAAATATGATATGGATATGAATAAGATCATTAGCTTGCAATCAATGAAACAGAATTACCAAAATCAAAATTAATGATTCTCTCTTTGGTCTCCTAACAACATATTCAACACAAAATGGTAACTTTCTAAAACCAAGAAATGAGCCTATCTGAAAAAATAAAGGCCATCAAAAATGATGGTTTGCAACAAATGTAAATAAATATGGTACACATTCTAGTATCACAGATGAAATAGTGATGAGCTTTTTCACTTAACTTCAATAAGTTGATCATCATTTAAATATGTCTAGATGAGTAAAATACGTACATGCTTGTTCACTTACTCTCCACGTCTACCAAAAAATCTCGTGTTTGATAAAGATATTAAAAAAAAGTAGAGTTTTCGCTGTTTCACCTTCATTTTTGTATCATTGAGACTTTGGTTTTCGTATCTTCACATAGGGCAAAACCCCCATAAAACGAACAACCTTTGGAGCCCATCCACGTTGTTGGGCACGGCAGAACATCAAGAATGTGTTTGCGAAATAAGAACTGAACCCCATAAAGGCATGCCATAAGGCATGACCCTGAGGGTTGATAGACCAGTGAGATATCTCTTTACAGAGAAAGCGATCAATGAGCCAGCAGAGACTACCGAGTACAAGGGTAGCCACATACAGCTTTGCAATCCGCTTAGCAGCTATATCATCTGTGTAGATGTAGTACTTGTACATTCGAGGAATGCAGAGGGTGCATAGGATCACATAGTGCACCTTGAAGCCAATGTCAAACCGGAGCACAGAATGGAAAATCGCAAAAGCACCACCATAGAGAAAGAGGAAGGTAGGCATCGTAGTTCGATAGTGCCAATCTGGTGAATACAAGATATACATGTATAAGAGCATCTCCCATATCATAGGAGTTTCATCACTCTGTTGTTGCCTGAAAACAAAATATAAAGAACTCCAGAGTCAAATCTCAACAATAGGAAAGTTCAATGACTGTTTCAATGTTTAATGCATGTTTGTGTGCCATAGAAAATTTCTTTAATCATACACTAATTCAAGTCCTAAATGCGATAATTGTCTAGTTCTCACCAAAATAACTACACTGAAAGAAAGCTACCAAAGAATAATTTAAATGGGATAAGGCAAAGCTCAGAGACACATACACATGTTGCAGTGTGGCATGATATAACATGCTTCCAATCGCAAGTATCATATTAGATATATGAAGAACACTGAATCTCTTCTCAAATCGTTGTCTCAAGGCATTTACAAGACCAATGAGTGCCAAGAGGATGCCAGGGACATTCGATATGGTGTTATAAAACTCTGCCACATAAGACGAGTGAGCATAATTCTTCTCGCAGCATTCAGTTGTTGATGTGACAGGACCCCAGAAACTTGATATTCCATCAGCCATTCTCTATATGTCTGTGCAAAGTGAAAATTCTAATCTACTGAATCTCTTGAACTAAGATGTTGCAAAGATCATACAATTTTTAAACCAAGTGCCTGCGTAAGTAAGCAGAAGGGTCAGCCGAAAAAACTTTCACAACTCTCTACAAGCGAAAAGTTTCCAATCAAACACTTTTATTGCAAGCAATGCACAGCAATCCATTTACATAAGCCTCTAAAGCTCTCAACATGATGAAGATCCGCAACCAACTACTTTAAATGCTTAAACGAAAAATAAAAAATTCCACTTCATACACCAAAACCAATCTTTCATTTCATGAAGTCCAACTTTATGCACAAAATTTTGAACTGGCTAGCTCCATATTTAACAAATAAGCAACACCAACCCACGATATATCTTCGGATTATACTTGGCAAGTAAGGGGACACCAGAGAAAACACATGCATTATGATCTTTCCATTACGAATTAGAATTACAGAAAGAAAGCATTCATTACACAGACATTATGACCTTTAGTCTTTACACGATACATCATCAAAGCCAAACCATGCAAGAACAAAGGCATTACAAAAACAATGTACAATAAAGCAATCAATTAAATCCTGAAAAGTCTTCAACTTGAAGTAAAAAAAATGTTCTTCAAACTGAAATGGAGACACCCCATCACACACCTAGATTTAAATTCTATAACCTCATCAAAGCTCGATAAACCAACTCATGTACAATAACAACAACCCATCTAGAGACAACAGTAACACTCAGGCAGATAACCAAGAGATCCAATCTCAAAATCAACACCTTTTCTCATGATTCACACAACCCACAATCAATTTGCAAACAAATTCAAATTCTAATCCTTAAAAAGCCAAAACCAACCAAAAACAAAAATATAGTCCAGGAATAAATGAACACGTATAACATGCAACCATAAAAACTGCTAAACGAAAAACAAAAACCAACCTTGTAGAATATAAAAGATTCCACCTTTTTTGCTTTGTTTGCTTTGGCTTGGCTTGAATGTCTCTCTCTCGTCCTCTCTCTATGTCTCGAATGCTAATACGAAACAAGTTTGTATTTTTGGCGATGAAGAGGCAAAGAGGGAGACAAATACTAATACAAGTTGGTTTTTTTATTTGTTTGGCTTTTGTGTATTATAAGCAAAAAAACAATAACAAATTCTTTTTGGTGCAATTTTAAGCAGCCTAATTTTGACCTTTTATTTTCCTAGTCATAGGAGCTGTTTATTTTTACCCCATATATATATTTTTTTAACATAATCATCAATATGTTAATAATATATATATATCATGGATTTTTTTTTTTTTTTTGGAATATATATCACGGATTCAAGGATGTATCCATTTGAGGTGATTACCAGCAATACTAGCCCATTTTAACATCCTGATCATTGGACCTAGATTTATAGATAAAGATTATACAAATCGGATGTTTGCACCTCATGTTAGAAATTTTTGTTATTTACAAGTACATATTTTTGTTAACTCAAAAAGAAAAAGTACATATTTTGGCTAATATACTAAAAACAACCCATAATACAACTACTATTAAATCAGTGATGATAGACAATTCTAAAAATAGCTCAAAAATTAACTTAAATAATGTCACCAGTGATATGTTGTTACAATGTCATTCACCACATAATTTGACGATTTATATAATAAATATAAAGTATTTATCACTTCATTTGACTTAATTTTTTTATTGGATTGCATAGCACTCTATTCATAACAAAAAGCGTTCAATGTAGAATATGCATACAAAATGTGACGAATGCTAGTATTGTCTCGTTACCCTCTGATGAGTGTTACTAAATACACTCAATCTTTCTAAATACACTTCTAGATTTTTACTTTATAATATAAATACTTCCAATAATCCTATATTACCCATAAATTATATCCAACCATGGTATAGCATATGAGTTATTGACATAACATGAATTATTATATCCTTTCATAATTTATATATTATTGACAACTAATATGTTATATTATTTAGAAATAGATTTGGGACAATTTACACTATTTATATACTAAGTTATTCTTATCTTAACTTAAGTTGTGAATCTTATTAAAAAAAAAGAGTAATGCTATACTATTTAAATTTATTGTTCAAATAATATAACAAGCTTATGTATAATTACCATATTATCAATATATTATCCAAAATTTAATATGATAGTTATAAATCAGTTTATTATGTTATTTGAACAAAATTTTTAGATAAATTTATGATAAGTATATATTATTTAAAAAATTAGTTCACAATTTAGAATGAATCTAACACAAAAAGCAGTCAAATGCACCTTCTTCTAATCAAAATATAAGAACATATAACCATGATTAAAATTATTTCATAGATTTTATTCACACAAAATGATCTAGCAAAAGAAGAAGAGTTAAATGATTCGATTCACCTAGACACATTCCCAGGTTCGGTGAACCTGGTCATCATCCTCCGACACTACTAATAATGGCTCACACTTCACTACAAAACAGTGGCTATTTTCCACGTCCAAATCAGATAAGGTGACGTGGCATGAGCTTTAAACACCTAGGACAACCAGGTGGACTTTGGCTGCTCCGACTGCTTCTCTCCGTGGGTGGGCACGTGTACACTTGATCAATCGTGTGGTCTAAGACATTCGTTGCGTGGAGTCAACAATTTAACACGTTGTAGCAGAAATTCACAAGAGCCAGTTAAAAACTCACTTCGAACTGGATAAGTTTCTCTGGGTGATGGTACACGGCTCATAACCTGTGAACTCTAGAGCTACCCACCATATTTCACGATCACATCGTCGAAGTTTATCAAATTAAAATAAGGGAGATTTACAAAAATCATCCTAAAGTTTGTTCCCTTTTTAATAACAACCCTTTCCTTTTAAATTTAGATAATAATATTCCTATAGGGAGTTTTTAGTTTACAGTTAGACAATTTTTCAACTAGATTTTGAATATATAGTAATTTTGGCATTAAATAAAGAGAATCTCATTCAAATTGGAAACTATAGAGTTATTTTAAAATGAAAGATTTGTAAAAACTACCTACCATAACATTTGACTCTTTTCCAAAAGCAAGCATCTTGATTGTAATTTAGATGGATGCACACAATTAGGGGATTTTTCAACTAAAATTTGAAGTTTTACATTTTTTTTTTTAAGGAAAAAGTATAAAGTAATTTTTATATACAATAAAGGGGTATTAATCCAAAATTTAAACTATAGGATTGCTTTCTAAAAATAATCACATGGTAGGGGTTTTTACTCCTTTTCTGAAAATGATAAACTTAAAGGGATATTCTATCTAGGTTTGGCTTTGGGTAACCTTATATATCAATTATATCTATTGAATTGGTTGTATGGGTGGTACACTAAAACCAATTCAATGAATGTAATTGATAGGTAAAGTTACCCAATCAGTAAGATAACCAAATCTATTCTATCAATCTCCTCAAAATTAATATTAATATGTTTTAAATATAACCAAAGAGTAATACTAGATTTTTGAAATATTTTGTTCAAATCCATGACCAAATGAAGTGACATTTGAGTTGTCAAGATATTGTAAATCAAGAAATGATATGATAATTAATAGATTTTGATAACTTATATGTTATATCATTTATACATGGATTTGAGTAAAGTATTAGCATTATCTATAGCCAAATCATAATATTCATATAAGTACTTATTCTAGCTAATTCATTTTTGTCATCAACAGTAATCAAATTTCAAAATCAACAATGACAAATTAACCTTATCATGACCTTTCGATTACATATTCAGCCGTTTTAGGGACTACTCGGTCCTACTCAAATCCCATCTAAAGTAATTAACTCGAAATTGGATTTAATGTGACTAGCCCATTTTTAAGGTTAAGAACAAATAATTTAACCAAAAAAATTGAAACCAAGCAACCGAATGTAGCCCTAAAAGAGGCCACATTCATCCACCGATGTGGCTAGATTCATTGTGTACCTTTATGATAACAAGCCAACGACTATTCAACACTACACAACTCTCACACACATAACTAACTGTGTTATATTTATATACACCGCCATGTCTCTCCATAATGTCACCAAATGTTGTCATCTTGTATTATCGTACTCATCTAGTCTCACAATATCACCATAATCTCGACATCAAACAAAGAGAATTACTTCGTCTCTCTCTATAAGACCGCGAACCCATCTCTATCTTCTCCCTCACTAGCTCCTCCAGTCACTCTCTTTCGAAAAGAGCTCCATAAAAGAGACCAAAAGTGACCAAAAAGAGAGAATATATTCAAGTTCTTGGATTTTTTTTTTTTTTGGTGTAAGGATATATATATATACATGGCGAGAATACCTATGAGATTCAAGAAGGTGGCGGCGGCGTTCGATGAGGTGGAGAGGGTGCGGTTGTGCGAGAGTAGTGGGAGCGAGCACTCCCTGGACTTGTCTAATTTGGTGAAGTCTTTCATGGAGAAAGATCATCATCATGGTGGTGGTGGTGTGATGGAAGAGGAAATAGAAGGGGATGAGAGGGGTTGTGAGGGTGGTTATTGGTGTGATTCTGAGAGGAGAGAGATGTTGAAGGGTTTGTTTGAATGTGAAGATGGTGATGATGAGAGGTCGAGGATTCATGGAGAGACTGAGGTTGCTTGTAGGCTTGTAGGGGACAAGTCCTCGCATGGCTTCAAAAGAAGGTTGATGGCTCATTTACGTGATCAAGGATTTGATGCTGGTGAGTTATTGTTGTTCTTTTTTATATGCATATAGATTCCATTTCTTTTATGAGGCTTTTTAGATGGCAAATATTAGTCGTTGGACTCGAAAAATTTTCAAGAGTTGGATAGATAGTTGTAAGGACAAATTTAAAAGTTTATTGAATATTATATCTCAATAGTTAGAAAATAATTTCGAATGATTTATAGATGTCAAATTCTCAGTATTTTTGGGTGATGATTTCAAATAATTTTTAGATGTGAAAATTTAGTAATTGGATAATTACTTGAAATTTTTTTATTTGTTTGATATCAAAATTCAGTAGGCAGCCGATTATTTCAAATGTTTTATGTTACTTTAGTAGTTTGATGATAATTTTGTATAATTTCCAGAGGTAGAATATCGATAATTGAACATTAATTTTAAATATTTTCCTTGTTGAATCTTTCTTACAGAAGAACTCAGATTCAAATGAACTAGCTAGTATCCTAAATTTGTCATCATTAAATAAGGGAAAAGTGGAAAGAATTGTGAATGACAATTTGGAGTGGAAATAAGTCCATACATTAATGAAATTTGTATGCTAATAATTTTCATGAACTATGTATTCTTGATAGGTCTTTGCAAATCCCGATGGGAGAAAACAGAACGATTCCCTACGGGGACCTATGAGTACGTGGACGTGAATGTTGGTGCAACTAGATACATAATTGAGGTAAATCTAGCCGGAGAGTTTGAAATTGCTCGTCCCACCGAAGGTTACATGTCCTTGCTGGGTGTTTTCCCTCCAATACTTGTCGCCAAACCGGATGACTTGAAGAAGATCGTGAGGCAAATGTGTGCAGCCATGAAAGAGTCAATGAAAAGTGTGGACATGCACATGCCACCGTGGAGGAGAAATGGGTACATGCAAGCTAAGTGGTTTGGTACTTACAAGAGAACAACCAATCCAGTTGCTGCCACAAAGTCAAAATTGGATGAGGGTAATTCCACAAAGAAGCGGTCAATTGGGTTTGTTGCCTCTCCAGTGAGACCCTCCAATTGCAGAGATGGTTTTACCAACAGAAATGGCTTTGAAAATTGGGCAGCTCACTGCTGCATTTAGCGGAGCCGAGGAAGTGGGTGTCTAGACAACACCTCCTAAATTGCAATCTCAACGTCTTGTCACATATTTTATCCGGACCAAATCTTGTCACTTGACTAAGAAATGGTACGGGTTGCGGGAAGTAGGCATGTAAATTTAAGTATTTTTATTGATTGGTTTAGAAGTGATAATTAGTTGTTTTGGGGGATTTGTTTTAGTGAACTGAATCATGGGATGTGGAGTCTTGGAATAAAATGACTCCATTAAATGTAAATTACTTGTAAGATTTGGATCTTTTTTACAAAGTTGGATTGAAATAGAGTTTCAAGTTTGCAGCTAAGACATTTTCATCAAACACATTTCAATGTTCCGTTTCTTCACAAGATAATCAATTCCAACTTCAACTATTTAACCATTTCCTTCTTTTTTGGATCAACGTTTGGGGTACAGTGGCATTTATTCGAACATGTGGGAGGCAAAAGTTGTCAGATTTATAACTAACAACATACGTCACATGACAACACACTATTACCACATAAACCAAGTTTATTGTCCATAAATGTAACACTAAACAAAGATTCAATGAATTATAAGCGAAAAAAAAAGAAAATCAAATTTTTTTAATTAAAAAAAAATAAAAATTGTAGGCACCCATAGACGCAAACTGCTGGAAAATGCGAGCAGATTGCCCGGAAGGTGACAAAAATTTGTTGATATAAGAGAAGGGTCTCTTGAAACGGCTAAATTTATGCCATGTCACTCTTCTCTCCCTTCTCTACGATTTACAAATACATAAACTGATGGGATTTGATTTGGGTCCAAATCCTTCGTTCATTTATCCCTTTAAACATAAAACTGTTGGGACCTCAGTCAAATCCTTGGCTCATTTGACCGTAGGTCTTGAAGCTTGAACCCGACATCTAAATGCCTTTTGGACCAAGGCAGACTGAGGTTCCAACATACACAAAATTGAGTGATATGTTAATAAATGTTAGAAGTTCGGTAAGCAGATTTGTCGACGGAGATTCAGAATAAAAACCTCTCAGGACAACCGGCCAGATAACTTCTAAGTCGTTTGATTTCGCTACAGCCGCTTTGGCAATTCAAGATCAAGGGTGTTTTTTTTATCAAGCCCTTATCTTGGTACAATGTAGCCTAATCTCAAAAAATAAAAACAGAAACACGAGAGAGGAGGAGGAGTAGGAGTGAGTTGGGGAACCCTAGTTGCAGATTGGTGTTTATATAGGGGTTTTGAGTGAGGTGGCAAGATCTCAACGGCATATCTTGGAGATGGCTGACCTGATAGGGTGTGGTGCAATTTTGTAACAAAATTTGCACCCACATTCCAGTTAGTGTTGGTGTGATTTCAAATAATTGTTATTTTTCAATTCTTTTGAGTGTTACTAAGTATTCATATATGTTAAATTATTCGAAATGAAATTTATTTGCAAAAGAGATGGAATCCGATAAAATTCTATCTATTTATTCATTTTTTATTTAGTTTGAAATATTGTAATCATTTTCTTATACGTGAAGTATTTTTACAACTATTAGACCTTGTTTGGAGTGCCAGATTGGACTGGGATTGATTTAATTTTAGTCCAATCTGGCGTTTGGACGATGATAGGATTGGATAAAATCCAATCCCATTGCTCAATTTATCCCACTACTGTGGGACTATACAAAAAAAAATTGAGATTGCAAAAGTGATAATATTATTTATATTTAAATATTAATTTAATTATTTTGAAATCGAATATAAAAAAAATAATTTTTATCCAATCCTATGTTATTTCAAACATGAGATAGTGTTATTTTTAATCCAATCTCAACTCCATCAAACACATCATAGTACTAATTACTCAAATTCAATCCAATCCAATCATTTAAAAATAATCAATCCAATCTCAGACACCAAACGATACCTTAGAGATTCATCTATTTAAGTTTGAGCTTTAGTTTTATTACAAGTTTTTTTGTCAGTTTTTCTTCGAATTTGAGAAGTCAGTTTCAATAAAAGTTCTGTTGAATGTTGCCATAATGTTCACATTGTGTGTGTATATGTCTGTGCATAATATGGTCAATTGTCAACAATGGGAAAAGTCAATAATTTTTATCATAGAAACTGCTCATGCATCTGTCTGGTATTTGTTTGTCTAGAGGTTGTCCCTCGTTTAGTGTCCTTGGCTGCTGATTGTTCTCTAATGTACCGGTGACATTTCACTTGTAAGCTACGGAGGATACTACGTCAAAAGAGTAATGTATGATGTATCTACCAAAAAAGTCTTCTAAGAAGCCAGCTGGTCCAAACAAGTCCAAAACCAAATGTGAAGTTAAACATTATATCTGCCAAAAAGTCTTGTAAGAATTTGAAGAACACAAAGGCAATTTTGGCAACAGATGAGCAGGAGGGTGTTAATGCAATTGCTACAATAGAGGATGAAATTGAGATTCCAGAACCGAAGTAGGCCAAAGGTATTTCACTGATGAAACAGTTCAATGAAATGAATGATGAGGTTGTGGATGCTAATCTTCAATGCCAAGCCGACTTGTTGAAACTAAATATCTGGGAAGTCTATTGAGCTTCGAAAGTTAGCCAAGAGAACTGGCACAAGAAAACAGTGTACATGAATTTTACACATCCGATTTCAATACAGCATGGCCATTTTGAAGCCAGCAAGAAAAAAATGTGAAGTTTCCAAAATCTGAACTGGCATATGCAGGCAAATCTATCATCTTATGAGCAGCAACAAGAAATAAATAGAACCTTGGATATGAAGTATAGTGCTTTAATCAGTCTGCATACATGTCAAGACTCTTCTATAGAATACAGACTGCAATGAATCAGGAAATCGGGTATCAGGGAATCGACTGTTAAATGATGGAGACTATTGAGCAGTATGAAGGTTTATTATTGACCTCAAATAAATAGAAGAGGGGAGCGAATGTTGGTGTTTAGTAGTTCTGCTAGTGATACTCATCAGGGTTTTCTTTGCTTCTAATGAAAGGAACACCATCTTCCCTAAAAATTACCCGCTCTTCACATAAAGCCGCCACAACCTCCACATACAACCGGTGCTCCTAAATTAGAAAAGACGTTATGAACATGAGCCAAAGCTTTGATCAAATCTCAAGCTGCATGGAAATTTACTAATGGGAACATTTACTGGTCAGGTAAAAGGTCATATGCCTTGAACGAGGATACTCAAATCCATTACCTCTTGAAGAACTCTTACAGCCAAATTCTCTGCCGTGTCATTCCAGAGCACAGGTACAGCTCTTTGAGCAAGGATATGTCCCGTGTCATAATGCTCATCAACATAG
>CM034469.1:27948187-28036989 GCA_019925255.1 Litchi chinensis | reverse complement strand
AAATGCTTGCTTAGTTTTGCTCCCATTTTTGGACCTCCTCCTGGAATGAAAATGAATATATCAATCAGTACTAGTGCAAAAGCATGGTAAGCATTGTTGAATAAGAGAGATGAGAAATGGCATGAATTAGAATTTGTTGATGGGATTTTAAAGGGATTTCGAGACGGAGAGGCCTAGAGAATAAATTACAAGTCCTATCCACAATGTTATCGTTGTTATTACTATGAAGAAAAAATCATGAATAAGACTTTCTCATTAAATGCCCCCACTTCACAAAAAGTCTAGATATGACTGGATGAAGGAAATGTAAAATTTGAAAAACTATTTTTAATTTGACGGTTTTAGTAAAACCGTCTCACAGAAGTATTTTTCACTATAACGAATTGAATCTCCAAAAAATTTTTATTTGCCAATTGGATGCATGGGAATCAATTACTATAATTTTGAGAATGCATCTTCTTGGCTTGTTCTAACAAAGCTGAAAACAATGCCGAAGTGTAAGAATCTTGGCTTCTCAGACAAAACAATGGTGTTAAAAACAAGGTGGCTTGTCCAAGAAACATATACATAAACAGAAGCGGTTAATTGGTTTAGAATCTTTTTGTCACTATTGGAGGAAAAAAATAAAGACAAGGTGAGTGCAGAACCTCCACTTTATTTCGTGATGAGAATCTTATAAATTGCCTCCAATTGCAATATAATTGGAATTATGTGTTTGGTGAAGAGGCTTTCAACATTGGGATTTAAGAGAACATATATGATTGAATGTATTTTGAATTTGACTGTATCTTCATTATTGTCAATTATTTGACTTGTGAATATACTTTTCGAGCTGCATAGGAAGAGGTTAGATTTACATTTTCTTGTTCGGAGATTGTCATGTTCTAATTTCTAAGTACAGCTATTATTTTTCTGCTTATATAATGTAGAACTTATCTTCATATGGCAGATATCTAGCTAGCTAGCTGTGAAACGATTAAGTATTAAAATTACAATTTGAAAGACAACTTTATGTGTATGTATATATATAATTACTAATTGGATACTAATGGTTAGAGAACTATACTATGATGATATGAAAATCAACCTTCATAACACTAGGAGAGACTTATTCTATTATAAACAGAGAAAACTTCTCACATATGCTAATAAATATATATGAAAACTTAAACTTTTATTATAAATATGATAGGAAAGTACTGCAATTAGAAGACAACTTGTGAGCAGCAACCGGTAGCTATTTATTCCATTTGTAGTAATTTTAATGTTTATATCTTCCCCGTTGTTATTGAATTACATTAACACATGAGGTCCAATTTCGATTCTTCACAACACACGTTAATTAATCTCATTCCTAAAATGACAAATTATATATATTTGTTCTAGGTATTTTGTTGATTTGAGATATGGTATCCGATTGGATTTATTTTTTCTATAGATAGCTAGATAGATAGCAATATCCGTTGGGGTAAAAATTGGATTACATATTTTGCCTTCTGGTAGATCGATGAACATGGATGATAGAATATCAAATATCTTAAGCATTATATAGTTTGGTATTATGATATGCATTTGACATAACACTGGCCTTATATTAATCCATAAATTTAGAAATCTAAAACCGACAGAAATTAAGATGGTCTAACGATAAATAATGTTTACACAGATTAGATTTGATCTATATCTTTCTCCCCTGACTTACAAATCTGTAGTAATTTTTTAAATAAAAATCTACACAATGCCTTATACATTTATATAACATCATCACAAGAACAAAAAGGCAAAACAAAAGCTTATTTTTGATAATCTCCTCTACTCCTTCAAACCTGCATAACTCAAGACTAGAGATTATTCTATTCTACTGTGATTAGTGATTTATTCTTCTTTATCATTATATGAGGATTGAGAGCCGGTTCATCATAAGTCTAATTTTTTGCACCATTAGTCATTGAAATAATGCAAAAATCGAATAAGTAATTAAACCTTTTCGATCCATTAACACATTTTTACTAATTGTAAGGCAAAGATTCACAAGAGAAGTGGGGTTTTCATGTTTGATGAATAAAGCACTTCTGTTTTAAGCTCTTCCTATCTTTATCAAAATGTTCTAATTTTAACAAAATTAAGACATTTTAAATAAATTGGATATGTTTAAAAGACGTGTATCAGAATGCCTTAATTTTATCAAATTTATTGAATTCTATCCTATCTTTATAAATTTAACCTGCATAATTTTGAGCCTCCCCAGAATTTAATGTTTGTTGTTGTGATATAATAATCAATCCACATTATTATTGTTTTTTAATTTATTCCCAAAAAATTGTAATCGATCCTCTGTTGGGGACCTTCCTCATCGTAACTAGCTATCCTTGTGTAGTGTGCTGCCAGAAATTGAGTAGGGACCAAATTAAAGAAGAATCTAATCGGAATTATTATTTTTTTTTAAAAAAAAAGGGGGTGAGAAAAAGACCCATTAATCAAATAATCATAATAATGAATATTATAATGGTCTAGTATTAAATTTTTCATATGAACCGTGAAATTATTTTATCGAATCATATATTCTTCACATAACTTTTAAATTTATAATAATTTAAAAAGAAAAATTGAAACGATAAATTGGTTAAAGACCAATCTAATTTATTAAAAAATCACAATGAGAAAAAGACCTATCAGTAAAAAGAAATTAATAATGGTAGTTGCAGTGGTCCAATAATAATTCCTTCACACCTATATTATTCAAATTATTCATTTATTTTTTTCGAAAAAAAATAACTTTTTATATTTTTAAATTGATACTTAAAAATTATTAAACAAAAAGATATTTTAAAAGAAAGAAAGAATTGTTTAATCACAGTCTCTTACATATTTTTATAATTAAATTGAATCGCATGAAACTGATGATCTGACTTTTTCAAATGCAAGTAGACCTTATATGACTTTCATTAACTTTATATAGTAAGGTTCTTCCATGTGCTCTCCAATTTTATAAAATCCTTTTCTCAAGTTTCTGACATTAATTAATTTCATTAAAAATTAACTTTTGCTGACTTCTAACTACATGAATAATCTATTGTATCTGCTCCCATCACTACTCCCAAAAACTTGGCTTTTAGTTTTTTATCCTAAATGCAGGTAACCCCACAATCCACAAATGGATTGTCAATAATTTAATCAAGAATTTTTTGGTATTATTTCAATTCATTTCAAAGATTTGCAAATCTGTTAATTAGCTTTTATTAAGGCTTCTTTAATGTAAATTTTATTGTTTTTTTTTTAATAATTTTATTGTGCTTTTGGAAAATTATACTTTTGCAGAGAGAATTTTTAAATAAACAATAACTATTTATAAAGAAATTAGAAGAAATTTTGTTGGAAAACTTTTTGTCTTCAAAAAATAAAAAATAACCTTCATCGAACATGAAATTGTAATTTACTACATCCAGGGGCGGAGCCCTGTAAAGGTCGGGGGATTCTTGCCTCCAAAAATTGTTGGAAAAACATGGTGTATGTATTAAAACTTCTACCAATGGTGTGCCCTAATTATTAAATTATTAGAACCAATAATCTTAATCATTCATTATATTTGTAGTGAATGGTATAAAGAATTTTTTTAGGAAGGAATATAATAAGTGATCGAGATAAGTAATCTTAATAATTTAAAAGTTATAAATGCACAGATCGTACAAACTATATATATATATTGTGAAATATCCAAAATTTACAGTTTTAGATATTTTCGTCCAATTTAGTTATAGAACATTATTAGCCGGTTATTAATAAAGTACTCACAGTGGCTTTTCCAGCTCAAATTATCCTTACTTTTATTTAATTTTAATTAAAATTATAACAAGATATAAATCACGCAATCTGTTTTTAACAATATAAAGAAATTATTTAAACAATATTATTAATCCAACTAAAACAATATATATCGAGATAGTTTGACGTTAGATCTTTTAAAATCTTATTCATGAGATTATAATCAAGTCCTCCAACTTTAAAAGCTATGCATAAATAGAAAAAAGAATAACTTAGTATGAGCCGTTAAGTTTATTTTTTCCTATTATCCTACTATCTAGACATCTAATTTTAAAATCTAGACAAGTAATTTTTTTTTTTTTTTTTTTTTTAGGATTGAGATTAGGCTAGGAGACAATTGAGAACTATCCGAATAGGAATGCTGGTGATGCGGTTCGAGATACTATCCCATATAGGAGAAATCCGTCTACACGAAGGTAGAAAAAAGGTCCACATAAGAGTAGATGACAACTCACTTTTAAAGGTGGTAGAATATGTTATTTTTTAACGTCATAGGGTGTCAACCCATGCTGAAGGCATGAGAGCAGTTGGCACACTAACCAACGACGCCAACTACCATTGACTAGACAACTAAAATTAAAAATTACTCAAACTACTATTTTTGGTAATTGAACAATTGTAATTCAAGCAAAAACATATAGTCCGAAAAGTCTCATAATATCCAACTTTAATGAGCTAGAAATTGTATTTAAATTTAGATTGCTAAGGGTGCATTTGGAATCGTATTTAAAAATAAAATACATGTTTTATTAATAATGTTTTTGAAAATGTAATGTGTTTGGTAGGATTTCTTAAAAGTTATTTTTAAAAATAGAAAATGATGTAAATATGTTTGGAATTGTTTTTAAAATGGTATTTTTTAAAACTATTTTTTAAAATAATGTTTTTGAAAATGTAATGTGTTTGGTAAAATTTCTTAAAAGTTATTTTCAAAAATAGAAAATGATGTAAATATTTTTTTATTGTTTTTAAAAATGAGTAAAATAGTTGTTTGGAGGAAAAGTAATGATTTATTTTTAAAACATGTTTTAAAAATGATTAAAAAATTATTTTTCACATTGTAGTTATCATTTTTAAAAAAAAAATGTTTTCCATTTTCTAAAACACATTTTCAAAAACAACTTACCAAGCAACTTTCTCTCATTTTATTTTTGAAAATGAAAAATCATTTTAAAAGATGCATCCAAACACCACCACATTTTTTTTTAAAAACATATTTTTCATTTCTAAAAACATGTTTTTAAAAACATACTATCAAACATAATTTCATCTATTTTTTATTTTCAAAAATAAAAAATTATTTTTAAAAATGGAACCAAACAAGCCCTAATTTTTTCAATATTTGCAGTGTTTGCAAAATCTAGCTCGGTTACACAACTGTCACATACCATTCAATCTGCCTTTTCAAAATTTTATCACAATCACCACTGTTTTGGATAACACTTACAAGTGCTGGCAAAGCATAGAAAAAAATTATTAAAATATGAAAAAGCAGTTAAAAGCATCCAATCATGAAGTGACACAAAGGTCAAATATTCTAGAACACTTCCCTTACGTGTCACTTGCATGCAAAATTTTTTATACTTTATAGTTTGGAATGTTTATGATTCGATCAATCTTGAAGCCACTACTAATCTACTATGGTTTGTGATTATTTGACACGAGTTTGCTTTTTGCAGTTGGCTCACAACCATAATTAGTCGCCTTTAGTGGAGGAATTTGTAAATATTTAAAGATTCAAGAGTGTGTTTGATTTTTTACATGAAATATGCATTGGATAAATCAAATAAACGATATTTCATTGGAATTTATTAAGATCAAACAACTATATCACAATCTCGGTATGTTACTACTTAAAGAATATAAGTAAACCTCTAAATATAATAGAGGTTTGCTGGAAGCTATAGAAATTAAACACCTTCAAATAACATATTAGTTGAACATCTAATTCCATAATAATATATCAGAATTTTCCTGTATATGTTTATAAAATGAGTATATTGGGATTTGAATTTCTTGACATAAAAGTGAAACATAAGATTTTTTTTATTTAAATACTATTTACAATATAACAATTCGAATTTGAAATATTATTAAATTGAATAAATATTTTTACTATTTAATCACATTAAACGATACGTACACTTGAATGAAGAAAAAATGTATAGTTGTTTGATTCTCTAAACCTCAGTTGTGTTTTTAATGTATATTATCCTCACCTCTCCTTAGTAATCATTTAGTTCCTTAATGTTAAAAGGATAAATTATTAATAATTTGAAATTTTAAATTAGAATTTTAGTTCCTCTATAATAAAGTTTCCATGTGTGATTCAATAATTTATTTTATAGAACACTAGCTTTCCAAACCAAAAAAATAGTTTTCTGATCTCCTTTATAAGAAAAAAATTAATATAATCTTATATTTAACTAAATAATAAGACAATATAATTAAACATAATAAATAGAAATCATTACATAAAATGATATAGTTTAAAATTATTTTTAATCTTTCAAATAAAATTAATATTTTAACGTCACATTATACATATATTCATATCAAATATACGCATTCCTCTTTGTCGACTAATCGATTCAACTAATAAATTAACTAAATTAATTTCAAAATCAGAACAATACGTAAAGTACAAAAAATCTGAGACTCAAATGGTAAAATAAAAAAATCTAAGGTTTCCTGAGACTTCCGGTTTGTCTCACTTGTTAATTCCAATCAAAATATTCGTTTTTCTTTTTCTTTTAAAAAATTAGCGTAAATCTGACGACCTTACCTCTTTAGCATCTCACCTCCCTAAGCCAATAAATTCGAATAACTTATTTTTTTTCTCTATTTCAAAAAAAAAAAAAAAAAAATCTCTCTTTATATTTTTAAATTTAAATTACAGGAAGTCCATCTCCTCCTTACAATTTATATATATACAAAATGGGCTTGCTAGTGACGCTAGATTCGCTCTCTTTTTTTTTCTCCAAAATTATATTCTATAACATTATATACCAACTGTGAGAATCACGTTAATTATTATATCATCTCATAATTTATAAAATATTGATAACTTATATATTATATCATTTAAACATGAATTTAAATAAAAAATTTAAAAAGTCTATCATTACTCTATATTTATTAGAGTAATACTAAGTTTTTAAATATATTATTTAAATTCATACCTAAATGATGTGATAGTGAGTTATCAATATCTTATTAATTATCACATCATCTTATGATTTATAAAATTTTAACAATTTATATATCACATCATTTAAATATGAATTTAAACAAAATATTTAAGAAGTCT
This sequence comes from Litchi chinensis, assembly GCA_019925255.1. NCBI lineage: Eukaryota > Viridiplantae > Streptophyta > Magnoliopsida > Sapindales > Sapindaceae > Litchi > Litchi chinensis. The sequence goes on along the minus strand of CM034469.1, from coordinate 28,029,857 downwards.
AATATTACTCTATTTATTAATACATGTGAGAAGTTTTTTTTTTTACCCTCATGTTAAAGTATATTTCTCTTCTCCCATAATAAATACTAAAATTATTTATGAATATATGATTACTCAATTAGTATAAGACACATGTCATTTTCGCCCTATTAATTTTTATTCAATTACAAAACCACCATCCACCAATTGAGTGTATAACATTCCCCTTCCCAACATTTTTCCGTAGATTCTTGAACCATACATAAGAACAATTATTATTAATTTGATTAGTTGCAATGATAACTATTAAAGTTAATATAATAATTATAATTATGAGTAAATTATTTAATCAGTAGTCAAATTCTATATAGTATTCAATCTCAACAAATTTTGTTAATAATATTTAATCTTGACCCCTTCTAAAAATTATATTATAATTTCATTTCATATAAAAAAAAGAAAAAAAAAAAAAAAAAAAAAGTTTGCTGTCCACAAAATTAGTAACGAAAATCGAACTCTTTTGCTTTGCTTGGCTTCCTCACCCGCAATTATTCTCTCTTTCTCTCTCTCACTGTGTATAATTTGGCTTCTTCGATTCCTCTATCTCTCTCACTGTCACCAGAAACTAAAAATCAGAGGTTTCAATCTCTCTCGCTCTCTCTCTCTATGTTTTTTTTAATTTTTTTTTATTTATTTTTTTGCCTGTTCAAGTTGGTTTTTTTATCTATACATAATTGTTCGTTTTTGTTCACATTCATGTCTGGTTTTGATGTCGTTCTTTATATGTGATTCCAGTCTAAGCTTCCACTAAATTCGTACCCAGGTCACGTTTTTTCTATCTTTTAAATGTTTTCCGGTAGTTTCTGAGATTCATTTATTTGTCTTAATGTTAATGTGCAATTTGTTTATTATTATTATTATTATTATTGGTTGTTTGTAGTTGTGTTATATTGTGTAGTGTTCACTGTAAGTTAAAGCTTTAGTTTTTCAGTTCAAAATCGGAGCTTTGAATCTGGGTTATGGAAGTTTTGGCTTGGTTTGGTTTGGAAGTGAATTTGTTTGAGGCTTTTGGGAGTATTTTCGTGTTTGTGTTTGTATTCGAATTCATGGTAGTTTTTTGAAAAGGGCGTTTGATTTAGGAAGTGATTGTTGTTGTTGTTGATTATGTCTCAGGCTGAAGAAGTGTTTTCGGGGGGCGATATATGTATGTGTTCCTTTTCGCTTGTTAGTGTAAAATTTGATTGAAGATAGACATGCAAAGTGAGAATAATAGCAGTGGTAGTGCCCCTGTAACGCCTACTGCACGACTTAGACATCGAAAGCGTTCAAATGAGGTTTGTTCGGATATTCCATTTTGGTTGTGTATTAATATGTATTCGTTTTGGATGTTTCGGATAGTGTATTGGAATGTTTAGAGGAGAAGGGGATTTGTGTTGTTTTAACTCTTGTGTGTTTCGTATGGGGTTTTTCTTTAGGTTAATACGGATTCTGGCAAAGCAAATGGAGGACATTTACTTGTCAATGACCGTAACAAGTATAAGTCTTTTTTAGTTCGTGCTTACTCAACGTTTTGGATGATTGGTGGCTTTGCGTTGATTGTCTACATGGGTCATCTGTATATTACAGCCATGGTGGTTGTAATTCAAATCTTTATGGCAAGAGAGTTGTTCAATTTGTTGAGGAAAGCTCATGAGGAACGTGATCTCCCGGGATTCAGGCTTTTAAATTGGTAAGTATGTTGGTGTAATGCCTATATACCAATTGGAATTTGTTTGTCCACTGCAAGTAACGGTTATTTGAAACGAAATATTATTGTTGTAAGTGACTTCGAAATATTATTGTTGTAAGTGACTTCTGGTTATCATATGCTTGTTAATTGTCACTTGTAGAGTTTCTCATTTTAAATATCTTGATCAGGCACTTTTTCTTCACCGCAATGCTATTTGTATATGGCCGCATTCTCAGTCAACGACTCGTCAATACCGTAACCCCAGACAAATTTTTGTTTAAGCTTGTGAGCAGCCTTATCAAGTATCATATGGTCATTTGCTATTTCTTGTATATCGCAGGTTGGTTATACATGGATTATTTTTCTTTTCTCTATAATGCAATCAACAATAATTGTTACATCTAGCATGCATGGTTGTTTTGTCTGTATGTCTTGTTGTTTGAGGGTTTCTATTTGATAAAGGATCTATAATGGATGGTTTCTGATAGACTCCTTTTTTTTGTCTAATTGGGCTTAGGTTTTGTGTGGTTCATTCTGACATTAAAGAAGAAGATGTACAAATATCAATTTGGTCAGTACGCTTGGACACACATGATTCTAATCGTGGTGTTCACGCAATCATCCTTCACTGTGGCCAACATTTTTGAAGGAATTTACTGGTAACCCAATTCGATCCTTGGCTTAACTTTTCAGCCTTTCCCCATTTGTGTATTCTCTGACCCTTTTTACTGGAATGCTTCTTCTGGAATATTTAAACTTACCTGATGTGTGAATTGTGCAACCAGACATTTGATATTAAATTTAGTTGAGTCACTTCCTTCCAATTGATGGTAATATATGCTCAAGTGGTGGAAATTAGGGAGGATGTATTTGGTGGCTTGTTTCTTTTTCATTTTTTTTTTCTCTCTGTATTATGTCTTGCTTCTTTGGAGGAAATACCTTGCCCTCATGTTTACTTTTCCACCTATATGTGGGAAGCGTAGTTTTAATTCAATATTGAGAGTGACCAACATAAAATACTTTGGTCAATGGTCATTGTATACGATGCATTTAAGAATTTGTAGCTACAGTACAATATTGTTGCTTACAGATATAGATGGCCACTGTTTGACCTTATATGTTGAATTCTTCATTGTATGATCAAATCCATCTTTATTGCAATAAGACTCCTTTAAATTGCACATAGATCTTTTTACTCTTGACTTGATTTTCAAGCTTTGGGAATTTTATCTTGTTTCTCCACTTGACAAGTGGACAAATATTAATGCAGGTTTCTTCTTCCAGCTTCACTAATTGTTATCAATGATATTGCTGCTTACATATTCGGCTTCTTTTTTGGAAGAACCCCATTGATCAAGTTGTCTCCAAAGAAAACGTGGGAGGGCTTTATTGGAGCGTCAGTTGCTACTATTATATCTGCGTTTGTGGTGCGCATTGTGTTTTCCCCTTTTCTCGTGACAACAAACATACTTAAGTTTTTCTATGCTTATAATGATTCTTGGTACATTTTGGAAGCATTTTTGGATGTGACAATTATGGCTGCAAGTGCCATTTTGCCTGTTTGGCCACCAATTAATCTTGTGCTTTTATTCAATTCTCAGTGCCAGGAATTGTCTGGAACCATGATGGCCTAAAAAATTTGAGTGTTTATGTGCCTTCATCTTCTGTGCTTTTGATTTGTGTCTGAAACTTACCAGCACGCACTTCTCGAGTGTATTTCACACTGTACAGTAACCCAGTACCTGCATGTGTCAAGTTGTCATATTTCTCCCATGTCACTACCACTTCATAATGTCAGTTAACTTGAAAGGTTGCATCTTACTCATTGTAGCTAAGTAATGTCCAAGAGGATCTCTTTACCCATCTTATCCACTAGGCATGCATTGAAAAGCTTATTCTTAAAGGATGCATGGGATGTGAATTCTCAGTGCTTCATTACTAGAGGTGTTACCACATAACTTGGTATTGGAACTAATTCACATTTGCCATTCATATATCAGTTTTGTATGTCTGTCTTGTGTTTTCAGGACAAATGTAATTCACATGTTATTTTCTTAGCTCAAGAGAAACAAATTACTTTACCTAAGGATTCTCTCAAATAGAATAGAGAACAAAGTATCTGCAATCATTGGGATTGTTACAATGGCACTCTTCTAGAGGATTATCCAGAAAGCGAATTGTTTTGAATGCATTAAACAAAAAGCCGATATAGATGTTATGGGTTTATTATTTTTCTTTTTTTATTTTGTTCCAGCTTTTAATCTGTCATATTTTTCCGTTTCCATAAAGGACCTGAATGAAACCATTGGCTGTGAAGAAGTTTAATGATAAGTTTTGCTAACATGTATATGCTTTCAGCCTTCGATAAAACTTTTACATTGTACCCTTTCTGTTGCAGCTTGCAAATTTCCTGGGTCGTTTTCAATGGCTAACATGTCCACGGAAGGTAATTCAATTGATTGAATACATGTAATTGATGTTTAAAGTGGCATATACATTCAATTGTGAAGGAATTTACAGCAATTTTTTGCTGGGGATTTTCACATGCAGGATTTATCAACTGGCTGGCTTCATTGTGATCCAGGTCCATTCTATAAGCCGGAATCTTTTACGTTACCTGGATGGGTTCCTTCATGGGTGAGTAGCTGTCTTTAATTCGATCTGGATATATATCCAACAGAATTCATTGTGCAGTGATTATCATCTTTATTGTTTGTGTGTGTTGGGGTGCTTTTTTTTGGGGGGGGGGGGGGGGGGGGGGGGGGGGGGGGCAGTGTGGTGTGGGTGTTGTGAGGGGTTGTAGGGGGTTGTTTTGGGGAGGTTTGGGGGGTTGTGTGTGGGAATTTACTTTATGAATTTCATGCTTTATTTTAACTGGATATTTTGTGCTTGAGGTAAGAGATTGATTATATTACCTCGATGTGATGGTAAATCTAGTATTCTGTTGAAGTTGATTGTGTGACAAACTACCACGAACCTTTTTATGCATCTTTGACCCAATTTAGGTTGTCAAGTGTCTGATCATATTCTTTTTCTAGGGCAAAGTATGTTTTGATTTGTGCTCTTTGAGTTCCTTAATGATTTGTCGACTTAATAGTGTCAGCTTTTATGTTTCTATGTGTGCTTTTCATGTTACAGAATGCTTTGTCAACTGAATAATTTTAGCTTCTTCAACAATGATTTTTTTATATAGTTTAGATCTTTCTGTTACTGTTATATCAGATAGCTTTTGCTTTTAGATATCAGAAGATAATTCTTCTTCCTCAATTTATATGAAGTTGAAGTCCATGTCTATTACACCAATATGTCAATGGTTCATTGTACTCCCTAGTTTCAATGTTTAGTATACAGCTAGTAATGCACATGATTCGATGTTCCTGGATATTACAGTTGATGTTTTTATCACTTACAAGATGATCTATTGCTCTTGATACTAGTGTCTTGAACTCAGGCCTTAAGTAGGAGCCCAAACAAACATCTATTATTTCCATGAGAATACTGTAAACTTATCCATTTGACTGTTTTTTTGTTGAAGTTCATTTTCTGGCACTATAATTTTGTTTGTGCAAATTTTCTGGTTGTGATAGTCTGTTAATCTGAGTGCTTATTGTACTGTTGAGGACCAAATTTAATGCTTGATTATCATTTAAGCGAAGGGTAGTGTTAACCTGCGCCCTTAGGGCACAAGTTCATATTCACAAACAACCAATGAATTATTACAGGAGAAAGAAAAGGAAAAACACACAACAATGATTGAATTCATTCGTTGATTGTTTGTCAGTCACATTCCAATTTTTTAGGAATTAAAATCCTCACCTAGTAATTAAGTGTGTAGTTTTATATCAGGAATCTGCATTTACTTAAATGTGTCTGATTAAAAATGCCATATTACTTATTATTTTCTATGCAGTGTCCTTGGAAGGAAATCATTGTTTTGCCAGTTCAATGGCATGCCCTATGCCTTGGTTTGTTTGCATCAATAATAGCACCTTTTGGAGGCTTTTTTGCAAGTGGTTTTAAAAGAGCTTTTAAAATCAAGGTTTGTTCAGAATGCTTTTCTTCTTAGCTTATGATATGTATAGCATACTTTATGGGCGCTGACATCATATGCCGTCTTTTCTTTTTTCATTTTATTCTTTCAGGATTTTGGTGATAGTATTCCTGGACATGGTGGAATTACAGATAGAATGGATTGCCAGGTGAACTGTGATTCATTTAATTGCTTTAAAGGGTAGTTCATTTGTTGTTTTGAGAGTTTTATATAATTTTCTGCTTACCGCTTACTTTTTTATCCTGTAAATCTATCACTTTTTGTCCTGAGATACATGGGAAAAAAAGACCACAGATTTTGAAGTGAATATATGGTTTCAGACTCTTTTCAGTTAACTACTTATCTGATTGTTGCTGATATACTAGTAATAAACCCTTATCGTAATGTTTTAGCATATCGTGGGGTATTTTTAGATGACTTTTATGTCAATAATATAGTTGATAGCTGATAGCAATTGTGATTTAAAGCACACCTGACATGAGTGGTGTTCTTTAGTAAAGTTGCATAGGTTATAAATGTGGAGAAGTTCTGCCTTACTACTTTTTTCCCATCCTTCCCCAACCAATGAAAAATATATAAAGAAACACTTTTTCATCATGTAGTTTGAGTCCTGCATCTTGTATGGAGTTACCTATTTAAGTGTTCTTTGCCAAATAATCCGTTTTAGACTAGCACTCCTATGGTCACTGAAAAAGGAAGTTTTCTCATGTGCACTCACATAGTTAAATAAGCACACTGTTGTGATCACTGAAAGTCTTAAATGGAAAAACCGTCATGTGCACTCATGTGGCCTTTTTGTTGTAGAACTCATTGTGGTTTACAGCTACTGAAATAATGCTCTTTAATTAGTTTTTGTCAAGGAATTCGAGTGATTTTTTTCTTTTCTTTTCTTTTGGCTATGCAAATTGCAATATTTCCCTTTTGGCTACTTTTTGGATTCCAATACCTTTTTGCTTGAGTTAGGCACCTACCTCAAGCTTTAATGGACATTTTTAACACGGATCTTTCAATGTAGATGGTGATGGCCGTGTTTGCTTATATTTATCATCAGTCATTTGTTGTCCCTCAAAGCCTCTCGGTTGAAATGATCTTGGAGCAGGTAGATTTCAGCTTATACACTTAATATCGTATATTCCATCAGGTTAAAATGAATATTAAGTCTATGGTTTCTCCTTTGTAGATATTGACGAATTTAACTCTTGAGGAGCAGCAAGCTGTGTACGTGAAGCTTGGTCAAATCATACAGGAGAGGCTGCTTGGACAATCGTAGATCGAAGGAAAAGACTATTCTGTACATGTCTTCATGTTTTTTTCCCCTTTCCTTTTTCCCCTTTTCTGATTCAAATACTTAGGTGGAGGCATCTTTTTTTGTTAGTTTGCGCACTTTGTATAGTGTATGTTAGCCCATGAATATACATGAATCTCCCTACCAAGTGTTGTATTGTTTCTCACCTTCTCTCTCTCTCCCTCTCTCTCTCTCTCTCTATAGCCCTCACTTCATGCATTCAATGGGCAAAATACAATGATTGAATATATGCTTTTGTTAATTATTATTGAATTCTCATCTCAAGTAAAAAAACTGTTTTTTTCTCATGTTTTTGGCTTTTTGTATGTTATCATAATTGGATCTCTTGTAAATCTGCAGATGCTGGAATTTGGATTGTATACTGGTTAAATAATGTGATTCTGTGATCTATTATTACCACATCAAAATACATACACAGATTGAATTCATTGTTGACTATATCAACTGTACAAGTTTGTACTACATCAAAGCTCTACATATGTATTTAATCAAAACTTAGCATGAAAATATGATATGGATATGAATAAGATCATTAGCTTGCAATCAATGAAACAGAATTACCAAAATCAAAATTAATGATTCTCTCTTTGGTCTCCTAACAACATATTCAACACAAAATGGTAACTTTCTAAAACCAAGAAATGAGCCTATCTGAAAAAATAAAGGCCATCAAAAATGATGGTTTGCAACAAATGTAAATAAATATGGTACACATTCTAGTATCACAGATGAAATAGTGATGAGCTTTTTCACATAACTTCAATAAGTTGATCATCATTTAAATATGTCTAGATGAGTAAAATACGTACATGCTTGTTCACTTACTCTCCACGTCTACCAAAAAATCTCGTGTTTGATAAAGATATTAAAAAAAAGTAGAGTTTTCGCTGTTTCACCTTCATTTTTGTATCATTGAGACTTTGGTTTTCGTATCTTCACATAGGGCAAAACCCCCATAAAACGAACAACCTTTGGAGCCCATCCACGTTGTTGGGCACGGCAGAACATCAAGAATGTGTTTGCGAAATAAGAACTGAACCCCATAAAGGCATGCCATAAGGCATGACCCTGAGGGTTGATAGACCAGTGAGATATCTCTTTACAGAGAAAGCGATCAATGAGCCAGCAGAGACTACCGAGTACAAGGGTAGCCACATACAGCTTTGCAATCCGCTTAGCAGCTATATCATCTGTGTAGATGTAGTACTTGTACATTCGAGGAATGCAGAGGGTGCATAGGATCACATAGTGCACCTTGAAGCCAATGTCAAACCGGAGCACAGAATGGAAAATCGCAAAAGCACCACCATAGAGAAAGAGGAAGGTAGGCATCGTAGTTCGATAGTGCCAATCTGGTGAATACAAGATATACATGTATAAGAGCATCTCCCATATCATAGGAGTTTCATCACTCTGTTGTTGCCTGAAAACAAAATATAAAGAACTCCAGAGTCAAATCTCAACAATAGGAAAGTTCAATGACTGTTTCAATGTTTAATGCATGTTTGTGCGCCATAGAAAATTTCTTTAATCATACACTAATTCAAGTCCTAAATGCGATAATTGTCTAGTTCTCACCAAAATAACTACACTGAAAGAAAGCTACCAAAGAATAATTTAAATGGGATAAGGCAAAGCTCAGAGACACATACACATGTTGCAGTGTGGCATGATATAACATGCTTCCAATCGCAAGTATCATATTAGATATATGAAGAACACTGAATCTCTTCTCAAATCGTTGTCTCAAGGCATTTACAAGACCAATGAGTGCCAAGAGGATGCCAGGGACATTCGATATGGTGTTATAAAACTCTGCCACATAAGACGAGTGAGCATAATTCTTCTCGCAGCATTCAGTTGTTGATGTGACAGGACCCCAGAAACTTGATATTCCATCAGCCATTCTCTATATGTCTGTGCAAAGTGAAAATTCTAATCTACTGAATCTCTTGAACTAAGATGTTGCAAAGATCATACAATTTTTAAACCAAGTGCCTGCGTAAGTAAGCAGAAGGGTCAACCGAAAAACTTTCACAACTCTCTACAAGCGAAAAGTTTCCAATCAAACACTTTTATTGCAAGCAATGCACAGCAATCCATTTACATAAACCGCTAAAGCTCTCAACATGATGAAGATCCGCAACCAACTACTTTAAATGCTTAAACGAAAAATAAAAAATTCCACTTCATACACCAAAACCAATCTTTCATTTCATGAAGTCCAACTTTATGCACAAAATTTTGAACTGGCTAGCTCCATATTTAACAAATAAGCAACACCAACCCACGATATATCTTCGGATTATACTTGGCAAGTAAGGGGACACCAGAGAAAACACATGCATTATGATCTTTCCATTACGAATTAGAATTACAGAAAGAAAGCATTCATTACACAGACATTATAACCTTTAGTCTTTACACGATACATCATCAAAGCCAAACCATGCAAGAACAAAGGCATTACAAAAACAATGTACAATAAAGCAATCAATTAAATCCTGAAAAGTCTTCAACTTGAAGTAAAAAAAATGTTCTTCAAACTGAAATGGAGACACCCCATCACACACCTAGATTTAAATTCTATAACCTCATCAAAGCTCGATAAACCAACTCATGTACAATAACAACAACCCATCTAGAGACAACAGTAACACTCAGGCAGATAACCAACAGATCCAATCTCAAAATCAACACCTTTTCTCATGATTCACACAACCCACAATCAATTTGCAAACAAATTCAAATTCTAATCCTTAAAAAGCCAAAACCAACCAAAAACAAAAATATAGTCCAGGAATAAATGAACACGTATAACATGCAACCATAAAAACTGCTAAACGAAAAACAAAAACCAACCTTGTAGAATATAAAAGATTCCACCTTTTTTGCTTTGTTTGCTTTGGCTTGGCTTGAATGTCTCTCTCTCGTCCTCTCTCTATGTCTCGAATGCTAATACGAAACAAGTTTGTATTTTTGGCGATGAAGAGGCAAAGAGGGAGACAAATACTAATACAAGTTGGTTTTTTTATTTGTTTGGCTTTTGTGTATTATAAGCAAAAAAAACAATAACAGATTCTTTTTGGTGCAATTTTAAGCAGCCTAATTTTGACCTTTTATTTTCCTAGTCATAGGAGCTGTTTATTTTTACCCCATATATATATTTTTTAACATAATCATCAATATGTTAATAATATATATATATATCATGGATTTTTTTTTTTTTTGAAATATATATCACGGATTCAAGGATGTCTCCATTTGAGGTGATTACCAGCAATACTAGCCCATTTTAACATCCTGATCATTGGGCCTAGATTTATAGATAAAGATTATACAAATCGTATGTTTGCACCTCATGTTAGAAATTTTTGTTATTTACAAGTACATATTTTTGTTAACTCAAAAAGAAAAAGTACATATTTTGGCTAATATACTAAAAACAACCCATAATACAACTACTATTAAATCAGTGATGATAGACAATTCTAAAAATAGCTCAAAAATTAACTTAAATAATGTCACCAGTGATATGTTGTTACAATGTCATTCACCACATAATTTGACGATTTATATAATAAATATAAAGTATTTATCACTTCATTTGACTTAATTTTTTTATTGGATTGCATAGCACTCTATTCATAACAAAAAGCGTTCAATGTAGAATATGCATACAAAATGTGACGAATGCTAGTATTGTCTCGTTACCCTCTGATGAGTGTTACTAAATACACTCAATCTTTCTAAATACACTTCTAGATTTTTACTTTATAATATAAATACTTCCAGTAATCCTATATTACCCATAAATTATATCCAACCATGGTATAGCATATGAGTTATTGACATAACATGAATTATTATATCCTTTCATAATTTATATATTATTGACAACTAATATGTTATATTATTTAGAAATAGATTTGGGACAATTTACACTATTTATATACTAAGTTATTCTGATCTTAACTTAAGTTGTGAATCTTATTAAAAAAGGAGTAATGCTATACTATTTAAATTTATTATTCAAATGATATAATAAGCTTATATATAATTACCATATTATCAATATATTATCCAAAATTTAATATGTTAACTATAAATCAGTTTGCTATGTTATTTGAACAAAATTTTTAGATAAATTTATGGGAAGTGTATATTATCTAAAAAATTAGTTCACAATTTAGAATGAATCTAACACAAAAAGCAGTCAAATGCACCTTCTTCTAATCAAAATATAAGAACATATAACCATGATTAAAATTATTTCATAGATTTTATTCACACAAAATGATCTAGCAAAAGAAGAAGAGTTAAATGATTCGATTCACCTAGACACATTCCCAGGTTCGGTGAACCTGGTCATCATCCTCCGACACTACTAATAATGGCTCACACTTCACTACAAAACAGTGGCTATTTTCCACGTCCAAATCAGATAAGGTGACGTGGCATGAGCTTTAAACACCTGGGAGAACCAGGTGGACTTTGGCTGCTCCGACTGCTTCTCTCCGTGGGTGGGCACGTGTACACTTGATCAATCGTGTGGTCTAAGACATTCGTTGCGTGGAGTCAACAATTTAACACGTTGTAGCAGAAATTCACAAGAGCCAGTTAAAAACTTAAAATCACTTCGAACTGGATAAGTTTCTCTGGGTGATGGTACACGGCTCATAACCTGTGAACTCTAGAGCTACCCACCATATTTCATGATCACATGATATCGTCGAAGTTTGTCAAATTAAAATAAGGGAGATTTACAAAAATCATCCTAAAGTTTGTTCCCTTTTTAATAACAACCCTTTCCTTTTAAATTTAGATAATAATATTCCTATAGGGAGTTTTTAGTTTACAGTTAGACAATTTTTCAACTAGATTTTGAATATATAGTAATTTTGGCATTAAATAAAGAGAATCTCATTCAAATTGGAAACTATAGAGTTATTTTAAAATGAAAGATTTGTAAAAACTACCTACCATAACATTTGACTCTTTTCCAAAAGCAAGCATCTTGATTGTAATTTAGATGGATGCACACAATTAGGGGATTTTTCAACTAAAATTTGAAGTTTTACATTTTTTTTTTTAAGGAAAAAGTATAAAGTAATTTTTATATACAATAAAGGGGTATTAATCCAAAATTTAAACTATAGGATTGCTTTCTAAAAATAATCACATGGTAGGGGTTTTTACTCCTTTTCTGAAAATGATAAACTTAAAGGGATATTCTATCTAGGTTTGGTTTTGGGTAACTTTATATATCAATCATATCTATTGGATTGGTCGTATGGGTGATACACTAAAACCAATTCAATGAATGTAATTGATGGGTAAAGTTACTCAATCAGTAAGGTAATCAAATCTATTATATCAATCTCCTAAAAATTAATATTAATATGTTTTAAATATAACCAAAGAGTAATACTAGATTTTTGAAATATTTTGTTCAAATCCATGACCAAATGAAGTGACATTTGAGTTGTCAAGATATTGTAAATCAAGAAATAATATGATAATTAATAGGATTTTGATAACTTATATGTTATATCATTTATACATGAATTTGAATAAAGATATTAGCATTATCTATAGCCAAATCATAATATTCATATAAGTACTTATTCTAGCTAATTCATTTTTGTCATCAACAGTAATCAAATTTCAAAATCAACAATGACAAATTAACCTTATCATGACCTTTCGATTACATATTCAGCCGTTTTAGGGACTACTCGGTCCTACTCAAATCCCATCTAAAGTAATTAACTCGAAATTGGATTTAATGTGACTAGCCCATTTTTAAGGTTAAGAACAAATAATTTAACCAAAAAAATTGAAACCAAGCAACCGAATGTAGCCCTAAAAGAGGCCACATTCATCCACCGATGTGGCTAGATTCATTGTGTACCTTTATGATAACAAGCCAACGACTATTCAACACTACACAACTCTCACACACATAACTAACTGTGTTATATTTATATACACCGCCATGTCTCTCCATAATGTCACCAAATGTTGTCATCTTGTATTATCGTACTCATCTAGTCTCACAATATCACCATAATCACGACATCAAACAAAGAGAATTACTTCGTCTCTCTCTATAAAACCGCGAACCCAGCTCTATCTTCTCCCTCACTAGCTCCTCCAATCACTCTCTTTCGAAAAGAGCTCCATAAAAGAGACCAAAAGTGACCAAAAAGAGAGAATATATTCAAGTTCTTGGATTTTTTTTTTTTTGGTGTAAGGATATATATATATATATGGCGAGAATACCTGTGAGATTCATGAATGTGGCAGCGGCGTTCGATGAGGTGGAGAGGGTGCGGTTGTGCGAGAGTAGTGGGAGCGAGCACTCCCTGGACTTGTCTAATTTGGTGAAGTCTTTCATGGAGAAAGATCATCATCATGGTGGTGGTGGTGTGATGGAAGAGGAAATAGAAGGGGATGAGAGGGGTTGTGAGGGTGGTTATTGGTGTGATTCTGAGAGGAGAGAGATGTTGAAGGGTTTGTTTGAATGTGAAGATGGTGATGATGAGAGGTCGAGGATTCATGGAGAGACTGAGGTTGCTTGTAGGCTTGTAGGGGACAAGTCCTCGCATGGCTTCAAAAGAAGGTTGATGGCTCATTTACGTGATCAAGGATTTGATGCTGGTGAGTTATTGTTGTTCTTTTTTATATTCATATAGATTCCATTTCTTTTATGAGGCTTTTTAGATGGCAAATATTAGTCGTTGGACTCGAAAAATTTTCAAGAGTTGGATAGATAGTTGTAAGGACAAATTTAAAAGTTTATTGAATATTATATCTCAATAGTTAGAAAATAATTTCGAATGATTTATAGATGTCAAATTCTCAGTATTTTTGGGTGATGATTTCAAATAATTTTTAGATGTGAAAATTTAGTAATTGGATAATTACTTGAAATTTTTTTATTTGTTTGATATCAAAATTCAGTAGGCAGCCGATTATTTCAAATGTTTTATGTTACTTTAGTAGTTTGATGATAATTTTGTATAATTTCCAGAGGTAGAATATCGATAATTGAACATTAATTTTAAATATTTTCCTTGTTGAATCTTTCTTACAGAAGAACTCAGATTCAAATGAACTAGCTAGTATCCTAAATTTGTCATCATTAAATAAGGGAAAAGTGGAAAGAATTGTGAATGACAATTTGGAGTGGAAATAAGTCCATACATTAATGAAATTTGTATGCTAATAATTTTCATGAACTATGTATTCTTGATAGGTCTTTGCAAATCCCGATGGGAGAAAACAGAACGATTCCCTACGGGGACCTATGAGTACGTGGACGTGAATGTTGGTGCAACTAGATACATAATTGAGGTAAATCTAGCCGGAGAGTTTGAAATTGCTCGTCCCACCGAAGGTTACATGTCCTTGCTGGGTGTTTTCCCTCCAATACTTGTCGCCAAACCGGATGACTTGAAGAAGATCGTGAGGCAAATGTGTGCAGCCATGAAAGAGTCAATGAAAAGTGTGGACATGCACATGCCACCGTGGAGGAGAAATGGGTACATGCAAGCTAAGTGGTTTGGTACTTACAAGAGAACAACCAATCCAGTTGCTGCCACAAAGTCAAAATTGGATGAGGGTAATTCCACAAAGAAGCGGTCAATTGGGTTTGTTGCCTCTCCAGTGAGACCCTCCAATTGCAGAGATGGTTTTACCAACAGAAATGGTTTGAAAATTGGGCAGCTCACTGCTGCATTTAGCGGAGCCGAGGAAGTGGGTGTCTAGACAACACCTCCTAAATTGCAATCTCAACGTCTTGTCACATATTTTATCCGGACCAAATCTTGTCACTTGACTAAGAAATGGTACGGGTTGCGGGAAGTAGGCATGTAAATTTAAGTATTTTTATTGATTGGTTTAGAAGTGATAATTAGTTGTTTTGGGGGATTTGTTTTAGTGAACTGAATCATGGGATGTGGAGTCTTGGAATAAAATGACTCCATTAAATGTAAATTACTTGTAAGATTTGGATTTTTTTACAAAGTTGGATTGAAATAGAGTTTCAAGTTTGCAGCTAAGACATTTTCATCAAACACATTTCAATGTTCCGTTTCTTCACAAGATAATCAATTCCAACTTCAACTATTTAACCATTTCCTTCTTTTTTGGATCAACGTTTGGGGTACAGTGGCATTTATTCGAACATGTGGGAGGCAAAAGTTGTCAGATTTATAACTAACAATATACGTCACATGACAACACACTATTACCACATAAACCAAGTTTATTGTCCATAAATGTAACACTAAACAAAGATTCAATGAATTATAAGCGAAAAAAAAAGAAAATCAAAATTTTTTAATTAAAAAAAAATATAAAAATTGTAGGCACCCATAGACGCAAACTGCTGGAAAATGCGAGCAGATTGCCCGGAAGGTGACAAAAATTTGTTGATATAAGAGAAGGGTCTCTTGAAACGGCTAAATTTATGCCATGTCACTCTTCTCTCCCTTCTCTACGATTTACAAATACATAAACTGATGGGATTTGATTTGGGTCCAAATCCTTCGTTCATTTATCCCTTTAAACATAAAACTGTTGGGACCTCAGTCAAATCCTTGGCTCATTTGACCGTAGGTCTTGAAGCTTGAACCCGACATCTAAATGCCTTTTGGACCAAGGCAGACTGAGGTTCCAACATACACAAAATTGAGTGATATGTTAATAAATGTTAGAAGTTCGGTAAGCAGATTTGTCGACGGAGATTCAGAATAAAAACCTCTCAGGACAACCGGCCAGATAACTTCTAAGTCGTTTGATTTCGCTACAGCCGCTTTGGCAATTCAAGATCAAGGGTGTTTTTTTTATCAAGCCCTTATCTTGGTACAATGTAGCCTAATCTCAAAAAATAAAAACAGAAACACGAGAGAGGAGGAAGAGGAGTGAGTAGGGGAACCCTAGTTGCAGATTGGTGTTTATATAGAGGTTTTGAGTGAGGTGGCAAGATCTCAACCGCATATCTTGGAGATGGCTGACCTGATAGGGTGTGGTGCAATTTTGTAACAAAATTTGCACCCACATTCCAGTTAGTGTTGGTGTGATTTCAAATAATTGTTATTTTTCAATTCTTTTGAGTGTTACTAAGTATTCATATATGTTAAATTATTCGAAATGAAATTTATTTGCAAAAGAGATGGAATCCGATAAAATTCTATCTATTTATTCATTTTTTATTTAGTTTGAAATATTGTAATCATTTTCTTATACGTGAAGTATTTTTACAACTATTAGACCTTGTTTGGAGTGTCAGATTGGACTGGGATTGATTTAATTTTAGTCCAATCTGGCGTTTGGACGATGATAGGATTGGATAAAATCCAATCCCATTGCTCAATTTATCCCACTACTGTGGGACTGTACAAAAAAAAATTGAGATTGCAAAAGTGATAATATTATTTATATTTAAATATTAAATTTAATTATTTTGAAATCGAATATAAAAAAAAATAAATTTTTATCCAATCCTATGTTATTTCAAACATGAGATAGTGTTATTTTTAATCCAATCTCAACTCCATCAAACACATCATAGTACTAATTACTCAAATTCAATCCAATCCAATCATTTAAAAATAATTCAATCCAATCCCAGACACCAAACGAGGCCTTAGAGATTCATCTATTTAAGTTTGAGCTTTAGTTTTATTACAAGTTTTTTTGTCAGTTTTTCTTCGAATTTGAGAAGTCAGTTTCAATAAAAGTTCTGTTGAATGTTGCCATAATGTTCACATTGTGTGTGTATATGTCTGTGCATAATATGGTCAATTGTCAACAATGGGAAAAGTCAATAATTTTTATCATAGAAACTGCTCATGCATCTGTCTGGTATTTGTTTGTCTAGAGGTTGTCCCTCGTTTAGTGTCCTTGGCTGCTGATTGTTCTCTAATGTACCGGTGACATTTAACTCGTAAGCTACGGAGGATACTACGTCAAAAGAGTAATGTATGATGTATCTACCAAAAAAGTCTTCTAAGAAGCCAGCTGGTCCAAACAAGTCCAAAACCAAATGTGAAGTTAAACATTATATCTGCCAAAAAGTCTTGTAAGAATTTGAAGAACACAAAGGCAATTTTGGCAACAGATGAGCAGGAGGGTGTTAATGCAATTGCTACAGTAGAGGATGAAATTGAGATTCCAGAACCGAAGTAGGCCAAAGGTATTTCACTGATGAAACAGTTCAATGAAATGAATGATGAGGTTGTGGATGCTAATCTTCAATGCCAAGCCGACTTGTTGAAACCAAATATCTGGGAAGTCTATTGAGCTTCGAAAGTTAGCCAAGAGAACTGGCACAAGAAAACAGTGTACATGAATTTTACACATCCGATTTCAATACAGCATGGCCATTTTGAAGCCAGCAAGAAAAAAATGTGAAGTTTCCAAAATCTGAACTGGCATATGCAGGCAAATCTATCATCTTATGAGCAGCAACAAGAAATAAATAGAACCTTGGATATGAAGTATAGTGCTTTAATCAGTCTGCATACATGTCAAGACTCTTCTATAGAATACAGACTGCAATGAATCAGGAAATCGGGTATCAGGGAATCGACTGTTAAATGATGGAGACTATCGAGCAGTATGAAGGTTTATCATTGACCTCAAATAAATAGAAGAGGGGAGCGAATGCTGGTGTTTAGTAGTTCTGCTAGTGATACTCATCAGGGTTTTCTTTGCTTCTAATGAAAGGAACACCATCTTCCCTAAAAATTACCCGCTCTTCACATAAAGCCGCCACAACCTCCACATACAACCGGTGCTCCTAAATTAGAAAAGACGTTATGAACATGAGCCAAAGCTTTGATCAAATCTCAAGCTGCATGGAAATTTACTAATGGGAACATTTACTGGTCAGGTAAAAGGTCATATGCCTTGAACGAGGATACTCAAATCCATTACCTCTTGAAGAACTCTTACAGCCAAATTCTCTGCCGTGTCATTCCAGAGCACAGGTACAGCTCTTTGAGCAAGGATATGTCCCGTGTCATAATGCTCATCAACATAGTGAATTGTTGGACCAGAGTATCTAACAACCCCAACAAAACAACAAAAATGATATGAGGTACCTTCTACGTATGTATCATCATAGAAAAAATATGAAGACAAAGAGGAGGATAGCATAAAATTGTAGAAAACGAAGAAGAAACGACATGCATGACATTGAAAGCTCCAAAATACCTAGCTCCAGAAGCAATAACTGCTTTATGCACCTTCATACCATAATAGCCTTTGCCTCCAAATGCAGGAAGAAGTGCCGGATGGATATTTAGTATGGATTTTGGAAAGGCCCGGACCAACTCCACAGGTATAAGTTTCAGATAGCCAGCCAGAAGAATGAAGTCTACCTCGAATCTCCTGATCAATATGGAACAAAAAATGTGAAGTAAGTACAAATCCTAGGCAGTATCTGAAAATAGTATGAACTTTCTCACAAATAAAACTCTTCGGCTAGAGTATCTCCTGTGCTAGAAAATACAAACCAATGCTGCAGATAGACTCTGTATACTTCCTAGGCTAGTGAATGGTATGTGAGAAATTATAGAAGCAAATAGCACCTGAATAAAGGTACGGTTTACTTATCTAATAGATTGCTAAGCTTCTCATGATTTTGGAGCTATTCTTTTATTTTTCCAGATATCGAAAACCTTAGAACATGAAGCCTATATATTATTATGCAAACATACAATTAAACAGTATAATATTTATGATGCAAAGAGTTTTACCAGTAAGGAAGATGAATCAAAGTGGCCTTTAGGTAACATTATGACAAGTTAACCCGAAACAGTTCTCAACAAAAAATGGATCAAGTGGCATCTCAACCATTCAAGGACTTTTCTAATATATTTGCTACATAATTATGACTGCCAGGTAAAGCAAGATGTTTCATGGCAACGTCTATAATAGGCAGAGAGCATAAGATTATTACAGGCGTCAATGTTCAAACAATCATACACCATTCACTAACGATACTATCTGCTCTTCTCCTTAATTTATAGTAAAGCAAACAATCATGAGTAATGCCTAACCTTAGAGCAGCTGTGAGCTCAACTCCAGATAGACCATCATGTTCATCCTTACTTTTGGGGAACAAAATAACCGGGATGCCCATATCTCTCGCATAGTCTGCACCCCCACAACCTGTCACATATCACACCAAAACAATGTATAAGAAACATACATAGTTAATCGAATTGAGCGTAGCACCTTCACAAGCAATGAATAACATTAAACACAAGCCTCTCTCTGACCAAGGAACAAGAAAATATATAAGAACATAATCACTTGAATATTAACTCTATATCTCCCAATTCAATATATTCCTAATGCTTCTAATCTAAATTAGAATTCTTCAAACAGAATCATTAGAGTTAAAGCCAACTAACAAATAATTAAAAAAAAAAAAAAGTCGCAATACCTACAAGGTCAACAATATTTACCATGCTTATTCGTGACCAAAACCACGACATCCCCATGAACCAAACCACCAACACACCCCTCATGAATAGACCTGAAATTCGACCCTCCACCGGACACAAAAACCGCCAGCTTCTTCCTTCTAATCTCAGCTTTGTTGTCAGTCTCCTTATCAGCCACAACAAAGTCATCACCTTTCACTTTTTCTACACTATTTACGCACTCTAATCTCCTAAAAGAACACCCTACACTCTGTGAAGCAAAACAATTCCTGGGTTTGAAGGGACCCCACTTGCCAGATTGATAAGCAGACAAAGATAGAACTTTTCTGGGGTCACAGATTGATGGAACTTGTGTGTTTGAACATGAACCAGAAATCAACCTATTAGCTTCCATTGATAAAAAACAAGACTTGGTATCTGAAACAATAAATACATAGAAATCAAGCATTACTACAAGTTTCAAGTAATCAAAGAAACCAACTTTTTCCTTTTTTGTATATTACAATTCTTCTCAAGCTACTCAATATAAATCAAAATCAAAAGAAAAAAAGCTTCGAGTACCTGGGTGATAACGGCGGCTGCTACAGGTGGTCACCGGAGATTTTGACGTTCCGGACGGCGGTTTGTGTTTGTCTAACACTTGCAAGTACACAAATTGTGAGTATCGAAGACACGTTTGAACATAAGTGAACACTTCAAGACTCTGTCCTTCTTCGTTTTGTTGTGTTTTTAGAAGATTTTATTATTTTATTTTGGTAAAGTGTAATTTTTATTTGCTTAATATTTATATTTATTTTATTTCAAAGAATTTATTCATTCTTTGGTCAAAAAGACACCGAATTTGATTGTGAGTGATTCCATCATTTTGACTGATAATAAAAATAAAACTATATAACCAAAATTTATCTTACTCCTTATTTTGATTCTAAATGAATGCTTTTATAATTGTTGGTGTCCGATTTAATTTAAGTCAGAGAGAGCCTTACTTTACTATCTTGTTTACGTTGGGGGTTTGGATGCCTTTGTTATCCAGGGTTGATCAATGTTAATGTCCAATTTGATACGGGTCAATTGTTAATTTCCTTTATCAGATACAAACAAGATCATAATAAAGGGTGCGATCGACCCTAGATAGCGAAGGGGTCAATCTTCGATAAAAACAAAATTAGTACATACGATCTATTTTTGATTAAGATCAAATTGTGCATCAAAGACGATTGAATATTTAATCATGAAAAAATTAAATACATTTATAATAACAAAATATACACAATTTTATACCAAATTTACTATTCACGAACTTGCCTAATTCTAACACGTTTTCAATTACAAAATCCTTTATTTATTCACTCTTAAAATCAATATCAACCAAACCAATAAGAATCACTGTACTGTGTGAAATGCCAGAGAATCGCAAATCGATCTACGCGAAAACAACACAATCACGAAATCTCAAAAACCCAGTCAACATCATTCAACGGTCCTGATTGGTCCACACAAAGTACTACGATTGGTACTCCCACTATTCAATTCCTCCCCAACCACAACAATATATAAGGCACATGTCTCTCCTTTTCTCGTGAACCGAGTCACAACAAGAACATTGAAACTTGACTCAGTCCGATCCACGGCCCAGTCAGTGGGTCAGCCACCGAGTCGAATAATTTTTTCCAATTCTTTTGTCGTCGATAAAAATGGAGGGAGTCGGGGCCCGACTGGGGCGGTCCTCGACGCGGTATGGTCCGGCCACCGTGTTCAGTGGCCCGGTCAGGAAGTGGAAGAAGAGATGGGTCCATGTTGCACCATCAAACAACAACAGTCATCAAAACCACCACCACCACAATCACCACCACAGCGGCGTCAATGGTTCGACTGCTAATGGAAACAACGGCTTGCATTTGGTGCTCTACAAGTGGACTCCATTGACTCAGAGAGACGGGAGCGGCAACAGTAATGGAGAGAAGAGTTCCGAGAAGGAGACGACGACGACGACGCCGGAGGAGCCGCCTCGGCGTAAATTCAAATACATTCCGGTAAAGTTCGGATTTTGATGATAAATTTTGGATTTTTGGCATCTGGGTTGTGTTTAATTTTCGCTTTTGTATGTGTTTGTGTTCTTTTGTTGATTGGATTTGGTTTTGTGGGGGTGTGTGCGTGCGTGCGTGTGTGTGTTGTTTGATTTGGGTGCATAGTGGTTTAGGGTTTCACTGTGTGGTGGTTTTAGATCAAGGGATGTGAGAGTGAGGTCTGTGTGGTTGATTGATTGTTGAGGAAAAGAAAGGGGATGTGTTTGTGGGATTAGTTGAGAGGAATGTGGCTGGTTGATAGAAAAACATGTTTTGAGTTTGCGAATTCAGGGTTGGTGTTATAGATTGGAAGAATATGGTATGAAAGACTAGTGTGTTGAAATGGATAGCGGGTCTGTTTGAGACTTAACAAAGGTGTGTGACGATCATGGAGGTGAAAACGACAAGGTTGGTTAGGGCAGTTTGTGATTTATAGCAGTTGTGTATTTAATGCAGATAGATTTGATTTGCTAAAGAGACATTGTTTTTTTGGCCGCGCTTGGTTGAGTATAATGAGAAAATTTCAAACTATATTTTGTCATGTTATGCGTCAATTTAACTGACTTTTAATAAAAATTTGAAGATGCTAGCATTCGTTATATGCTTTTATTTGGCGGATATATTTGAACCTTGTAAGACAGGCATTGCAAAAGATGTTGCCTGATATATGGGGTGACAAATTCAATTTAGATTCTCTACTTAATTGGTAGATTTTAGAGATGGTATATGACTTGGTGTATCCATGTTAATTTACTCCCACTTTTGTTGTGTTTCTGCTGATGCAATATGGACTGTGATGGTAAACCCGTAGGCCATGATAATGTGACAATATGATGTTCGTGTTGAAGGTCATGAGATCACTCTTTGTAAGAAATAGTGCTTTTGCCTGGTGTTATTATTCCAATTATTCTTTAGGATTGTGTGATCTTGTCTATGTGATCCCTAGATGTGATCCCTAGAGCATGTCTGCCGTCAGTGAAACTTGTTATTTTAATGTGTTTGAGTTAACTTTTTTGGTGAAAAATATGGTGTACAAATTCATGAAGCAACACAAGTGTTGTTACTGTTTGTCTGGATGCTTTGAACTAGGTTGAGTGAAGATATTTGTTGTTTTGTTTGTTGAGTGAAACATTTGTTGGTTTTGATTTCTTTTCTGGAGTCATGAGCGTGTTCTGTGGGAAAATGATGATCTTGGCTGTTTGACAATGCAGATTGCTGTCTTAGAGGAACAGAAGAAAGCCTCAGAAAATGAAGCTGTGGAAAATCCTGACAATGAAGCTAAACCTACAGATACTGACCCAAATATGGTGGAGCCAACTCCCAAGACTGATGGATTTGATGAGAAGCCTGACATTAACGATGTACCTATGGAAGAAAACCAGGTGAACCAATGGCTTTTTCTTTTCCCTTTCAACTGTTCTGGTTTTGAGTGGTTCAAGTATTTTTGTCATAACAAATGCCATTCATACAGACCGATTTGTACTGAAAGCTTATGTGGACTCATGCTTAAGGGTAATGCTCTCATTTGCTTTGAAACTGAAAGTGAGTTGTGCTGTGTCAGCAGACAAACTTCACTCTGCTGATTTTCCACTTACATAGATGTTTAATACTCATTAAGAACAGTATATGCTCATTAGAATGCAATTAGTGAAAAGGGAGCATTCATTTTTCTCTTTGCAGCCTTCTAAGGACAGATTATCTAACTTCCTGCTATTCAATTCTGTGTTGCTATTATTGCCTTCGCTAGTCCTACATTAGTTGTAAGCTTTCAGGTCAATGTGTCTTGCCATAATCTTTCACTTAAAATGTTGGATTGAGCTATAGTTTCTGTCACAGGATAATGGTCAGATAGTACGGCAAGATTTAAATGAAAGCACTTTGGATTTGAGTTTAGGTTTGAAGGCACATGACGGTGACACCGACTCAAAAACTGGTCAGACCAGAGACAGGAAGCTGGAAAGATTGAACTCCAGTAGGTAAAGGACTTTTTCTGGTTATATTGTTAATGCAAAGAAGATTTGAACACATGGCCTCTCTCTGTTTGTGCCTGATTAGAGATCCAATTTTTCCCTGGCCTCTGATCTAGCAGCTGATCAGCGGAGGACAACTTAGTTGAGTGACGTTTGTTTGTATTTTTAGTTGTTCAATTTGATGCTCCCTTTGCTGAGCCAATTGCAGTTTGTACTGATTATTTGGAATTAGAGTCTATTGTTTATTGAACAATTGATTTCTATCATGGGACCTTATTTGTATTGAAACTTGATTGCCATACAAATCATTGTAGTTTTTAATTTTATTCATGAATTATTACTTATATATAATGGCATTATGGCAAGTGTATCCTCAATGTTACCGCTAGAATAGCAAGTGAAAACCAAGTTTATATTTCTAATTTTGACAGTGACTTTTCTTAGAAATTTTCGATATATGATGGGATATCTATCCTTATTTGAATTGAAACCTGATTGACATACAAATAATTGTGGTTCCTTAATTTTAGTCAATGTTGCCGCGAGAATAGCAAGTGAAAACCAAGTTTATATTTCTAATTTTGAAAGTGACTTTTCTTAGAAATTTTTGTCATATGATGGGAATAGAATCTATTCCGATCGTGAAATGTGTGATGTCATTTCCTGATTCCATGCCATTAGCTCACAATACAGGATGATTGTCTCAGCTTTTTCATATTTTGAAGGCAACAAAGATGTCATACCAACTTCGTTGATCTGGCTTTATAATTTTTCAAGTCTAATGACTTAACTTCCTCTAACCGAAAAGTGATCAAATAAGTATAATGTTCAATGAAAAAAGAAATCAATTCTGGATAGAGCACATAGTGGCATCACAAACAAAATAATGACATGTTGATAAGAGACATCTAACTGGAATTTTATTAGCCAATAGGTAGTTAATAGCCATCAAGCTATTGCACATTCTTTTAAAAGGCTTTACAAGCACAAAGACGATTAACAGTTGGACACAATTTTTCCACAAACTTAACATAAATTGAACAAGTGAGAGCCTTCAGAAGAAAGCAGGCATCAATGACATGTTGAACTTGAATCAACTGCAATGTGAAGAGGCAGCAACGATGGAGAGAAAGGTGAAGTCAATGGGTGTCAAATACCCTTGGATGCAGGAAAATAGGAAATATACCATCATTCTTTAGCAATAGCTGGCTCCTCCTGAGAAGAGTAATCGTGCCTGAAGATACAAAACACATATTACCATGACTAATGCAAAACTCATAATAGATGGAAATTATATGTCATGTAAACAACACCACAAAAAGATTACCACAAGGAAATCTACAATCAATCCATTAGACCACTAAGAAGAAATGGCAAACGAAATTTATTTTCTATATGTTAGATGCATATTATACAGCCTTATACATAACAAAACGAAGAATGGTAAAAGGAATTTTGTTGTACTTACTTTAATTTGCGAGATAGTTGGTACACTCCTGTTGCAGCCATTACAACGTTTACACTAAATAGATTCCAGTTTTTCTGTATTGAAGAATGAAGATAATAAGAATCAGTAATGAATCCAAGCTTATATCCTCAAATCATCCAAGCAGCAGAATCATGGGAAGCAGAGAAACTTTAGACTAGAAAGGGGGTATAGCAAAAAAGAAAAAGGGGACTATAAATTGTAATAAAAGGAGTAATGCTAGGTTGCCAAAAATTTTTGTCCAAATTAACTACAATAATGCTATTCAACCCAAAAAAATAACCCAAAGACCAACCCAAATGATATGACAAATGATTTGTCCATATCTTTATAACATCATCTCATGATTTATATGATAACAACAAATCACTTACCACATCATTTGGATTGAATTGTGAGCTAAATTTTTGGGTTACACAACATTAATCCCTTAATTATCAATATTATCTTGTGATTTATGTGGTGTTGAGAACTCAAATACCAACATCTTTTGCACATAAATTTATGCAAAACTTTTGGGCCACCCAACATTACTCATCATAAAAGAATTTGTTGATTTCCATATTTGTTTTAGTTCTGTCAGAGAGCAAGATTGGTATGTTAAAAGATAAGATGGGATCACAACATACATCCAGATTTCAAATGTTTGAGCCATCTATGATCACTACATTCTCTCTCCAGATACATCAACTTCAAGAAATCATAAGTTGAAAAAAGCTTATTCTCTCTTGAAAACATTATCTCTTCTTTATTCCTTCTTCCTTTTCCGTTGCTCACTCTAAACTTACTCAAAACTAAGATACAATGTAACTGTTTATAAGAGATTGAACCTTTCTTACAAATTATTACATTATTTATAAAAGGTGTAAAAGCAAGCAAACAAATCATGCTAACTACGAGAATGAGTTGAGGGTATATCAGTTAGGTCAAGCACATGATTCCAATATTTAAAGCTTTTCTCTTAAGAACCTAAAGAAACTAGCATACGAATTTACAGAGTCAATATTTCATCCTGAGCAGTCAGTCATCTTGTTGACTAATCAACCTTACCGGGGTGATTACAGTGCTGTACCGCGACCAGATTAGTCCAGTGCATGTAACCGCTGCATACCACATACCAAAAGCAAACAAAATCGTTAGAACACCAAAACTCAATGTCCATATGAAACAGACAACAGTAGTACTCTAAACAACGAACTCCTCCTAAAAACAAAGAAAAAAAAACACAAACACATACCTATTTGCTGCGGATAAGAAAGCTTTTCCGGTGGTTTGGTGAAGTCAGCAACATTTGCTATACTAATACCCCATTTAAACGTAGGTGCCCAAAAGTGAACTAAAATGACACAGTCAATGTCAACAACTTATACATACATCAATAATCGACAAAACAGAACACATTAATCAACCTTGAACATCACGCATTTATCCAATTGACTCAATTTACACCAAAAAAACTCCCTCTATCTATGTCACACACAAATCAACCAATATAAAAAAAAAAAAATTTCCCACCTTATTTTCACTATATTGAGCCACTTTAAACCTCCTAACTCGCCCAAATCGTATTACATTCAACGGGATCCATATCGACAAACTATTGTTTACATCAGATGATAAATTCTACAAATTTCCCATATGAATCAACATTCAAGAAACAAAATCAAAACACTATCAACTCTAAATACAAGGTACAGATCAAAATAAAACTCATTCACACAATAATTATACTAAAGTTGCAAACTTTAATCAAATTCAGTTATAAAAATTTGAGCTTTGAAAGAAAACAATGGATCTCATCACCGGAATCTATATATATATAAAGTAGAGATAGGTGGCGAGAAAAGGTGAGTTAACTTACTGGTTTTGGGACCAGCTGGGTGGTTCCAGAGAGCTTGAAGCTTTGAAGATGCCATGAACTCTACTCTGTCTCTGGGTCTTGACTGGTGTTTTTGGTTGTTGAGGTTGAGTTTGGTTTGGTTTGGTCTGGTCACGCGAGCAGCGCCAGAGAAAAATACTCGCCAACGACGTCTTGACACGCGAGAATCAAGTGGAGACTGTACGCACCGTTTTGTGAATTTGATTTGGCACGACATCGTTTTATTGAAGAAGTGATTTTCATATACAAAACGAAGTGGTGATTTAATTGGCTAAGTAAATAACAGTTTTAGCGAAAATACTACGGCATAAATTTATGAAAACATGGACATATTCGAAATATTAAAGAATTTTTTTGATATTGATCACATCAAATTATGAAAAATATTGAGTATTGTGTTGGTGGATTGTGTTGCTATATAGAATGAGTAATTATATATGGGTTATAAATAATGCTAGGATTTTTAAATATTTTATCCAAATAATGAGATATGTAAGTTGTTAAAATTTTGTAAACATAAGATGATATGATAATTAATAAGATCTTGACAACTTATATATCATATGTTTTAATATGAATTTAGATAAAATATCTGAGAAATCGAAAATCTAACATTACTTATGAATTGTTTATATTTCATTCAATTTTAGTGGAATAGTATAAATAAAAAAGTAGTAATTAAAATAAAGATAAAATTATATATAGTTTAAAAATAAATGAGGAGTAATTAAAATAAAGATAAAATTATTCTAAATAAATAAACTTTTTGCAGCTACCTAATATTAATAGTTGCAAACGTTGCATACTAGTCAAATCTCATATCAATATTTTCTTTTTCTAGGCAAATCTCATATCTATATTTTCGTCTTTATCTTTAGTTTAATTTTATGTAGGTATAAAAAATATTCAAAGATTTATTCAATATTGATCACAACAAATTATAAAATTATCAAAAATATATATTTTAAAAATATCTTGATAGTTGAGATTTGAAAAAGTATTTTTATGGTTTAGTAGTAGATATAAGCTTTCCACACATTTGACTTAAGTGGTTATAGGATCGAACTCACCCTTATATCAACTCTCATAAATTATGGGTATTTTTCTTATCAATTATAGATCGTTCTCTCTTATTTTCTGAAAAGTGATTCTCAAATCACATTCTAAAATAATACTTCTGTTGGCCCCGATCGAGTAGATCCCTAGGTAAATACAAGTACTAAAGAGAAAAAAAAATCCCGATGTTTTGATATTTCAACTGATTCTTTTTATAAGTCATCAAAAAGAAAAAGAAAAACTACTGATTCTTTTTATAAATTAATGACATTGTGATTCAGTGTTGGTGTTTTTTAAGAGAAAAATAAAAGAAAGAGAGGGGTATTCCATGTCTTTTCACATTCATTTCCCAAAATAAACAAAGCTGAAAAAAATTACACATGGCATAGAAGGCCAAAAATGCAGAAAGTGATGTTAATAGCAAAACCAACTTGTCTTCTCTTGGTGAGTTTCACTGCCACCCTCGTATTGATTCTCTTCCTCCAACCAAACCAACGAAACTCATTTTCACACAGACAATCCATGGCTGCTCGAAGCTTTGTCTTGTGGCTCCACGGTTTGGGTGACTCTGGCCCAGCTAATGAACCCATCAAGACCCTCTTCACTTCTCCTCAGTTCAAGCTCACCAAATGGTCCTTCCCTTCTGCTCCCAACAGCCCTGTCACTTGCAATTGTAAGTGCCTACTTATATATATATCTAATGGGGTTTTTTGGGTTTTGTGTTTGTGTTTTTGTTTGGTGATTTTAGTCAAATTCTGTTGTGGGGATGCAAGTTTTTGTGTTTTGGTGTGATTGAGAGGTTGTTTGTTGTAGACTGTATGTGGGGTGTTTTTACCTTTTTGTTTTTTTATGTGAAAAAAATTAGTTTGCTTGAAAGTGACAAGCTTGCGAATGAAGCATATGTCTTTTTTGATAATTTTGTTTTTTTTGGAAAAGAGAATTGATTTTGTGAGTGAACTAAGCTTATAATGGGAAGTGTAGCATTAGGCAGTAAAGTGCTCTCTTTGTTACTTGATGCATTACAATGAGTATAATTGAAACTTAAAATGTCAAATTCATTGCTAGTAGAATAGAAAGATTACTTGTTACATTTAACTTGGCATAGCTAAATGTATTAGAAATTTTTTATGGCAAAATTGTTGTAAGTTTATAATTTTGTTCGACTTAGGTGCTTATTTATGTAGATTCTCTACTTTATGCCATTTTCTATCGGAAATATAGACTAGAACAATGAGCTTAGATAGGGATTTCAATTGCGTACTTGTTGATCATCATCATTGTCGTTGATTTGAAGTAATGATAGAATTTCAATAATGTTGTTTTCACATAAAGGTAAAATGTTTATCATATAATAATTTTAAATTTGTTTTTCGCCAATTTTTGACAATTTCCTTGTTTATAACACTTTTGATTTCTGTGATACTTATTTCAATGCCGTGCATTATATATCATCATATAGTTAATTGTGCCAGTCCCAATTTATTTTGATACATGATTGTTTTACTACTAATCTACTACTATGGATATTTCGATTTTTCCTTCATGTAATGTCATGCTATACTAATTTGTTTCTGTTTTTAGATGGTATGGTGATGCCTTCATGGTTTGACATCCATGAGATACCAGTGACAGCTGTAAGTCGTAAATCTTTCTTGTTTAGACTTTATAGTGAAAGCCTCATTTTATTAGATAATAGTGTATCATATGGTATTGAAATATCAAACTGAATTGTCATTCTCATAGACTTTTATTGATTCTAACCAGGAAGTTCATTTTTAAAGCCTGAACAAAATTAAATCTACTTTATTATACTATCTATGGTAATGGCAGTTATTTCTGCCATACAATCCCTTGATGAGAATCTCCTGTTAATTGTTATGGCGACACATGATGTTAAGGGATTTTTATTTGATCATCTCAATAGTTTATTTGGCCTCACTTTTATGCATGAAAGCTAAAATGAAGTCAGCGGTACATATTTCAGTTCAGCCAACAAATTGCTTGAGAGACGCCTTCATCTTTTGAGTAGGAACAAGTTATAGATCGTGGAAACACAAGTGTACTAACCTGAGATGCTTGGAAAATCATAACAGCTACTGTTTGATTGCTTAATTATCCTTTGCTACACTCCATCTGTTGCTGCTTCACGGATATTTCTCTCTACTGTTCTTTCTTTATCTCAGATTGTTTTAAATTTTCTTGTAGTCTTCATACGAGTTTCTCTTCTTTTTGGATGATCATATAGATTAATGCTAATAGGATGGAGATCAGTTCATGAAATATATGTCTGTCTACTCTAGTACTCTTATGAACGAACCTATTCCCAGTATTTTCCTGGATGAAATGTTTCAATGTGAATTTTATTTGATACTATGCCGAATAATGACATTGACGTTATGTTGCAATATTCAATTGGCTATACCTTTCGTATGTGCATCAGGATTCGCCAAAAGATGAAAGTGGTCTGCTTAAAGCAGTTCAAAATGTGCATGCAATGATAGACAAGGAAGTTGCTGTAGGAACGGATCCTAATAATGTAATTGTCTGTGGATTTAGTCAAGGAGGCACATCTCTCTCTCTCACTCGAACTCGTGCAAAACGGAAACAAAGACATCACTGTTTACTTATCCTTATTTGTTTGGTGTCACTGATTCTAACAATGTTTTGCAGGTGCCTTGACTTTGGCCAGTGTTCTGTTATACCCAAGAACTCTTGGAGGGGGTGCAGTTTTTAGCGGATGGGTGCCTTTTAATTCTTCTATGATAGAAAAATTTACTCCAGATGCAAAGAGGGTATTTTTCTAAGACATCAACCATGCCTAATCGTAGCTTTTAAACTTTTTGTTTCCTTACAATTCCAATGAGAATCTCAGTAATCTTTAGAAGAATCATGAACTAGTGACATGCTGATGAGACTGTGGTTCATAACTCACTGGTTTATAACTCACTAACCCCTTACAGAATTAGCAATCATAAATTTTTCCACCTGGATAGTTTGCTTGTCTGAAATATGCTTTGTAACATTATGGGATCACTGACGGTTAAGTGGTCTGAGGTCTTAAATCTATGCAGACACCTATATTGTGGTCTCATGGAATGGCTGACAGAACAGTATTGTTTGAATCTGGACAAGCAGGTCCACCTTTCCTTGAAAAGGCTGGTGTAAGCTGTGAGTTTAAGGTAAATAAAAGTAATATTGTTTCAAAATCTTTTTAAAATTAATGTCATCATCACACGTTGAGCTATCAATAATTTTGCAGGCTTATCCTGGTCTTGGCCACTCCATAAGCAACGAGGAGCTTCGGTATCTTGAATCATGGATCAAAACTCGTCTGAAGAGTTCCTCCTAGAGGTCTAGAGTATTATTAAAAAAAGTGCTTCTGTTTATAACTATAAACTACTTGTCTTTTGATTGCGGATTTGTCATAATTCATGGTGGAATTAAAAACGTTTAAGATATTATGGCACATTGCAGCAATGAAAACTTTGATATTTGGCTGTTTATGTTCGTTTCCTCAGAGAAATTTAGTGTAATCTTCAATTCTTTTCTTGTTGGAGGAATTTGTTTGGACATCTATAAAAATGGGTTGTGGAGAAAATAAACTACATGTACTGCATTTACTTGAATTTCTCACAAGTACATTCATGTGGGCCTGCACTTCATCCAAATGCCCACTCACACTTACACACTTGCACACAAGCACTTGGACATTGCAATCTCGCATATGCACAGTTGCACACATGCAAATGCCTACTAGGGAAAGGGGAATGGACATGCTAATAGGTCCAATGGCCGTTGGCATGTGAGAAGTGTTCAGACATTCCTGATAGAGTCAAACTTTGAAGGGCTGTTAGGTGATGAAAGCCTTCCGGTAATTGCAGCAAGTTGGGACAATTTGCAATTAATAGATAGCGGAGGCTTGGCATTGTACCTTCGTCAATTGGCATCCATCTTATCCAGTTCTGTATATCAAGGATACGGAGAGATGTGAGCTTCCTAAACCCATGAGGCCTGCAACGTACATCACTGCATGTAAATGCCGAAGATGCCAGAGTGAGAATGACAAGATTGGGTAATTGTTGAAGGACTGGAAAAGGGTCTTCCCCTAGAAAGTTCTTAAACAAATACAATGTGTGGAGGTGGTTCAGATATTGAAACCAATACGGCAACCTACCGACAGACACTTGCAACTTTAATTTCTCCAAGTATAGTGGAGGCTTCAAAAGGGAGTTTAGGCGAAGGTCTTCAGATGGATGTTTGCTTATTATGGTTAGGGAACGTAATTTCTTCAATTCTGCCAGGGAAGTCCGAAGTTCTTTGCAACAAGCACTTGTTGTTTTTCCCATGTATAACTTCCTCAAGTTGGTTAAGCTTCTTAGCTCTTTCACAAAATATTCATCACATTGTACACCGGACAGTGTCTGGAGCTCCTTGAAGCATAGCCTTCCCTTAGGCATCTGAATGAAATCTGTGTTATCACGGTCAAGAAAGCTTGCCATAAGCAGATGTCTTAGCTGTTGAAGCCTGTTGATTCCACAAGGTAAAACTTTTACATTTGTGTTTCTGATATCCAGCGTCTGCAGATTTCTCAAGTTTGTCAACGACTTGGGTAGATCTTTTATCCTTGTGTTTCTCAATTCTAGATATCGCAAGTGAATCAAGTTACCAACCTCCGTAGGTAAGCTTTCTATGCAAACTCCTTGTAGATTCAACGTCCTTGTGAGCCTTAGGTCTGCTAATAATTTTCTTAAAGCAGAGTATGACACATTGGTTGCACTAAAGAGGTGAAAGGAGCGGACATTCTGATTACCTATATTTGTTGGGATATTTCCGGCATTGTTATAGACTGACAATCGCCGGTGTCTGTCTTCAATTTCCTCCTCGCCGTCAACCAAAATGGCTCCGAATTTCTCTTCCTTCAACATCTGGGATGCAACTTCACGCATTAGATTATGTACTTTACATGCTTTAACTACGTCTCGAGCATGCAATGTAATGGCTTGGATCATGCTCTTGTACATGAGCTGCTTGAAATAACTGTTTCCAACTTCCTCCTCGGTTTTACCAGGGGCTTTACGAACAAATCCTTCTGCGATCCACATTCTGATTAATCTCTTTCTTCCAATTTCATACTCTTCTGGGAACAGATTGATGTGCAAGAAGCAATACTTCAGGTAATATGGTAGGTGATTATAACTACATAACAAGGCTTTGTGCAGCCGCTCAACATCACGGTTATCATTATATATCCAGTCAAGCTCATATAGTACAGACTGCAATGCTTGTGGTTCTGCATCATTCCTTGAAAAAAGACCGGCAAGGGCCACAATTGCAAGTGGTAACCCTTCACACCTTTTTACAACAGCCTCCGCGAGCTCTTTCAAATGTCCAGGACAAGTCCCTGCGATCCGAAATGCCTTTCTGCAGAAATTAGTCCAAGCTAGCTCATCAGAGAGTGGTTGCAGCTCATAAACTATGCAATTGTCTTCTATGGATGACGCAATATCCTTTATCCTTGTTGTGATTATGACTGTACCTTGATCTTGTGGCAAGGCGTGCTTCAAGGCTTCCCATAGCTCAGCTTCCCATACATCATCAAGCACAAGTAAGTAATTCTTGTCCTGTAGGTAGTGGTAAGTTCTCTCTTGCAACTGTCCCTCATAGATAGCATCCATTGCATCCATGGCGGGTTCACCTTTGCTTGCTTTGAACCCGAATAGAACATTTTGTAGGACATCCATCAAATCGTTGGATGGCAACACAGACACCCAAGAGTAGCAATCAAACCTTGTTTTAACCCTTTTGTAAACTTCTTTAACAAGAGTCGTCTTCCCCAAACCGCCCATACCAAACACAGAAATAACTTTCCGTTGATGCAATCGCCCCTCCATTGCCAACTCCATTAGCTGATCAGCATCATCATCAATCCCCATAACGTCTTTCTCTTGGACAAAAGGCGTGGCTGCACCTACACTCTGGCCTCTAGACGAAAAACGAACGCTCATGGTCCCGGGAGCTTCCTCTTGAATGAATTGAGTACCATATCGGTCCCTTCTTTCCTTGACCTCCACAACCTTACTCCTGATCCTCCTAATCTGAGAATTGACTTGATGGCGAATTCGAAGGTGTTTTATCGGATTCCAACCTAACGTACTCTTTCGAGTCACAAACTTATCGATGATGTCTTCAGCAGCATATACCAAGCTCCTAACCTCCCCAACCCAAGCTCTAACGTTTTCGTCCCTACCTTGCCGGCGGTCTACGTCTTTGAGGAAAGCTACCATGGCTTGGAGTTCATTCTTGATCCACTCTATTTCTTCTTCAATACCAGAAAGTGAGTCTCCTTCTTGTCTAAGCTGATCACTTAAGTTGTTCAGGAAGTAAACAACGAGAGCCTCTGCCATATCCACTTCCCACCAAAAACAAGACTTCCTAGACCAATGAAATCAACACCACCTCAATGCACTCAACTTGATGGTGTTTTTTTAGCTTAATTATGAAGTTCTTCCAAGTCTTTGTTTAAACGATGAAGTCAATGAAAAAAGTCTTTAGATACCAACAGATAATCTTGTCCACTACTTGATGCTTGAAGGGGCGACAAGTTCAAAGAAAATGACATTGATCAACACCATAAGTCAATGCCACATACGCGTATCATAAATAGTCCAAAACTAACTTGACCTTTCTCTCATTTGAGCTTATACACCATATGGCCTCATTTTGTGGTCCTCGCCTTGTCGAGTTGCTACACTTGGTTTATACAATCAAGTCTTTTATAATTAGAGGGTACTTACAAAAGAGTACACGATAACTTGATCATTCTTTCATTTGCGCTTATACACCATGTGTCTCATTCGGCCTCCCGAGATTTTCCACGTCTTGTTGCTACACTTAGTCTATATAATCACAAGGTAGTTATGAAAGCGATATTCTAGTCATTTGTAAAACCATTACATTTTAGTTCAATGAACGTTATTTGCCCTGTATCTATACTATATAACAGCATGACCGCATGACCCTAGTATTTATGTACAGGTTTGGCTCCCTTACTGGTTACATAAAATTATCCATCAATAATAATCCTTGGATATTTTTCAATAACACCCTTATAACCAATCCGACGGTTGTTATTGATGAATAACTTTATCTAATTAGTAAATTAGTGAAATTTCTATGATATCATTAACACTGCATAAAAAGTTAATGTAGACAATCATGGGCTCAACTAAAGGAAAGTTTTGGTGGGCTATTTCACTTTCATGTACATAAAAAGCGAAGAAGAAGCCCAAATGGGGTAGAGCAGAGGCTTGGGTCAGCCTGAGGAGTGATCAATGACCAGTTCCACCAACCCTAATTGAAACATTGACGCATAAAGAGGAACTACTCATATTTTAAAGCCAGAGGACAGTGACGAATCATGCAACTAGTAGGTCCAATCACACATCACTGCCGCCATCAACACCAACCTCAACCTGCAAATGCAGACTAACAACACACACAAACAAACGAACGAACACGATTCACTCACTCTCACAAACTGTTCCATCCACCTCCATAGACACACCTTATCTCTCCCCACCATTGTTCCCTGAATCTACGTCACCAACTCCAAGAAAACTGGCTAATTACTCACTCAGTCCTTGCCTTTTAACTTTATTTCAAGTGTTTTCTGGAATTTTCGCTTTTAATCAAACTAGTCACTAATAGGTTATAACCATACATAGGTTTAGCTAATATAGTAGAACTTTAAACTGAATCATTATCTATTTTAATTGAATTTAAATATGATGAGTATAAGATGATTTGGCTTAGTTACATAGGGTTAATTAGCCCATGGAAACTGTGAGAATATTAGGTAATTACAAAGATATCATTATCTATCTCCAACTTTTGCTTATAGTTTTTAAATTTAAAACTCATTTAATTGAATCTAATAAATTTGAATAAAATTACAAATATAGTGATTGATGACCTCAAAAATAAGCCAACATTCAATTAATGTGTATTGAATGAGATTAGTGAATAATCAAGAGCAAAAATGGTGTAATGATGGTATAATAGAGATGCAAAAATAACAGAGAAGCGAGAAAAAGATATTTTTAACGTGTTTTAACTGTATGAAGTAAAGCCACATTCATAGTTATGTTATTATTTGAGAGAGAAGGCAAACAATTAGGGCTTCAATTTTTGTTGGGCGAAGTTGGAACCCCTTTTCTCTACTACATATTTATATTGTTAGAGTTCCTTGTCTTTGTGAAAATATAATGAGAATAACACACATCACATGTAGAATACATAAATGATATAATCCTGAATATTTATAGTATCTCTCTCTCTCTCTCTTCATATATAAATAATGTTAGGTTTCTTAAAATTTTATATAAATTCATATTCAAATGACGTAACATATGAGTATTATCAAATAATCTCATTATTTATAAGATGTTAATAATTCACATATCATATCATTTATATATGAATTTTGATAAAAAAAAAAATTAGATAGATACATCATTTAAATCAAAAGTAACAAAGAAAAAAAGAAGACAAATTTGGTTTTCCATCTAGTCATCCATGTTGAATCAACTTTTAAGGATGTGTTATAACAGTTTATGAGTATTTTTTTTTTTTCTCTAATTTGGTTACGCTATTGGTGTTTGTATGCATGAAGTTTTCAAATTTGAGATTGTTTTAGTGGATGTCTAATTTTTCTTTTTTTATAAAGAACAAAAAGTCATGCAATTAAGAAAAGCATAAGGTTTGATTAGGTAATCGCTCCTAAAAATAGAAAAATAAAACATCTCTCTCTCACATACACACACACACACGCTCTCTAAAATAATCAATTAAAACCTCATCAACCATTCAAAGTCCAAACCTCCTACTCTCTCTCTCTCTCTATTTGTATTAGATAAGCTTCGGTGCTTCACATACTCTCTCTCTCTCTCTCTCTTTGTGTTTCCCTCATCACCATCATCGTCTTCAAAGAGCCATGAAGAAGCTATACAGGAAAGGCACGGTCCATCCATCACCGCCAATAATCTCCGATCACCTCTCCTTCCTCCCCGCCGCCCTCCTCACCCTCACAGCCGCCCTCTCTCCCGAAGACCGAGAAGTCCTCGCCTACCTCCTCTCGTCCTCCTCCGTCAACGACTTCCACCCGCACCACCACAAGACCCCCCCTCCCTTCACCAAAACCTCATCCTCCACCAGCAACAGCAACGACCACCCTCCCCTCTTCAACTGCGACTGCTTCAGATGCTACATGAGCTACTGGGTCAGATGGGACACCTCCCCTAATAGACAACTCATTCACGAGATCATCGACGCCTTCGAAGAGGACCAGCTGGCTCGCTCTAGTATCAACAACAACAAGAAAGTCAAAAACAGCAAGAAAGACAAGAAAAAAAGAGCTCTTGGCGGTCCTGCAAAAGTTGGTGGGAATGGAAGTCATAACTCGGGTGACTTAAAACGGACTAACCCAGATCGTCAGATGACTCGCGAGTTAACTCATGAGTCAGAATTGTCACAACAAAACAACACTACTGCTGGTGGGGTTGAAGAAGACAACACAGAGAAGAGTCCAGTTAGAAGCTTCGTTAGTTTCATTGGAGAGAAAATTTGGGGTGTTTTGGGTTGAAGAAGAAAAAAATAAATCAATTTTTTTTCTTCAACAAAATTAAACAAGGTTGGTTTTAGTTCTAGTTTTTTTTTTTTTTCCTCTTTAATCTATAAGAGAATTT
Source organism: Litchi chinensis (assembly GCA_019925255.1). Lineage (NCBI taxonomy): Eukaryota > Viridiplantae > Streptophyta > Magnoliopsida > Sapindales > Sapindaceae > Litchi > Litchi chinensis. The sequence continues at coordinate 27,992,128 of CM034469.1, read as the reverse complement.
TTATTTTTGTTTTTGTATATTATTACTATTCTCTCTTTCAATTTACGATGTAAAAAATGGGTAGTTTTAATATTGAGCACATCATGATTTAATATTGTTGAAAATGTTGTTTTTCATGCTTTGAGGTTATAATTCTAGTGTGTAGATATATATAATTTTAGGTTAATTTTGATGATCAAAGTAAATGCTCCTTTTTTTTTTGGGGCCTTTGTATGCTCAATACATTTATTAATTTTTTCTTGTCTTTATGTGATTGTGTTTCGCTTATCAGCATTTGTACTTTCAGAATTCTGAGTGGTACAAATGTACAATAATGTTTGGTGATGCATAAAAAGTTCTAGTAAATTTCAGCAGTAAATGTTTGGTCTAATTACTTGGAGATTCTCGTAGTTTAGTAAAATATTAATAATTAGGTAGAAACTTTTTTGAACAAGATTTTTCTTAAATTATATATATTGGAAAATTAATAATTATTTTTATAGTTTTTTTTTTTTGGTTGGAAATTATGAAATCTTAGTTATGAGATCTGAATTTGGGTCCAATCTCAAAAAGGTTTTTCTCATAAAAGAAAAAATGAAATGAACTTAATATTGAAGCCTTTTCTAGTAAAGGTATAATTTTGGAAACCCCAAATGAACCCCAAAAAAGGATAAACTGAAAACTGTCTTTACTGTAAATAATTTCCATTTTAAGAAATCTTATCTTTTGTGAAATCCATATGTTGGCAGTGAAATGAATTTTTTCTGCTGTCTACAACTGCAAAGCTAGAAGTTGAATAGCGGCACTGTTTGTTATTTGGCAAAAATTAGTTTCTTTGATAGAAAAACTTCTATATTTGTTTCCTTTTCAAAATATTACAAATTTAAATGCTGAATGGCTACTTATCTGATCACAAGGGAGGAGGGTAGTTTGGGTAGTTAGTGAAAAGAAGGGTAAAATGGGGAGTTGGGAAAAATCATGGAGAGTGAGGGTGGTGTGACACAATAAGCGAGGTCGGCAAAAGCAAGGCTTCGATTAAAGCAAAGGACCCATTAAAAGTCCCCACTGATGACTCCAGTCCAAACACCCTTTTCGTTGTTCTCCAAGGGCATTTATTCTTTCCATAATTTTCTTGATTTTGCTGTGTTTACCCGAGAGAATTAGGAAATGGAGACGGGGAACTAGCATCGTTATTTTGTGTTAATTGCTTAAATTAATTAAAATAACAATAAAATTATGTATCTCATGTAACTTAAGGTTGTAAAATAAGATTATCATTATTCCCACTCTTTTACGATTATTATTGTCATTCTTTCTAAATATTAAAAAAAACTTTTATATCTTATTTGAAAAAAATTAAAAATTAAAAAATAAAAAAAAAAAAAACTATTTTATATTTATTAATAATGTAATAAATAACATTAATTATTATTAAAAAACCATTATTATTAAAAAGTAGTTTAATAAGCATAATATTATTTTAATAAAAATAGATATTTTGTGATGACGAAAAAAAAGTACATAATTTTCCTTCAAAAATTTTAAATGAATACATATTTTTAATCAAAACCATTTTTATAACTTGTATGCAATTCATTCTAATTCTAATTTAAATATATATTTCAAAAGGAATATTGTTGATTTCGATTATGATTTCTGCAATTGAAATAAATAATTTATTCTGATTTCGATACGTTAACACAATTTCAAATCGGTATTATTTGAAGTCATTTCGATTATGTATAAACAAACGCACCATTTGTCTTCTCTTTTGAACATATTTTCCCTCATTCATTTGTCACTTTTATTTTTCATTTGATAAAACATATGTATTTGATCAATTTTCAAAATACTTACAATGTTTATCTTATTTCAAAAGTTTTAATATATGCCTATATGGTATTAATTTGATAACTAAATCCTATATTAATGTTCATATTTATATTCACCTGCATGACAAATATCTCTATCTACAACCACGGACGAGTATGACTAATATTTTTATCTACAACCAAAATTGTCATCTCTATGAAATTAGAAATATATTTACTTTATCTTTATTTGAATTCGTATTAATTTCTTAATGTATATAAATAGTTCATAGCTCAGGAGGACTCTTCATGTATGAATATTTTAAACTATTTTTTATAGATTATATCATGCTATCGTATAGTTCTAGTAATATTCTTAGATTTTTATTAAATTATTGAAAGAAAACATTTTTTTTTTTTTTACAATAATTTAGGAGTGCAAGCATTTACATTATCTATGGTATCACAATTTTTATAAATCAGTTAAAACACTTGTTATTTTAATGGCCGTTTGCTTAGTTTAGTTTAGTTTTATTTTTTGTTTTAATTACTATTATCCATTGAGCAGTTGGTGTTTCAACATAAAATATTTGATTAAAACTTGTAACATAATGTGTCTCAATGCATGCTTGTTCTCTACTTTATGATTCCACTTCTGTTTATGAAGTGCTTGCCTCCTTTAATTTATTGCATATGAATTCCAAACCCCCTTTTTTTTTTTTCAATGGACTCCTAACTTTTTTGAATTAGATGTATTATTTTATCTTCAGGCTAGGTTTTGTTGCATTTTTATAATAATATAGTGGGGTTGGTTTCTGTCACCCTAGAAAGGTGAGACAACGACACTCGATTTAGAATCGGTGATAATTAAGATATTTTTCCCTTAAATTTAAAGAAAAAAAACACTCATTTGTCATGAACTTTCCTTCTTTAATTTATCAGATTATATTAAAACCTCACTAGTAATTATAAAAACATATATATTCATCCAAATGAATATTTATTTCTTTACATAATGTAGTCATTCACAAAACAAAAAATTAATTTTACATTTATAAGTAAGATATATTTGAATACTAGTCAATGGAATTATTATTTTTTAAAACATCAAAATTATGATGAAATATTTTATAACTTTTAATATTTTCATAATTTTGGACTCTCAATGTATCTATCAAAACTAATATTCACTTTAATTAATAACTAAAAATGATAAATCAATCTGTATTTAATCAAGTCAAGTTATATATATAATTTAAATCTGTTGAATTATCAATTTATTTTAAAATCAAGGGTGTCTAGGTGATTTGATCTAAAAGGCAGATATGAGAATATCTCTTTCTTTTTCTCATCTGAAATTTTTGCACCCTCCCGTCTCTGTCTTATATATATCTTTAGACGTAAAATAATTGAAGAAAAAAATAAACAAAGTATTAATAATTGAACAAGGGTTGTCTTTGGAGTGCGAATCTACCTACTTTGTTTTACAAATAAATACAAAAGAGGAGACAATTGGCTCATGTCTCGGTGACACAACTAGCAAAGTTTGCAATTATGTCTTACCATTGCCACACACAAAGCCACCGATTACACATTAATCACACTCTATTGGAGATTTGCTACACCAAAAATTTAAAATATTTCAAGCGTGAATAAACTTTAATGTGTCCAAATTATATCAAGTGTATAAACTTGAAAACGTGCCATTTTATTTTTAGTTATAATAATCATGATATCATCTTATCTAATAGTTAATTAAAATGACACTTACAAGTTAATATTTAAGTTTATATATATAACACCATTGTTTACTATTCTCATGTTTGATCTACGTGGCTCAACATTTAATTTGTAATATTATACTTAAAATTATGTATTATGTAGTTAATATACAAATTATAATTTTTTACTTCAATATTTGATTAAAAGGTCGTTGAGTCAACATTTCATTCTCTATTCTTAGATCAAAATTTCAAGTTATAAATTTAAGTTGCTAAAACTTCATCATATAATTAATAATTAGAATTAAACTCTACATTTATATAGAGTTGAAAATTAAATCTATAAAATTTAATGTAAAATATGTCATTTGGGAAGGCCTGTATGCACATCCCTAAGATTTCAATGTAACTATAATATTTTGCAGCATTAATATTACAGTCTAACCATTTTTTATGAGTCAATAAGAGAATGAAAGATGCTTTTTTTATAAGCTTTCTCGTCATAAATTTAAAACAAAGGTTTTTATCAATAAAGATTTCATTTTAAAAAGAGAGAGAGAGAAGGACATGTGGACGGAGATAAAATGAGATATGGAGAAAAAAAAAAAAAGAGAGGAAAAAATAACTTTCTTGATAAAATTTTCAAAACCGCCCAACATCTTTTAGAATATTGATATAAGAATATAAACACAAATTTTATGATGATAACAACAACAACTGGGGTTGGCGTCTTTGATCTTACCAAATCCTTTTACGTCTCTATATATATCACTTTTTTATATAGAAAGGACAATTTCAAAGGCATCTAATATAAGATCAGCATTAGATCATATAAAACATACATATAACTATAAGAATAGCATTAATTAATCTTAAGCATTCTTTATTAATATCCATATTTTTGTCTTAAAAGTCATCAGTCTATATGATGAGATATATATACATAATTTGTTACGTTCGTAATCATATTTTAAACAGATATTATATATCATAATAGTTTGTCAGCTAACTAAGTATGATTTTTTATTGATTAATAAACTAATATTTATATATATGCAATGAAATGAATATGCATCTTTCATTACAATCTGTCACGTGGCAAAATTTATTAGATATCATGTAATTTGAATTCATTTGCATCTTATTATAGGATAATAAGTCATACAAGTAGCAGTAGGTAAGTAAATTTGATGACCACATTTTGAGAATAATTGACATTTATTGTGCAAAATAAGATTTTTTTAAACCCTGCTATATTCGAACCACTTTTTGTCAAAAATTTATTACATTGAATTCAATTCTTCAACACGCAATGTGAATTCGGGCGTGCAATTTGAGCAGTGAGAGTGGAGAATCAAAATGTTTGAAATTGACTTGCAAAAGCATAATCCAAAGAAGCCCAAGCATGTAGGACTTGACTAGCTACTTGTAAGTTTGTATGTGGTAGGAATGAGTCAAAACACTAATGATCCTCTCTGGTTGATCAACTAAAACGACAAAGCTAGTCCACCATTTTTTACATGCTGACTAGGTCTTTCTGATGCTACTATAAACCTTTTTGCAGAAAAATTAAGAATTTGGTTGTTAATGTCTGACCCGTATAACCCACGTTAATAAGAGAAATTTAAGGTTTTAAATTAGATAATAATAATATATATCATTTAAAAAAATTCGTTTAAATAATATGAAACATTAGATATTTATTAAGGTTGTTGACTTTATAAATTAAAAGTTTGATTTTGCTTATGTAGAGAGTTCTCTTAAATCAACATTATGCATCTCACAAGATTTATAGTCTTGATACATACCATTAACCAGAGATTAACCCTAAAGCTAAGTTCATATACCTATACAAAGTCTTAATTTTTTTTGTCTCTCATGATGATTGAAACCGACTTAAGGTATAATTAGGATCAACGGTTATAGATGTTATGATATAATCTAAAGATTAACTTTCAGAAACGGAAAGACCTAACCCACAAAGAGAGGATAGGGAGAGATATCCACAATAATATGAAACTTTTTTGGTGTAAGAACTGTTCACTTTAATTTCGATCAACATATTTATGTCAATTCGAATATTCAAGGAATAAATTAAACAACTTTGTTAATATGAATAGTTGACATATTTAATATGTACGTTCTGCCATTAAAACATATTCCTTAAATAAATAATAAAATTAAATAAAAATAAAAAATAATAAAAAAAAGGGCCATGAATCACATCTCGATGAAGATAATATATAGGGGCAAATAGTATGCAATTTGTCAAATGGACCCACGACTGTCTTCTAAGTAACAGTTGAGGAAACTATTCAGTCTCTTCATTTTATAAAAAACTAGGAAATTGTGGAGGGCACTACCTCTTACTATTAACAATAATGGACAGGACATATCTTGAAAAAGGAAGCAGATATTCTAGCCAAATAAGAACCGTTTGATCAAATAGATTACCCAGAAGATTTGATGTGATCTTTCATGGTAGCATCATGATCTGGGTCAAAATCATTTTCATGGTCTCACCAAGTAATTATGATGTTACAATGATTAAGTTGACAAATGGTGGCATTAGGTGAAGATTCCTCCTCTTTTTTCACCAGTATAATTAGAAATGCATGAGATATCTAGTTCAACTGTGTTCTTGGAAGACCAATTCTCTAGCCAAAGGTTGTTTCAAAATTCAAAATTGTAGTGCTTCCCGTGAATAAATATATGTACTATATAACGTATGTCTGTCAAACAATACAAAAATTTTATAATTTTATAAGTTTGAAAATACATTACAAGCATAGTTCGAAAAATAGTTCTCACTACAAGAAAAGGACATTCCACACTTTTGATTTAATCTACAAATTGAAATATGAACCCAAATTATGAATTTAAAGCAGAAATGTATAAACTATTTGAACTACAAAGTAGATATCAAAAAATCTGTATGATAAATTTAAAGGACCTATGTTTACATTTAAAATATAATCTATCATATTGTCTAAATTATCATTATATTCGTTTAGTCCTTTTAAGCAATATAATTGGAATATGAATTAGTTAAGATGAGTACCTATATTTATTTTTAAACTATAATTTATCATATTATTTAAACTATCATCACATATGGTCTGTTTTAAAGATATTATATAGTAACATTATTGAGGACTAACTAAGCTGGTAGGTCCTATTATATATTTATTTGTATAATTTAAAACTTGTTTTATTTGGAGAATTTAATCACTCTTAGACTGAAGATTCCAACTTCCAGTTTAGGCTTCAGCCTACCCGATTTTTTCACCTACCCCTGTGTCATGACAATAATGGAAGCAAAATCCTGTCCACAAAACTTCATATTACAGTCAGAAATTGAGATGGTCCAGCTACTAAATTCTAAATTTATGTCTCCCTCTTTCAACTCTTAATTTTATAATATTTTAAGAAAAAATATGATAAATCTAATCACAATTCACATTTTTATAGTATTAAAAAAAAGTAAAAGGAAAAAAAATCAGGCACAGATTGATAAAAATGTGTTAATAAACATAATTAATTATCATTTACACATAAGAAAATACCTTAAAAACAAAGGAATTTGAGATACAATTCTTCCGTAGACTAAGGATGGTTTGCAGCATACCAGCAAGAAATCGGCCCAGCCCGGCCGGACCGGTTAAATAGCTCCTGCATGGATTACCATCTAAGAACCTATCAGAAACTAAAACATATAACAATATTGCACCATTTGTGTTTCACTGTTTGCTTCTTAGTGTTTAAATACCTTAAGTTTTGTTACTAAAAATGAAGCGTAATTCGAATATATATATATCAAGCAATTAAAATGGTTACTAATAAAAAGCAGGATTAATCACATCAAATGATCGGTCCAAGTCCCAGAATTCAAATCCAAATCAGTCCCTCAGCAGACCATCAACCTTAGAAATATTCAATAGAGTTACATTAATTAGATGATTAATTAGAATTCATAACATCAAATTTATATGTATATACACATACAATGACGATTAATGTGCTATAGTACCTTGTAACAAAGTCAGGCATGTACAGGTATAGAGGAAGAGCTGATAGAAATACAGCCTTTCAAGCGTTCAAGTATGACATTGCGGCTGACGAGTCCTGAATGAGAAGTAAGTGGGAGGCCTTCCTTGACACAATCATCATACTTCTCCAGGGCAGAAACAATGTCCGAAAAATCCGGACGCTTCGATGGATTTGCTGTCCAGCACCGCTTTATGAGGTGTGCAAGCGCCGGCTGACAACTATCCGGCAGTGGTGGCCGCTCATTCTGTCACATAAGAGAAATATTGTGACACAAAGTTGCCTTGGGCCCCAAGTTTCGGAGCCAAAAATTTAGAACTGTACGTGTCTAAGAGAGCAATGAAAAGAACATGTAGCACAGTGATACCAAGTATTAGATCAAATTTGTGCACTTTAAACTATCGATTCCTATTCAAAAGATCATTGCTTCGAAGACAAATATGATATAAATTGAAGTGAGTAATGTATTAAAAAATAAATCCTCTGATATGAGAAACATATATTTAATGTAGTCTGTTTGATTACACAGTTCTTACAGGTTTGCTATGAGAAATATTTATATTCATGTCAGGTTAATTTATATTAACCTGACATGAATCCTCCAATAGCAGGAAATAATTATATCACAGGATCATAATATAAAGAAATGCTATTATTATAGATTCAGCTATCTAATTACCTTCTCAGCCACAGCAAATGCAGCCTGAACAGGGGTCATTCCTTGGAAAGGAAGCAAAGCTGTGGTGAGCTCCCACAGAACAATTCCAAAACTGTAGACATCAACTTTTCGAGTGTAAGGTTTCTCTTTAATCATCTCCGGTGCCATCCAACGGTAAGTTCCCATGTTCCCTTTGGTTTCCCGGCACTGTGTTTCAAGGCAGGATGTCCCAAAATCAGCCACCTTGACCCTCATTTCATCGTTCAGAAGCAGATTATTTGACTTCAGGTCTCTGTGAATCACTCCTTGTGAGTGAAGATACTCCATTCCCCGGGAAATATCAAGTGCCAGCCTCAGTATTGTCTCTGTAGAAAGTGAGTGGGGCTCCTTCTTGTTTAGGTACATCCTCAGAGTCCCTTGTGACATGTACTCAGTGATGATACAATACACAGGAGGCTTTTTACAAGCTGCAATAAACTGTCAAAATAAAAAAATGGGTTACTTTTGGCTATGTATTTGTATAGCTTATATATTCAATAATCTATAATACCGGAGAGTCTAAAAAATCAGATTTCGATACTGGTTATAAATAAAACGTCTCAACACGTCTGCACGAGAAAATCTCTACAATATTAAAACCTTCCAAGCCCTTACATAGCCACTAATGCTAAACTTGTCACGAAGAGGAAAACCGAACAATTCTACTAGAAAATGAAACCGAATATGATTCTAAAAGTGAATTACAAAACAATCACTAAAGAGACAACTCTGCCTAATAAACAAGCACAGCTTCTTGTCACTATTGACAAAATGAAAACAAAATAATAATAACAATATATGTTTCTGTAACCAGAAAACTATAAAAACACTTTGTTTTTTCTGTTTTTTGTTATCTGTTTTATGATCTCTTTCATTTCTGTTGTTACCAAAAACAAAAACAAACCTGTACGATATTTGGATGAAAGAGACGTGAAAGCAGGGCAACTTCAGACTTGAACTGCTGTTCAAGATTGGCTCTGGTCTCCTCCTTCTGGTTTGGAATCCTCACCATTTTGACAGCAACAGCTCTCTGCTTATAAATCCCTCGATAAATCCTACTATGAGCACCCGAAGCGAACTTGTTGCCTATAAAAAGCTGCGAGAGATCAGCTGTCCACTCCTCCTGATCCTCCTTTGACACCTCCCATGTCTCCACGTTCTCCGAGTCCAATATCATCGACCATGATTCCAAGCTATCGAATCTCTTCTTCTCCAGGTTTTCCGTGTCAGAATTCGTCTGGGTTCTTGACGATGAAGGCAGTGATACTGGCTTGCTCTTCGATCTTCGAAGCCGAAATCTATGAAAACATGAAGTTGCCATTCTAGACTGCCTCTTTATGGTTCCTGTTAGTATGTTAATAATAACACAAGAGTCTAGTACATATATATGTATATATAACCATCAAGACAAACGATCAAAAGGAGTTTTCCTCCTGAAAGTGTGAATTGATTTGAGGAAGTGCATGAACTGATTCAAAAACATGGGTTCTATAGAGAAATGAAAAACATACAAGGGTTTTCATGAATCTTATACTATTAAAAAGGAAAAAAAAAAACAGTGACAAAAATGAAGATATAGTTTTCTACAGTGACATTTTTTTTTTTGTGTGTTGTTTATTATGGTTTATGCGCTACAAGAACCAAAAGGAGAACAAGACACATGATGAAATCATCATGGAGTAGTTTCATGAATTGATAAACAAAGAGCAAATACATGAAAATGTGAAGAGAGAAAAAGAAAGAGAGAGAGAGTTGTAAATTTCACGGCTTTTTTTGTTTTGTTGTTGCAATGGGGATGGAAAGGAAGAGATTAGGTTCGTTTGGCAGAAGAAAAAGATGAATTCAAATGCAGAGATTTCAGGGGTGTCTCGTGATTTCTCGGTCTAATAAACCAAGACTTCTCCTTTTTGCGAGAGAAACAAGGGAGTGAGTGAGAGAGAGAGAGAGAGAGAGAGCTGCTTTTGCTTAATTTCTTTTTCTCTCTAGTGTCTCTACCGCATCCAACGCTGATCTTCTCTCTTCCTTCATTTTTATTTTTATTTTTATTTTTTTTTTGCACCATTAACGCTGACCTTAGTGGCCACAGTAACACATTTTGTTTCTCATCTCAATCTTGCACTATATATGGATAGAAAATTTCATCCATGTTGGTTATACAGTGATGGATTAGGTTCGAGATTCTGCATATATATATTCGGTTATGTGATATTACATAATTAATTATGTAATATTATGGAGTCGAGTTTTATAAAAGATCGTACATGTATAAATTTAGGGGTTATACGTGTAAAAAAATTATCAGTTATTGACGGTTTAGGTTTTATTTGTATAAGAATTTTGATTTTTAGATTGATAGAATGATCTAATTAAATAAAACCGTTAAAATTGTTAGCTGTGGATATTCTATGTTTTACTAAGATTTGAATTTATAAATAGATGTAATGGATGAGATCGTAGAAAGTTTCTTTAGTTGTAGACATCTCATGTTTTGTTAAGATTCTAATATTAGTTTTTCAATGATAAAAAAACTATAATGAATCATACTACTTTACTCACTTTTTATCACTTAATAGTTACATCAAATGCAAGAAATGAAATTTCACACTAGAAAGAAATTCAATATCTAAATAATTATATCAATTTGCATTTTATATTTTATTTAAAATCATGCTCGAATGGTATGACATGTGAATAATTAATTTCATATTGATTATCACATCATCTTATAATTTATAAGATTTTGACAAGACAACCTACATGTCATATCATTTAAGTATAAATTTAAAACTTGTCACGTTATTTATGCAATAAATTTGGATAAAATTTTAAGTAACGTAGACTATTCATTTGAAAAATCATTATTTAGATAATTTTAGATAAAAATCATGATTTTTAATGACTTTACTAGTTTACAATATCTTGAAACTATAAGATTTTTTTTTCACTAAATTTTATACAAGTTGTTTTCTTTTTAATTTACATGGGGACTTGATTGGGCCAACCATCATTCAATTTTTTTTAACGATCACAAACTAAAAACAGTAAAAAACAAAGCACGACTGCACAAACTAAAGCTATACAAGTGGCAAGTACAAGTGGCAAGTACACGTGTCAAACTCCCACTCCGAAAAGTGGCAGCTTGTTGACCACACTCTAAAGTCTAAGCAAATAAATTCCACCTCTAATAAGTAATATAGTAATAACTACCTCAAAAAAAAAAAAAAAAAAAAGTGATATAGTAATAACATTCTTTAATCCTCCACAAATTTGACATTATACAGAGAAAAATTTTACAGTAAATTGTCTATAACAAAGATTTTTTCTTCTTGTTTTTATTATAAGAATTTAATTAGATTCTTGAAATTGGAAGAAAATAAGTCAAAAACTTTTTGATGTCACATTGTATGAAAACAAAAGGGTTATCATAAAACTTTAAGCTTTTAAATTTAAATCAATGGGTGTCTTTATCTATCCCTCCATGGATGTCCTTGTCTGATCATCAAAAGGGTATGATTATTATTACTATTAAATTATCAACAGATGAAGATTAATATTGATGATTGATCAAGAACTATAAGAGTTGATGTTATTCTCAATTTGAGAAGATATTTTTTCCATGCATAATTGGCTACACAAGTGGGAATGGTTGGTTTGAAACTACATGTGAATGTGATTTGGAAACAACTGCTAAGATGTTACATGTTTCTCCAATATAAATTCAAGAACTTTTTATTGAAATTATATATATATATATATATATATATATATAGTGTGGTTCTACAGTTAAAATTTTAATCATCCGTTAAATCTGGTGGACAAAAAACAAAAACATAAAAATAAAAATAAATAATTACCATTTGATTATTACTATTATAAGAAGCTTTTCATAAGTTTTGAGTTTATATAGTGATTTATATATTATTATCATGGAATTACTTCACAGAATGGTTAAAAAATCAATATCCCATTTTAGCTTTTTGCTGTTAAATGTTAAATTTATGAAGTTTAGATAATCAACATGACATTTTATGGAGTTGAACATTAGATCGGTGTAGCATTATTTATATAAAATTGGTTAAAAATGAGACTAATGCCTTAAGAATATGTCACAGTTTCTTAACATGACCTTTGTTAGCAATGATTTAATTTTTTTATAAATGAAGGTTTCAGAAACATTTTTTTAAAAACCAAATTTGAACACATAAATTTTGTTAATTTACATGTTCATAAACTAAGTTTATGGTGAGTTTTGAGAAAATATGTCTTAAAAGTATATAACAATATCATCTAAAGTATTTATGAATGTGGAAGAAACCGTTTGAAATTTTTTTTTTCCTATAATCTATTAGCAAAAGCTGAAGTTTATCCTATATGATAAACTTTGTGTATCTCTATAGGGATTTGTTCACAGCTTTTGAATACTTTATAGCACAAATTCATAAATGATCATTTGGAAAATGGAATGGTCAAGTACTATTTGTACTTTGGACATGTACTCAAGAGCACTAACTCACTTTATTCTAAAAACAAAATTAAAGGAGCCATGACGCAACTGGAAATCATAGAAAATTGTTCTATACATGTGTTAAAAGAAACAAAAGAATCAAAAGCATGATTTAACTGGAAATCATAGAAAATTGTTCTATACATGTGTCATTTCAATATAAAGGAACCAAAAGAATCAAAAAGCATGATTTTCATGTAATTGCCCTGCTAGATAGGTCCTTATTTTTTTAGTTCTCTTTTCCCTCTTTCTCTAATGCCTGGCAGGCACTCTAAGCATGGAATCATTTTAAAGAAGAACATCTTCAAAAAAAATTAATGAAGATAAAATGCCTTCAAGTTAGGTCCATCTCCACTTTCTCTTTCTTTTTTATTCTTTGATTTTTATGGGTTGATGAAGAATCCAAACCCCATTTAATTTAGATAGAGTTATGTTTTGTTAGATTTTAAATCTAAGATAATTGAGTTACAATTCGTTTTGATACAATTTTCTTTATTGAATTGCTGACTTACGTATTCTAATTTATCTCCACCTTTAATTAAACTCTTATACCCAATAGCTAACATCTTGTCGCGAGTAAATAATGTGCTTAGAAAAATGAATTATCTTGTAATTTTGACGTCTCATGAAGTCAAGTAGTGCAAAAGATTTTGGATTCATAACCATAATACAAGCTCATTGGGCCCCGAAGAGGACTTGAGTATATATGAACTTTTAAGACTTTATGTCACGCACGTCTCCTTAAGTGATTACTTCCAGTCTCACTAGGCAAAACCACTTGGGACCCCAATGCTATATCCATGAAAAATGCAATGCATTACCTTGCAAGTTGGCTGCTATGTGGTCCTTTTTCATCTATTCAACATTGGATGGTGCGAAAGAGTTACGTAGCCAAATCCAAGAACTCCCATACAAGTTTGAGATTTAAAGATATTAGAAACAATTATTCATATGAATTTTAAACAATGTAGTAAATTGGTAACATAAGAATGTCACCAGAACTTGTTCAATCATATCCAATCTTGTGTATCAAATCCATTGAAAAGAAAAGGGAAATGGGCTGCTTTTGGATATCCATGTTGAGATGTCAAATGGATTGTTATTTATATGTGCTAACTTTTGGACCATTTAGAGATTAAGCCTCGTAGGGCCCAAATTGCAAAACAATATCAAGCAATTGAAGTAGAAAGGGCTGATGATCCTTTATAAATTTGTGCTATGAAGTACAAATAGTAATTGACCTTTCCATTTTCACATTGATGATCTTTTATAAATTTGTGAATTTCACATCTTTTGGATGAGAAACAATAATGGAGACAAACAGGCTGATGATCAAGCTATGTAGTATAGTTGAGTAATGAAGTTAGATTGGTGGTATTAATCATGAAAACAGTTGTTGAAAACACTCATTAATACACCACTTATTGATTTCTAACAACAAAATTATAACAAAATATACTAGTGTGATATTGATTGTACAGGGAAAATCCATTTTGATGATCATTTCTGTTTTCATGCCATAAAGTGGGTATTAGAAAAGGAAATTGGCAGTGAAAAAAATGGTCCCATGGATTATGACTACAGAGAGGGCTCCCATTGTGTCTGCTAATTTAACACTTGTAAGTAGAAAACTGCTTCTGATATTAATATGTTCGGGTTCACATCTCTTTCTGAATAGGATACATGTGTTTGTCAATTATCTTCTATTCTATGGTTTGGTCAAGTTTCCACTTTTTGCTTAGAATTAATAGATTTTTGTGCTAAACACACCTATTGTCACAATCCCTGCTCGAATAGATATGAGTTAGTCTATTAATCTATGAGATAAACTGTCAGCACCACCTAATAAATTAGCTTTTTGGATTAATTTTAAAGCGTTTAGTCTATAAAGTATATCTATATTTAAAAACACGATCTCTTATATCAAATCATGTTTATTATTGATTATACGAAAAAATCATGTGATTAGATGAGGGAGAGTGTAATTTAAGATCATACAATAATATGAAGATCAGTAAATTTCGAGTGCATGATCTGCAAATTTTTTCATGTGAAATTTTAATTTTATAATGTTAGAGATATGATAATAGAAGATTTGCCAATATTGTGTAAGAACTGTTCAAGTGCTAATTATAGAAGATTTGCCAAGAAATGAACTTTTTGTTTTATGTGATTAGCACAAGAAAATAAAATGCCAACAACTTGTTCAAAAGAAGAATTGAAAGTGATGGCAACTATCAACATTATAATATAAAAAGCAATTCAAATGGGGTCAATTAAACTTAACTTTGATTGACCAATATAACTATGTATTAATTAAACTAAACAAGTGTTTCCTCAATAGAAACTTGGAGAGATTTTTCTTGCAATTTCTTTTGTTCTTCTCTGCCAATCATTGCATGACAAAATGCAACTTTTCATTGAAATTTAAAAAAAAAAAATATATATATATCTGTGGTCCTTGACTAGAAGTTAGAACCTAACTAGTAATGGCCCATTTACTCATTAATCGTTGTTATCATAACTCTTACTATTCCATGAGAATGTTTCTAGATTCACTAAACTGACTTTATATATACTTTGAAAACAAAAAGCAAAATATTTTTCTCTCTCAATAATTTTTTATGTATAAAAATACTCTCAAATAACAAAACAAAAAATCACAAAATAATCGACACACATAATTTGTATATTCAACTTATATGTATAGTTGTTTATTTATTTATATTCAAAAAATTTTATGAAATAACAAAAATAGTCTCTTATAATGTTGGAGTTGAAAAATAATATTTTTTTAAAATTTTTTATTTCTAGCTCTTGTATTTTTGTTCAAAAACAGATTTTAAAACTTTATTTTAAAAAAAGGTTAGTGTTCAACTTGAATTTTAAAAAAAATTAAAAAATGAAAAAAAAAAACCAAATTTTATATGGCAAGAATGATTTTTAAGTGCTATCACACGGTACGGTTTTCAATAAAAGAAAAAAACAAATGACCTCTAATTCATGAAAGATTCTGTTCTCAAACAAAAGTTTCAACAATAAATTAACTTCTAAGCAATCTATGTCATTAAAGTAATTAATAAAAAACTTAGATTCCATAGGTTAGTGACTAATTAATGTACGATCCCTATTTATCTATGAACATATATTATTGTATATATGACAACTTTAGACAAACAAATTAAAAAAGAAGGAAAAAAAAACTCTTTAGTCCTTAAAGAATAATAAAATATGGAAAAACTTTATTTGATCTCTAAAGTTTTAAAAATATCAAGTTTTTGAATTTTTTTTATAAATAACTTGTTTTCATTCTTAATTTTTTCAAAACTTTTCAAAAAAAATTAAACCATCAATCAAGCGATGATCAATGGTGACTTTAAACAATTTAAACTGTAATTTAATAACTTAAATATATAAAAATTGTAGACAATTTAATCTGTGAATTTATTATTTTATATTGATAATTCGATAATTTATATATCACTAATAACCATCAATAGTAGAAATATTTTTTAATCTATTCCGTTAATGTTGATCATTAGTTGATTGATGATTTGAATCTTTTTGAAAAGTTTTGAAAAAGTTAGGGATGAAAAGAGTTGTTTCAAAAAAGTTTTGAAATCTTGATATTTTTTAAAACTTTAGGGACTAAAATAAAGAGTTTCCGTAAAATAAAGATGCTAACGTAATTTTCAAAAGGTTGAAAGAAAACCAGAATCTTATGTAAAGGAGCACCGAAGAAGCATTACAAAAGTATCTGGGAGTCCATTTACCCCACCGACGTAAAATGGCAATTATATCCCTAGGAAGTCGGCAAGATTTCCTTCCATTATAGTGTTCTATTAGAATGATTATCACATCCAATTATAACATTGCCACTTCTAAATATATGCTGTATATTTATTAATTTTTATCTATCTCATCAATTACCATTGAAGTTGAAGATTGTCGTATGTAAACAAATTAATAATGCAAGATGTTCCACTTCTTGTATTCCATTTATATTTCAACTGATGATGTAATCAATTAATTAATTATCATATTATTGCATAGAAATGTAAATGAGATATAAAATGTGTGATGTTTTACACTATTACAAATAAATTTTACCATGTGAAATTTATCGTAATATGTTTGTTTTGTTGAAGTCTTTTTATTTTCTATAATATTTTAGAGACAAATTTTTATTATAAAAAAACACTATCATTCAATTAATATCTTAAAAGAATGAAGCTAAATGACTCCTAAATTGCTTGGTCCAAGTGATAAGCACGTCTGACTTTTTTTTTTTTTTTTAAAAAAGAAGTTGTGGTTTCTAGTATCGGAGGTCCACGATGTGGACTATTTTTGTTTAGTCCACTTATATGTGTGGATAATTTACGCTTAAATTCCTTTAGTAGAAAGATATATATATGTTTTTTACTTCTATGTGAGTTCTTCTCTTCCGTCTTTGTGAGGCTAGAGTTAAAATTATGTTATGTTATAGATCATTCCTTAGAGTCTTGATCATAGAGATTCTGGTTGTTGTAAAATGTACTTGTAAAATATTTAAAAAAAAAAAAGTTAAATGAGATGGAATCAACTTGAAAATTACTTCTTTTATTTTCTACTTAGTTTTTATTAAATTGATTTACTTTTTAAAAAAATTAAAAATTATATTTCATATAGATAAATTAATAAATGCATATCTCTATCATTGTTTTCCTTGCAGGGACAGTTTGGTCATTGTCTGTCATTATTACAAAACTTTCCTTGGATCCGCATGGGCATCGCCACCGACGTCCTGAGAGATTGAGTTTCCACAATTGCCCTCACGCACCATTCCAAAATTCCATGTTTGCCTAATCGAAGTATCCAAAGAAATTGGCGCCGTTTGTAACCAACTCCATCCACCTAAAAATCATGTTTCGACGGTAAACAACCACATGATTCATTCGCCGCCCTCCGATTTGCCGAAATCTAGTGGAAAATAATAATAATAATAATAACACTTGGTTCTACATCTTTTCGATATTTTAAATTTAAGTTATCCATGTTGCAAAGATTTGATACGTAATAAAAAATTAAAATTGAAAATATACGGTACACCACGCTGCATATAAATTATTTTAAATTTTCTGAATTGTAGTGTATAATACGGGGAGATTTTAATTCTTGATGTGGAATGTACATCAATCAAAGAGTTGGCACTTAGACCCACATTTGCCATCCAAATTTAATTGAAGCCTTGAAATATGATTGGATTATTGCTTGACAATCAAATTTGTTTGTATCTATTCCAATAGTAGGATCATTAAAGAGTGTGAAAATAATTATGGATGCATAATGCATAGTGGTGTACAATACATGAAGGTCCTAATTTTTGATACGAATCATAGATCAACCAAAAGAGTAGACCTGGACCCACATTTACCTTCCAAATTTAATTGAACTCTAAAATGTGATTGAATTATGATCTTACAATTCAGGCTTGTCTTAT
The DNA here is from genome assembly GCA_019925255.1 of Litchi chinensis. Lineage (NCBI taxonomy): Eukaryota > Viridiplantae > Streptophyta > Magnoliopsida > Sapindales > Sapindaceae > Litchi > Litchi chinensis. The sequence continues at coordinate 27,973,890 of CM034469.1, read as the reverse complement.
CATCATCATCATCATCATTATCATTTAACATTTTTTACGAGTTAGATAACTGTCAACATCCAGAAACGGTCGACCGAAGATCCAAAGCCCAATACCTGCAATTAAAGAGAAAAGCAAAGCAGACCAAAGAGAGGAGAGAGAAAGAACAATGAAGCTTGCACAAAGATTTTTACGTGGTTTGGTAATGGTGCTTACATCCACGAGTCACTCTCAATATATATATATTTTTTCAGAGTGACTGTAATGCTAAAAATCTTCGCCCCCTTACAATGAATTTCCCTCTCTTATTTATAGAGGAAGGGAGATTACACTTGAGTGATGTACACGTAAAGAAATTAACTACTCTGACATAGCATTTATTGCATTGACTAACAACTCTGTCATAGCTGTATTAATTACTTTTCGGGATCTGGAATAGCATGAAGCTTGCTGGTAAGAGACCTGAGAGCTGAGAGCTAGCGAGTTGGAGGCTGAGCTAGCTGAGAGCTGGCGAGCTGAAGGCTGAGCTAGCTGAGAACTGAGACCTGTGAGCTGGAGGTAGCTAGCTGAGAGTTGCGAGCTGGAGGCTGAGCATGCTAGAGGCTGAGCTAGTTGAGAGTTGGCGAACTGGAGGTTGAGCTAACTGAGAGCTGAGACTTGTGAGCTGGAGGTAGCTAGCTGAGAGCTGAGACTTGTGAGCTGGAGGTAGCTAGCTGAGAGTTGCAAGCTAGAGGGTGAGCTAGCTGAGAGCTGAGACTTGCGAGCTGCTAGCTATGAGCTGGAGGTAGCTAGCTGCGAGCTGGATGCTGAGGAGCTGAGAGCTGAGTCAGTTTATTGGATTGATTCTTTGGGCTTTTACCAGCCCATTTTTGCAGTCCAAAAAATACCCATAACAATAACTATCGAGATTAAGCTAAATGAAATTCTAATAGCACCGTTTAGATCATTACTTCTAAATATCGAGAAAGAGTTATTTACACAAATTGTGAGATTATTGAGATTTGAACCTACTAATTGAGTGGTAAGTGAGAGGTGGCTTACAATTAGACCACTCCACTTTTATTTGAACTTGTCTTATTCATACGAACAATGGAATGATAATAGAGTGTACAACATCCTCAACCACAATTAGAAATATATGGTGTATTACACTGCAAGAAATTGATTTTGATTTTATGTGACAATGTGTAATGCATGCATGTCCTAACTCTTGATGTGGACCGTAGATCTACCGAAGGAGTGAACTTAGACCCACATTTTCTTTCTGAGTTTAATTGGGGCCCTAAACTATGATTAGATTATGATCCTACGGTTCACTTGTCGTATCACTATAAAAAATGAAATGACAAAGAGGGTACGAGTGTAGAGAAGAACTTCTAGCAAAGCAGATCTATACTATAGAGCCCAATCCATTGCAACGCTAGCCTCTTCATGGGACCAGTCCTACCAGTCCGATTGTGATAGGTCAGAAGGTGCATGACTGTCATTACATCTATAAAATAATTTTGACAAATTCAAAATTCGGTAGTGATAATTCTTATGGGGAGAGTAAAATTTAAAAATAATTATTAAATAAAAAATTTTGAGGAATTTATTTATATTTTGTATCATGATGGGTTAAAAGGAATTTCAACACAATGACCATATCTGAATCATAGAATGTCTTTAAATGGTTGACGACAATACATAAAAATAATTTAATTAACCTAATTTGAGTTGGGTTGAATTCTATGCACAAAGTTATTCTAAAATTCATTATTAATATTTTTAATTTCTAAAAGGTTATCCATTACCGACTTTGAAATATATCAACAACTTGCTCAAAAATTTCTTAAGTGATAAAAGAAAATCCTTTGTAGAGATCTCTACCCATTTTTCAAACAAGAGGACATTATTTATAGTCCATTTTTCACACAAATAAAACATGCCCAATAAAATAAAAGAAAAGTTGTACATCCGCCCTTCAATTCTATCACATTCAAAGTAAGAGTTAAATTCCACTTTTTGATCTATTTCCAATATTGTCCAAAGTAGATATCTTCTATATTTCCAAACTCCATTACGTAACATTTATTTTCCTAAGTAGATTTCATCTTGATATTATTAGCGTAAATATTTTTGATTTAATGTTCATTTATGATAGATTTCGACGGACCTGGATCAAATCATCATGGAACTATTAAAAACAGAACATAGAGAAAAGATTTCATGAAGAATAATAAGATAAGATCACTTTTACAATAAAAAGACTCACAGTCTTTTTATGATTTGATCAGTTCTATTCTCTTCTCTTGCTATGTACTGTGAAAGCACCGAGAAAGAAGAAATGTATAACGAAAAGAGTCCAACTTTTTTACGAACACAAACCTTGATAAGAACACCAAGGGTAAATCCGTAAAACCAACCCCTCCCCCCTTCTCAAACAACCCCAATCAAATCAAAACCCGTTAACGAGAAAACACAACACAGCTCAACTGTACCCGCCATTTTCAACACTTGCACTTCCGCTTCTCTGTCTGGACAAGCCACGTCATTATCACTTCTGTCCATACCCTTTTTCGTCTTTTCACATCCCCTCCACTCCAACTCTCGTCTTCTACTACCACTACCACTACCGCTACCGCTACCACCAGCACAACCACCTACACAGTCTCTCTCTCTCTCTCTCTCTCACTTTTGTCACTCAACAAACAAACCCAGTCGTGTTTTTATTTTTGGAACAAATATTATGAGTACAAGAATACCCTCTCACCAGCTCAGTAGTGGGCTCTACGTATCGGGTCGACCCGAACAGCAGCCCAAAGAGCGGCAGCCGACAATGGCGTCAAGAGCGGTGCCGTACACAGGCGGCGATATCAAGAAATCTGGTGAACTGGGCAAAATGTTCGACATCCCAGTACATGATCAGTCTCAGTCTTCGTTCCCGAAACCACCTCCTCGTCCATCAACCTCTTCACAATCCGGGTCCGGATCCGTCCGATCCGGACCCAACTCCGGGTCCATGAAGAGGTCGTCATCTGGGTCTCTACCTCTACAGCCAACTGGGTTGATAACTTCTGGTCCAGTCGGGTCGGGTCCACTGGGTTCACGGAGGTCGGGTCCGCTTGATGGATCGTCGGTTACGGCGGCGACGACGGCGGGGAAGGTGGCTTATGGGTCGGCGGTGACGAGCTTGGGGGAGGAGGTGAAGGTGGGTTTCAAGGTCTCAAGGGCGGTGGCGTGGGTGGTGATGGTGGTGGTGGCTATGGGGGTGATGGTGGGGGCTTTTTTGATGGTGGCGGTGAAGAAGGCGGTGGTTCTGGTGGCGGTTGCAGCCGTGGTCGGCCCACTTTTGGTGGGTATGGTTTGGAATTGTGTTTGGGGAAGGAGAGGCTTGTTGGGGTTTGTGAGGAGGTATCCAGATGCTGAGCTTAGAGGTGCTGTTGATGGCCAGTATGTTAAGGTTACTGGGGTAAGTAAGTTGGTTGCTTTTATTATTTTATCTTTTTTATGTGTTTGTTAGTTTAAAGTTTCTCGCTTTTTTAGCAATTTGTGGATTGATTTTAGTGTACTAGAATTAGAATTATTGATGTAACTTTATGGATTTAGATAGTTTTGTTTCTTATAATGGATGTGGAACCAGTCAATGTTGATGGTTACTGGGAGGGTTTGATGGTAACGGTTGATTCGTTAGCAAAAGAAGAAAAGAGAGGTTTTGGTACGTGAGGTTGACTCGGGAGGGTGGTTGCCTATGCTTTGATGGGGGGAACTAAGGAAGTCGAATGAGGCATTGGGGAAGATTTCGGTTTTTAGATGTAAGTGTGCTTACGCATATCTTGACTGATGGAAAAATTCAAATTTTTGAGTGTGTTTGTGTCAACAATGGTGTTTTGGGAGGAAAGGTGTTAAAAAAATCGATTTTTTGGTCGTGTTTTTTTATTTGAGTTTATTGGGGATTGATATTTGCTTCTTGAGGGGTTAAAGGATAGAATTTATGAGGTGACTTCTGACTTTGATGTAGGAATATGAGTGTGAATTGTAAGCTTGATGACTTGTACTCTTCCATTATTATTGAGTATGGTGTTTACTATCCGGTTTCTTAAAGTTGACTGCACTTTAGAGTTGGCATGCTGTACCCGTTGAAATCAGGCAAACGGAATGTGTTGCTAGCTTATCATCAATCAATTCCGACGTAAGGTGGTATAAGACCTTTTGTTTAAGTAATTACAGAGTTTTACCGTTCAACAGTTTAATGTTTTGTTGCTAGAGTAAACTGCAATCCAGTTCTCCATTAAACAGTAAACTTATTTTCTGCATTGGAAAGTTTAAACCGTTCTAGTAGTATTTATTTTGGTATAATTTTGTGTTGGTTAAAAAAATTGTGGTATTGTTTAGTCTAATGTATGTGTGGACTTTGACTTTCACTAACTAAATAAATGTTTTTGTTTAATTGGGTTTTGATTGCTTAAAACTGGAGAAATTATGTAATCCATAAAATGATGGTTGGCCACATTTTTAAGATTTCCCTTGTGTGTGTGTGTTTTTTGTTATTTTGTGCTTGTAAATGTCTTCAGAAGCAATGTATCTTATACATCTGTGATCCGTCACTGTAGGTTGTCACCTGTGGCAGTATTCCTTTGGAATCATCTTACCAGAGGGTGCCCAGGTGTGTATATGTTTCCGCTGAATTGTATGAATACAAAGGATGGGGTAGAAAATCTGCAAATCCAAAACACCGTTGCTTCTCCTGGGGACCTGGACATTCAGAGGTTAGTTTGTTTATGCCTCTTAATCTGTACATAATACGGTTTGAGTATCAATACTATAATAATTTAATCACACGGTAAAGTGTTCGTTAAAGGGTACTTAGAAATATCAGTTCTTCCCGTTCTGTTTTATGGGTTGTATTATTCATTATGCATCTTGTACATTGCTGTTGACTGGTCCTTGGGGAGAGTCAAACAGGACTTTCCAAGAGATGAATGTTGAAAAGCCATTGCTTGTAGCAATAAACCAGTGCTTACCTTGTATAGGAATAGTAGATTTCATTTCTCTCTAGTATGCGCCGGATGGTACCTGCTCTTGGAAGGAGCCGCATCAAAAGTGATAATTTGATGGACCTTTTTGATGTTGGAGAATAACTGCCTGTGGGATCCTGTACATGAACTTAATGCAAGAATCAAAACTGAACATATTCTTGGAAAAAGGTTCACTTACAATATACTATTACTAGACGTGTCATTTTCATGTATTCTTAGGCCTTTTTGGACATTTAACTAATCAATGGCTCTGGACGGGTGATTAAATAATGGGAAAAAATTGACAAAAACTGCACATATTTTATGCTCCGGCTTCTCCTTCCCTTCCATGTATGCTATGCAATGACTGAGGCTAATTTTGTGTTTTTTGTAAACAGAAATATGTGTCTGATTTTTACATATCAGACTTCCAATCCGGGTTAAGAGCATTGGTGAAAGCAGGCTATGGAGCTAAGGTTGCTCCTTTTGTCAAACCAACAACTGTTGTTAAGGTAACAAAGGGCAACCAAGACTTATCTCCAAACTTTCTACGCTGGCTAGCTGACCGCAGCCTCTCTAGCGATGACCGTACAATGCATCTAAAAGAAGGGTAGGCCACAGTTTCTCTACCTGTTTTGTTATTCATGTCTTTGGTTCCATAGTGCCATGTTGGCAGGTCTTGTAGTGTTTGTCAAATTAAAAGGAAAAGTGATGAAAAATTATCACTTCTAGTTTTTAACCATTCTTTGATATGTCAGTTGCGTGCTTCTAATGGTATTGTGTTGAATGCCAGCTATATCAAAGAAGGGAGCACTGTGAGTGTGATGGGAGTTGTTCGACGCCATGATAATGTGCTTATGATTGTTCCATCAACAGAGCCTGTCTCAACAGGCTGTCAGTGGACCCGTTGCCTCCTCCCAACTTACGTTGAAGGTCTTATCTTGACATGTGATGATAATGAGAATGCTGATGTAGTTCCTGTGTAAATATTCTTGCAAAATCACTTTTGTTCTGTTTGCAAATGGATATCATAATACTCGAAAGGTGGAAGCTTATGGGTATACCATGCCGCCAGACACATAGTTCATTCCTTTCCACGTTCTTAGCAGTATGTGAAATATCCTAGAAGAGGAAGAAGGGGGAATCCCACATCATAGTGTACTCGTAAATTAATATGCTGTTCAGGTTCCAAATGGAACCTGCAAGTAAGGTTTTACGGCACATGAAGCTAGAAATATCGTATTGTGAAGATGCTGCATATTCTGGTTTGGGCTGATATATGTACATAAGATTTAGAGAGATACCCATAAGGGTCAGAAATGCTTGCTTTCTTCATATACAATCAGTTCTAGCATGTAAAGTTATCAGTGTTCCAGCTGAATTAAGTTGATTGTATTAGCTGCTTGTGAAAAGCGAACGTCTTGTATGTTTCCAGTTGTGTATGGCTTGTACATTGATTAAAGCTGTTATTGAAGTATCTATACAAAATCTGTAATAATCCACATTTGCAATTTTTTGGATACTTCGAAAATTGATATCGACCATCTCTGGTGACAAGAAGCTGTTAATAAGGACTTGCAAATTTATTGAATTTTTTGAAAGTACATTCACCATAATCATCGATTTCTAAGGATTGTTATATAAGGTGAATTGACAATTGGACATGGTAAAACAAGATATATATATATATATATATATATATATATATGTAAATATATATATGAAGGAAAAACTAGAGTCTCGAAGGCATTCCTCCAGCGACCACGAGAGTTTCTCCGGTTATGTAAGAAGCATCATCGGATGCCAAGAAAGCAGCAGCAGCAGCCATGTCTCCTGTGGTACCAAGCCTATTAAGGCAAGTGTTGTCTTGGATTGTCTTCCTCTGCAACATTAGAGCAATCAATATAAATCTATGGCAAAGATCAGCAAATTAGTAAGGCGGAGGAGAAGGACAGGGTGAAGATAAACTTACAAGTTCAGCATTGCTAGTGATAAAATCAGCAAAGTGTGTTGGCACAAAACCTGGTGCAACGCAATTCACACGAATATCTGGGCCCATCTCGGATGCAAGGGCCTTAATCATGATAAAAGAAGTATAAGCACATGAAAAAGAAGTAACGTTTCTGGTTTGACAACATTTTGGAATAAGCGAGTAATCCATATCGTTGGAACAAAATACGTACCTTGGTCAGCCCAAGCAGGGCTGTCTTAGTCACTCCATACATAGCCATGGACTTGTGCGGTTGATAGCCAGCTACAGAGGAAGTCAGAACGACTGAAGAACCCTTCTTCAACTGAGGAGCAGCATCCTGCGGAAGACAAAATTGTCTTTACTAATCCTCACATTTTGCACCAAGATGATGTCAAGTAAATAACGAAATGCACTGAGTATGGAAGTCACATAAAATTTGCTTAGACAGTTCTTTATCTCAGAATACAACTACATCATTCATGGAAAACAACTATAAAATGATGAAATTTATCTATCATGTACAATTGCAAGAAATTGTTTCGTTTAATATTTCATGAATGCATCTTCAAAGGAAACGACTTACCTGTAGAAGAAGTACACTGGCTTTGACATTAATATCCCATAGCTTGTCAAGGACAGATTCTTTAGTTTCCAAAATGCCGTCAATAGATGGATTTGCCGCGGCATTAGAAACAACCACATCTATTTTCCCATATTTCTGGAACAGAACCATCACAGTTCAATCAATCAGCAAAAGCAACATCTAACCACAACCGAACAATATCACACTAAGTTCCACATACCTCAATCCCATCCAAAAAAAAAAAAAGAGATCAATCAAATAACATACTATACAAACCAATCATATACAATATCGTTGACACAACTCAGCTAGCCACATCACTTACTAATATTGAAACAAAGATATAATAAAACAAAGTAACCAATCAAGCTCTAGTGCTCAAATTCACTTCTTCCAAATTCCAAAACACAAATTTCAATCAAGCACCATTAATTGAATCACTTGTATGAGAACCTTAGTCGTGCTCACCTGAACAGTCTTGTCTATGAGATTCTTCCTTTGTTGAGCATTTGACACATGACACACAATTCCAAACACTTCAATTCCCTTAGCTTTCAGCTTCTCAACTGCTTCATCAACATTTTTCTACCAAAAAAATAATAATAATAACACAACACAAATATCATTTCCCCTTCAAAACTTGCATGAAATCAATAAAAAATATATATAATTTTTACACCAAAAGATACGATTTTGAGCAAAAACGTGATCGACCCAGATAATTCAAATCAAACACAGTACAACCATCACTAAAAATACGATGAAAATATATAAAAATGAATCAAAGACTGAAAAATTTAGACACATATAACAACAACTACAAACAAAAGAACCTGCTTTCGAGAGGAGACAACGACGGAGGCGCCTTCTAAGCCGAGCCGCTCGGCGATGCCGAAGCCAATGCCTTGAGTCGAAGCAGTGATGATCGCTACTTTTCCTTCAAATCTTCTCCCGATCTTCGTTTTCTCCATTTCCCTGTCTCTTTTTTGTGAATACTCCGATACAGTGGGAACGCATCAAACGTCTATGGGTTTTTATAGTAATCGTGGGTTTATTTTGTCGGATGAATTGCAGCCGTTGCCTTAGTTTAATCCTACACGTTATGTACATCGTATTGTGTTCTGATTTCACGTCCAATAATAGAAGTTTAGACATGAAAAGAAGTAGATATCCATTTCGGTAAAAAAAAATATGGAAGTTCTCAATTTGTATAAAAGGTCAAATTAATGAAAGTATTGACAATATTTCTATGAAGAATGTTGCATTTCTCAAAAGATTACTCAAAGTTTTGCTAAAATTCATTGTTCAAATAACGTGATAAATTTATGTGTAATTAACACATCATCAATATATCATTCCAAAATTAATATGGTAGCAATAAATCAATTTACCATATCATTTTGAAAATATTTTGAACAAATTTTTGAAAAGTATAGCATTATTCTTTCCCAATTTTATTCAAATTTATTGTAAGTGATATGGTGAGATAATTTATAATAACCATTTTAACTATATAATAATGAATTAATGATATGGTTATTATAAATAAACTTATTACATCACTTACATAAAACGTTTTGTAAAAATTCAGAAGGTGTAACATTATTTTTTTAAAATATTTATTGAGATCTATATTAGTGTTATTTAATTAGTAGAAAAATCCATCCCTACACTAAGAGAGAATACTCCTAAATATTATAGTAAATAGGCATGGTAGGACTTGAACATTAATGATAAATATGAAAAGAAAAATATATTAATAACTTGATCTATAAATAAATACATATTTCTATTTACTTTGATGATAATGATAAACACATTATTATTATTTATTATTCTCTTTTTCGAAGGTTAACACTTAACATTGGGTATGGTAAGGTATCGTTGTAGCATGTTTTAAATAGGTCCGTAATCAACTTAGTTCCAATAATTACTCTCGCAACAAAGAGATTATCTCTCCAATTTGTATCTTCATATATGAAGTGGGACTCAATCACTCTAACTTAAGATGTAAGGAAATGCCTACAAATTACAATCAACTTTAATTATGAGTTGGCGGTAGAAATTAAAAATTATATTTATTTAATTATATGGACTCAATCTAATATTTCGTATTAATGTTAGATAAACTTAGATATAATTAAATAGATATATTATCAAAACAATTGAGAGTAATATCAAGAGAGAAGCTTGAGCACGACTTTGATGTAATAACTTGTGAAAGAGTTGTTCATATTTTTGAGTTTATAAAATTTGTTACTCTCGTTTATTATGAGAAAAAATATCAACAAGAAAAGAAAAGCATATGCTACGATCCACGATTTCTTCAATAAATTTGACCAAATTTGTCGCAGGTTATCGATATTATCAATGAAGATACAAATTTAGTAGGTAAATAAAAACCAAAAATTGCTTATATAACCTGCAAAAATAGAAATCACACTCAGCAAGTTCAAAAATTTCGAATATGTATGCATTTGCTGGCTCGATAATTTTTCATGGCGGTATAGAAGGCAACCCAACGGAATATCTACCTAGATGTAACAAAATTTTAAGGATGCTACTATTGCATAGAAATATGCCGTTTATAGGAAACAAATCAAGTCATGATCTCATGGACTTGCCCGGATTCTACTCGTAAGGATTTCTAAAATTCTTCAATAGCTCAGGGATTTCATAAGCAAGCATATCGTCCACAGCTTGTATCATCTTTGGCTTCAGTTTCTCGAATTTATCAATGCTGTATCCATTCAAGACCTCGCGGAAGTGCTCAGCATTTGGGAAGTCACCTGCTGGTAGATGGAATTCCCTTTGGACCTGTGATACAGCGATATGTATTAACACTACACAAGCATACCCAAAAATATGACAGAAAGAGCAGATAGAGGGTGCATTGAGAGACCTTAGCAAATTCGTCTTCAAGATTGTCGATTAGGCGTTGTTGAGCCTTAGCTTTGCCCATCATTGAAGGCATCTCCTTTTTGAGATGGCTAATAATGTAGGCGTGAATCTTAGCAGCTCTGGCACGCTTCACAAATTCGTTGATCTACATCATTAAAATATTGTCAAACCATTAACAAGCATGCAAGGAGGTAAGCAAACATAGAGATATATACAAAACGGGGAAAATCTAATGCATATAGCACAAAGGTGAGCATACTCGACGATCACAAGCTTTCTTTGGAATGTTTATCAGATCCATTAGAAGATCATCTTGTTCTTTCTCGAAAAGTTCCCGTCCTATTGGACCAAGAACAGCTTCATTTATGGGTTTGTCATTGAAGGAACTGTGAAGCCAAGAGAAACAGAAACTTCTGTAATTATGTTGACTTGAAATGCGAAATTTCATAACAAAAGTGCATGTTTTAAGTCATTAGCACTGATATACATCATAATCAACCACTACTTTACGAAAATCAAGAAATCTGTGCTATATCATGTTGAATGAGAGAAATTGAATGCTCATGTGTGAAGAAAGTATTATGCCAAACTATTATTTTAAACTGATTTTAAAAAGTCAGTGTATACAAACACTCAATAGCCTTACTAAGATGAAAATAATTTTGTAAAGGGAGGAAAAACAGAGAAAAAACAAAGGTGCAAGATTGACATACCCGATATAAACACGGACAACCTCAGGAGTATTCAGAACTTTTCCAAGCGACCACATGAGTGCACCATAAACTCTCATCAACTAATAATAACATAAGCTTCAGTTAGTCATCTGCCAGAAAATTTTCTTTCAAATCGAGTATGAAAAACGTGACAATATGACTTACTTGCTGAGTATCAACTTGGTCGGCTTTATTAAGAACAACACGAATCTTGTCATCATTGCCACGTAAAGATGCAATTACACGTTTGAATTCATCGCTAATGTCAAGTTTATGAGGATCAAACAAAAGAAGAATGAGGTCGCATTTTGCTGCAAACCACGATATAACACCAGTGAAGTCATAGCTTCGTTGTGTTCGCTGTTTTTCGCCTGATAGAACTCCAGGAGTGTCCACAAATGTAATTTGATCTAGCAACTACAAGAATATTGATGATGTTGATGACAATAAGAAGGAAAAGATAGAAGAATGGAAAACAATTTGATTAAGACAAACACAAGTTAACTTACTGGATGTGGCATCTGAGAACACTCAAATTTTGATAAAAATGCTCCTCCAAATGTCGTCAAGCCACCGAATGGCATATCAGCATGAACAGCAATGGTGTTCCCCGGTATACTCCTTTCATCAGGTCCAGACTGGATACAGCAGTAGAATAAGCTATTAGAATCATAATGGATTCTAAAATTAACAACTACTATGGAAATAAAGAAACAATGCTAATTGTCATATTAGTCAACTGGTTCATATAGTTCTTTCATAGGGAGACATAACTCAACTACTTGGATAATTATGACATGATTGGTTACTTATGATAACATCCTCAACTACTTGGTTAATTATGACATGGTTGGTTACTTATGATAACATCCTCCACTACTTGGACAATTATCAGAAGATTGGTTACTTATGATAACATCAAAATCAACAAATCGGACAAGAAGTTTGAAGATATATGGGATTGTAAGGAAGATATAGTAAACAAAATTATTCAAATAATTTAAATAGTCCATGTAAACAGCATTGGAAATTAATAGCAACACGAAAGTTGCTTGTTGTACCATTACGACAACAAATCTATCTGTTGTAGGCTCTGGTCCTATATGAGCTCCTGCCCAAGAGAAAAACATAGCAAACACATGAATATTTTATAGTCAAGTGCTCATATGAGCATAATATTATAAAATAAATATTCAATAATAGCATCTTAACAAACCTGGATAGTCACATCTTAGTAAATGTTTTATAAATGTTGTTTTCCCAGTAGAGTACTGACCCAAAAGCATAACCATAGGTTTGGCATCAAAATCGCTATTTGTCTACGGAAGGAGAAAACACTAGTCAATAGTAGAGTTATATAAGGTTCTGTCTGAAGAACAAAAAAATTTTAAAACTGAGATGGACCCAACCAAATCAGTAATGCGAATAATCAAATACACGTTGAGTCCACTCACCAGTAAAGGGGATACAAAATCATTAAACCGATAAGTAACTTCCAGTGGCTTTAGTTTTTCAATGTACAATCTCTTCAAACCATCAATTATTGATGTGACTGAAGTTGCAGGCGTCTGACAAGAAACAAAAAAGGAAAACCCATTATTTAAAAAAAAAAAAAAAATCAAGTTGCTAAGATTAATATACCATGTGTGCAATGTCAACAAAGATTGTAAATATTAAAAAGTAGCGAGGAAATAAATAAAACAATAGAGAAAACTTAAACTTTTAGGATCTTAGTAGCATAAGCAGCCTACATTTGATCTCAAAGAGAATATGCAAAGCACATAAAGAAGGTAAAAGGCAAAAGGAATTGCATAAGGCATAGGCAAATCTGTCATTGTGGATTGGCCTGTAAAAGGGATGCCCCTGGTCCAGCAAGAAATTTTTGCACCTAAAAAACCATTTACTACACTGCATCTTTCTGGATATGGCAAGTAAACTAACAAAAAACAGCTGTATAATTCTTTATGCATCCTTGAATGACATTTAGCAACATCATGTCAGGTTTGCTTATAGATTCAAGGAAAGAAGGAAATAGCTTGCGAATCTCTTGAAGCTAACACTAAGCTCTTTATGGTTAATATCATCATTAAACAAATCATAACATAGCCCACCAGAACAAATCAAAGCCAAGTAACTTGAATGCATTTAGCAAGTCAACTGATCCAGCAAGAAAGTACTTATAATAAATGAAAAAAATACCAAAAGAGGAATTTACAGGCAAGAAAAAATTTCTTTACTTTCATTTTAGATGGTAGATGACAAATCACCAGCATCATATAAAGAGAACTACCATGCTTCAAACTTAAAACCTTTCACTCATCAGAGAAATGTTTTAAAAATAAATCTTTGGAAGTTACGTAGTGCATAGATAGAGAAACATAAGCCTTACCTTCTTTGAGGTCTTTGAAGGAAACCAAGCTGATGATAAAGTTTGTGACTGGGCTGGCCCTGCAGCATTACCAGACCATAAATACATCAACTAATTCAGACTATTCAGTAATATCACTACGAGAATTGAAATATGAAAATTAACTAACCATTCACAGCGGGCTCACTAGATGTTGTCGAACCTTTATTTTTCTAGAGAAAGAAAACCATAGAAGTTAAGAGTCAATGCATTTAAAAGCTTCAACTAGACCATCGACTAAGCAGAGTAAAACAAGCAGAGTTTCTTACAGTTGCAAATGAATCCAAACCTTCCATTGATGGGGGTTCCAAATTCTCCATGTTGGCTACAATTGAAAAATATAGCAACATTTAGTCCTTGAACCATTAGATTTGCAACTGGCCACGAAGTAAGTTTACTGAAAACAACTTAAGAACCAAGCCTGAGGCTTACATCCTTGATTCCTGTGCACTGACTTTCAAAGAGTATACGACATTATCAGGCTTTTTTACAGTAATCTTCCATAACCAAAATGATTAACACTTTATCCCTCATATAACTTCAAAAACAAACTTTAGAGCATTCTATTAACATAAGCAATCTTCAGCTAAACTAAAACACTTTCTCATTTGTTTTGTATTCCAGATTTCTAGTTAATTTTCTAATTTATCAAAACACTAATGCTCCACATTATGCCTTTGATTTTTATACTTATTTCATGCCTTATACAATAGCAAGCTAATACATATTTCATATTTGGTCACGTATATTGCACACAGCTAAATGACAATTAATATATCTAACATCACCAACTTAAGGTGATATACTTACCTTCATTTTTAAGTATATCAGAATTTAATTCGCGCCCCGCTTGTGCCAGAGAAACAAGCTGTCCATCAAAAACAATTCAACTAAAAACTTGATTCTCATCAATTAAATAATGTTAACCAAAAAAAAAAAAACAATATTTCACTATAAAACCTGCATTGCGGTAACAAACTCCGCAAAATCCAAAAATCCTTGTCGTTTCGAATCTGCAAGTGCCCAAACCTTGCGAAAACGAACAACGAATACAAATCCAAAACAAACATTACTCACTAAATACGAATAAACATCAATCAATCAATCAAGCTATCGAAGATTCCAAAATGAATTGAAATCACAATCAATCATCGCTATCCACAAAAAGTCGAATTGTACACGAACTAAAATCGATTAAATCAATCAGTCTAAAAAAGTACCTGCTTGAGCTCCTGACGAGGAAGTTTCGACAAAGCGAAAAACTTCGTCGCATCATTTCCAGTGATGCGTCCATCTCCATCTGCAAAAACAAAAGCATCAAGTCGATAACCTAATCATGTTTAACTGTAACAAGCAAGGATATAGACCGTTTTCACTATAAAAACGAAAAACAAACCTGAATCGGCTATGTCGAACCACTCCTTGTAGATATTCCGGTGCTCTTTTGAACACGAAGAGATCGGAGCTGGTGGTATCTCCATTTTTTAAATCTGTAACAGTAACAGACTCGATCACTGTTTTTTTTTTTTTTTTTCAACTTTGAATATTTGAATTTCAAGTGGAGAAGAAAATAAATGGTTTAGTGATATTTTTATTCTGTTTTATAACGAGTTTGGCACTTAAAACGACGACGTTTGCATGGTGTCCGTAGTGGAAACGTCTCTTTTTTAAATTGATTGAGATTTGATTGGTCGAGTCATGAAATGCTGGTGTTTGATTTTGGCCGTCCGATTTTGACTTGATAGGGACACCGTTGATTAATTGGATAGGTTTTGATTGTTGAAAGGTGGGATCGGTATGATGAAAGATGTGGATGCTTTGGTGTAGGTTAATTAGATGGAGGGTTTTGTACTGGATTTCAGCTCTGTTTGGATTTGTTTGAAGTTTGAATTCAAGCGCCATTTTGTTTGAGAATCAAGCTAGGCCCACATGTCTATCAACGGACAAGATGGACCCACGTGCACATTGTGCATTCTACTAGATTGCGGTGGTGTAAATCACACTGATTTAATAGAATTTAAACTTTTTTTTTTTTGGAATTCTTGAACCATCTTGATTTAATGTGAACGACTCGATATCTTTAATTAAAATTATCACGATATTGATAAAATTATTCATATTACGATTAAATAATGACTATAAAGAGCAAAAGCTATATATAGTACTTATTATTACATTGCACATTTTACTTGATAGTGCTTTAAATAGTCTTAATCTAAAAAGGTCCAATCGAATTTTGATTTATATCTTTATTTAAAAACTATCATATATGGCGATAGGTTTGTTTATATTATAATCAAACAAGAGTATTGTTATGTTTTCCCAATTTTTTGTCTAAATGATTTATATATAATTTCTTAACATTTAATAAATCATAAAATGATTTAATAATTAATGTGATATTAATAACTTATATATCATGTTATTTGAAAAAAAAAAAAAAATTTAACATTAATTACAAATAATGATGATAAAGAAAAAAATTTAATATAAGGTTCGTTTATTTGTACATGTTGGTTTGACATGAGCCATCTGTAAAAATTTTTATTAATAAAAATTGAACGCAATCCATGTTTTTTATTTGAATATAGAAAACTATTACTAAAAATGGAGATTGATAAAGTGAAAAGAATATAAATAGCGATTCTTACGAATTTATATTAGAAGACTATGTCAAAGATAGAAAAGTATTGAAACGAGGTCAATTCATTTATGTATATTACAGTATTATTTATACATGAAGATACAAACTACATATGATAAATAAGTAACTACAACAGTACTGAGAAATATATAATGCTTGATTTAAAGAGATGGGTCAAAAGTGTTCACTTGAGAGATTGATAAAGATTGAAAGATTGATGAAGATGGTATGTTGACTTGAAAGATTGATGAAAATTGAGAGATTGGTGAAGATTTTTCTCTATTAATTATCATGAGTTTACAAAACAAATATAAATGAGTCTACTCAATTTATAATTTAGGTGAATATATAAATACAAGAGATTATTTTTATCCAACCATATCTACTTATATTTTCTCATTTTCTGCAATCATTAACTAAAATTTTGATTAAATGCTCCATCTCATAATCTGCTAATCTAATGACATTATTATTAAGAAAAACATAAATCATTCTAATATTTTAACATGATTGTTTACTTTGATCATTACTTTCATAAATTTATCACAATCATTCACATATCAACAAGTGTAAAACCTACGCTTGTATAATGCAATTCTTTATATATATTATAAAATTATCATCGATAAAGTGGCAAACAACTTTTCCACAGATGAGAAACGATAAATCAAGCATGCCAGAGTGTTTGATACTTAATTTGAACACAAAAGAAAAATATGAAAGAAAATTGCTCTGGATCATATTCTAAACATCAATGCCATGAACGATTATTCATCAGCCAAATTGCAAGCGTGTCAATATCTGCCACTTCTGCCTGGAATTAGACAGCAGAACATCTGCATCCACATCAGGAAAAGAAAAAAAGTATCAAGTACCACACTATAATGCTGTTTGATATAGGCTAATAGATTCAATAATTTTATATATAATTTGATCGTCTTCAGTCCAATCATGTGTATAAAACATAGTTTAAATTATATTTTTTACATGCCAAAAAACTATAAATGTAAAAGTAAACCACGTCTTGTATAGTAACTTCGGTTTGTTTATTATTATTCTTATTTTGTGTTAATGATAGTGACAATATGCATAAGCTTTAATTACACACTTACCATTGATTTACAGGAGGAAGGTTTATTGTTTGTTTGATTGTCCAAATCCGAATGAGGGACAGCTCGTACCTCACCAGATGCAATAATCCGTTTCTCCTCCTTCAGTTTTTCGAAAATGGCAGTGAAACCTTCTCCTGATGAAGGGTCACGTTCGTCCCAGTCCCCAAATTTTGGCACCGGTATTCCTCCTTGGCGCTGCCATCCATTCAATTCAATATATATTGCAACAATTAAGTTACTATCATGAAAAAATTTAACTACCTTACAGGTTGGATAATCTTACTTAACAATTCCCACCATTGGATTGACTTTAATAATATTCTTACAATCAATCCAATAGATATAATTATTGAGTAAAATTACCTAACTAGTAAGATAATGTGTAAGAGGTTAGAATAGAAAATTTACATATTCACTTCCACTGCTCGGCCTAGAGAGTCCATGTGCCCATTGAGAGAAGCTATTTCTTCTTCCCTCATCTGAACCCTTCTCTTCATTAGATTTTACACGTCGTTTCTGACTTGACTGTTGGAGAAAATGACTAGAATTGCTTTCATCACTACTTGATTTTGATGCAATGCTTTTGTTGCTCCCACTCTGTTGGCAATTGCGAGTGTTTTTCCTTAATGGATTGTGCTCCTTGTACCCCTCACCGCGGTCTTTTTCTACAGATTTGTTCTTATTAAAGTCAAGATCCAAAGAACTCTGAATGCTGTTTTGGCGATTGCGAGTGTTTCTTCCTTGTGAATTGTACCTCAAGTTCCCCTCGCCTTGGCGTTCTTCCACGGATTTGTTCTTGTTTAAGTTAAGATCGAGAAAATCCTGAATGCTATCCTGGTCTTCAAGACCATCCACAACTGCCACAGGGTCATTGGGATTCATCTTCTCAGCAGCCTTTGCTACTCGTGCATTCTCAAAATACGTCGTGTAACGAACGTTGTCCCTCTCCCAGCTTCCAAATTTTGGGATATGGGAGCGACGCTGCATTATTGAGCCAAGCGTTACATCATAAAATAAAGAAAATATTCGATAAGATCGTCTTACAACGAGTGTGGTGAGACGGATTCAATGAAATTATGTTATTTCTATTTCTCTTATTTTTTCATTGATTTTTTTTTCCTTTTTCTTTCCAATTGACCACATTATTAGCTATGAGATAGTTTAACAAAAGATTTTTTTTTTTTTTTTTCACAAAATATATACAAAGCTACTTTAGGGACTGGATGAGCAAATATAAACTCTAAAATCAAATGAAATTTGATTGAATAGAGATGCAAAGGAACCAAAAATTGGTTTGCATTGCAATAAACATTATCATTTTTCAGTGATCATTTTTATAGCATAAAATAAGAAAATAATTACAAATTCTGATTCTAATGAAGATTAGTTTGTTTAATCTATTGTCTCTCTTTATTGATCATATTTTATAACATAAAAAGTACACAGTTTCAATTTTATTTTAAACACTACTCATTCATATGATTCTCCATGTAATTCTATCCTTAACTATGATACATTAACTATGGATATAGTTAATTAATTTCAAAACATGTTTTTTAATACAACTATTTGGTATAAATAAGCTACAGAATTTATTCAAATTTTTTATTAATGTTTACATTTCAAGTCATTTAATATTCCAAACATAAATGAACCACAGTTTACATTAACAAAATATAAAAATATATAAACAAACACAGCTATATAAGATCCGACTAAGATGGTTCCTGACCTTTCCTATCGATGTCTCTACTACGAAGAGATCCAAAAAGGGTCAATAATATATGAAAGAGATTAATTTTTAATCATCGAACATCAGTTCATTTAATAAAATTTATATTTTTAATTTCGTCATATTAACTTAGTGCTCATATACCTATACAAGAAACATCGAATATATTCTAAACTTTCGCTATAGTGAGATATAATTATCAAAGGAAAAAAAAATGAATCGAAACCGAAGTTTCTGTGACTAACCCGAGGAGAAGCTAAAGATTGATATTTTTTCAAAGCAGCAAGGGTCTCTTGGGCTTGATCGATTGTTTCGAAGGTACAATCCTCATCTTCCACTATAACCTTCGATAGTTCTTGCAGTTTTGTTTTTAATTCGGTTGCTCTCGCCATTACTGTCCGATTGGAATTGTAGTTCTCTTGTTGTTGATATTATTAAATATTAGCTTTATAAAGAAGAAAGCAACCAAAAAGAACTAGTATTTTCCAAAATTGGAATGCAATCAAAGAAATCACTTTATTCCATTTAAAAAAAAAAATCATATTATGAACTTATTTCCAATTATCAGAGCATATCTAGTCAATTAGAATCCTAATATATTTCACCAAATTAAGCAATACCATCACCATTTGTTCTAATTTATGTTAATATACCAAACACAAGAAAGCACTTTATTTTTTTTGAAAGGTAAGAAAACACTAATTTTAATCATTCTATGTTGCTCCAAATATGGAAAAACATTATAATTAATTTAATAAAATCTTATTCAATTCAACTCAATTCAATCTCATTTTTTAAAAATACGTTAATTTCATCTCGTATACCAAACGAGCCCTCAAAAGGAAGGGGCTGAGTTGAGGGGGTGTTGGCAGGGGCTATATATATGGCATCCCCAAATTTTATTTTATTTTTTTTAAAAGAAAAACATACATACATTAATGCATATAGAACCCTGGATTTAATATAAAATACATTTGATTCCTTTTAAATTTATATATCTGTCTCCCTAAATAATTTTGTTTTGGCTCCGCTCTTGTACCTTTACAAGTTAGTTTATTGTGATTTGGAGAAATGCATATTGCAAATCATCTTCATAGGTCATAACTGATATAAGATGTGATTTATAGTTGCTATATTATATGATAAAATCACTCCATCTCAATTACTTGCATGTAAATATGTATGCCATTAGGGCGAAGTGTAAAAAGTAAGATTGTTTTATAAATAATATAAATTAAATCTTGAATGCAAAAAAAATAATAATACTATAATAATAATAACAATAACAACAATACTAATAACGACAATAATAAAAGAAGTTACATTTTATATTTATACTTGTATAAAACAAAGGGTAAACATCATTTAGTCTTTAAGTTTTGAGAAATAATTAAATTTTTAATTGTGTTTTGAAAAATGATTAAATGATCCTTAATTTTCGAAAAAATGTCATATTAATCCTCCATATCAATCAACCGATGGTTAAACCTAACAAAAAATGTAAAAAGACTCGTTTGCCGTTGGACTCAATGCACAAATTATAGGTTTTAGTTGTAAATTTCTTGTGCATATGTAATTAGGTTTAGTTGTAACTTTTTTATGCATACATGATTGGGTTAAATGAATCTTTTCACATTTTCCATTAAATTTGACCGTTAATTGACTTACGAAAATGATTAATTTAACATTTTATTGAAAAATAAGAGATTATTTGGTTATTTTTTCAAAACATATTTAAAAATGAGATATTTTCCAAAAATTTAGAGATTAATATGATTTTTACCCTAAAACAAAACATTATTTAAATTAGGACATACAGTAGAAAAAAAATCCCATCTTATTATTGTTACCGTGAATCCAACCTCAAATTTATCAAATTGTCACTACAATTAACCATTGGATCATAGATAATTCAAATAAAATTACTTTATATCACATAAGGAGACATTTTATACACGCAATCTCATATTATATGCGTACAACTTTTTTATAGAGGTGGGGTTCGCGACTTTTACGTGCTAACCAAAACAAACAAGCAAACTCACCAACTTTTTGATGCCTTGTACACAAATAGATGATGCAGAAACAATGTTATTCAGGATCTTAATTTCCATTTTTTTTCCTAAAAAAGAAAGTCGCAAAAGAAAAACTATAAAAAGATACTAAAAAAGAAAGTCAGAAAAGAAAAACTATAAAAAGATACATATAGAATTGTAAAAAATAGTATCTCAATCACGGGGAGATGAGATGTGGACATAAAAACATCAATGCCGTGTGCGAATCTGTTGCGCTATAAAGTTTGGTTGCGTATATCAATCACTTGTGCTTGGAGATAGACAGCAGCAGCATATCTGCATAATAACACAGCAATCAACTTTATAAAAGCTGGAAGTTCAAATAAAAAACAAGAAAGAAACAGTGTAAATACTAAAAAGTTAACTATGACCCTGTTCAAGGTAGCTTCCAAAACCTGCTGTTCGGCTTTTGGAAGGTAAAAGATAGCTTTTGGGAGTGTTTTTGTATACTCCTAGAAATTGCTCAGACTTTTGAAAGCTTTTGTATGAAGTCAGGTTTACTAATTTTGAAGAGCTTCTTACAAAATAAGAGAAGCTATTTTACCATTTTAATGAATTTCTCATATTGACAATTTTATTCTTGTCTTCATCAATAATAAATCCAAAATTTTAAAAGCATATTTGAAATATATTATCTAAACAACAATGAAAAAATTTGACCTCTTTTATAGACAAGAACTAAAAGTAAAAGTTATTCCAAATGATCAATTGTTGGATGTTAGAGGAAATGGTTAACACTATAAATATGGCAATTTTAAATTAAAGAATTTATTTTTCGCGTTTGTATAACCGTTAGACATAAAGGTTTGAACTGTCGTATAATTTTATTAACACAGCTATTCATATGTAAGACTGACTGACTTGCATATAAATGAAGCTTAATTACAAAAGTAGAAGTATGTGGCGGGATTATTAAATAGGACATTTTGACTGAACAAGGCTCTAATGCCATATCAAATAAGTGTTAAACTCAAACTTAGGCTCTCAAGTAAGAGCTTAAACAATGATAGAAAACTTTTAAATAGTTTATGTACATTAAAACCCTGCAATTTAAACCAGAATCCCTATTAACTGATTTGGTTATTGAAATGCTTTTGCATCTTGTCTTGTTATCAGTTTTATTACTGATAATGACCAAGTATGCGAGGTGAACCTATTGAAAACTGTAATGCTAACAATATACATGCACAACCCATGGTCATGGTCACACAATTACCTTTGATCTGGAGGAGGAACCACCATTAGTTCTCTGAAAATCTGAATGACCATATGCTTGTGCAGGCACAGTTGGGAACTTGGTGGATGCAATCTGTTTCTCCTCCTTCACTTTGCTGAAAATGACAGTAAAACCTTCTCCTGATGTAGGGTCCGTCTCATCCCAAGCCCCGAATTTGGGTACTGATGCTGTTCTGTGATGCTGTCAACCATCAAAATCCAACGTTGTTAGAACAAACTTGCTAACATTGAACTAACACAAATTTTCCAATGTAATATCAGTAACTACAAAACTCAAAAGCTTATGCTAATGGACATCCCCTACCATATATAACGTGGGGACAAGAGATTTGTCAAATACAAAATCTCCAGGTTTCGATAGCATGTTAATTACCATTAGACCTAAAAGTTTAAATTGATAAGAAATAATTCGATTGTAGTATTTAAGATTAAGGTTGATGAGATTTATAATACATTAATATGTAAAATGTTATAATAGAAAATTACGGATTCTTCAGATGGATAGCTTCCACTTCTCTGCCTAGAGTGACCTTGTCCTGATGGAGAGAAGCTATTACTTCCCTCACCAGCACCCTTTCTCCGATCAGATTTTAAACATCTGTGACCAGGCTGTCGAAGTGATTGATCAGAATTGCTTCTATCACTGCCAAATTCTGATTTGATGGTTTTATTTCTCCCACTCTTTTGATGATTGTAAGTGTTCCGCTGCCCCATGTGTCCTTCAATGAAGTGCTTTTCTGTAGAATTGGACTTAACAAAACCAGCATTGGTAGAGGTCTGCATTGGTCGGTAATCACCATGATCAGTACTATTTAGGCCACCACTCGCGATCATGAAGGCCTCTGGATTCTCCTCTGGATCATTCGGGTTCATCCTAGTGCCAGCTTTTTCTTTGCGCGCATTCTCAAAGTAGGATGTGTAAGGTATGTTATCCTTGTCCCAGTTGCCGAATTTTGGGACATGGGAGCGATTCTGCAGCAGCAAGTCAATCATAAGCACAACTACTTTAACAATCAGGAGCCATAGAATCACAAATGACAATGGAAATTAAGATAAATTTGAGATGCTTGGAACCAAAAAGTTGCACCACTAGTAAGATAATGCACACTTTGAATTAATTCAAAAAATGTTTCCAAGTAGAATTGAGTACCACAGCCAGCCTAAGAGCTTCCATAGACAGACAGAAGACATTTAATTTGATAAGAGACATCAAGAAATGGTAATTCACTCACACGATCAATTTGAGATGTCACAAGACATCATGCTACTCTACTAGCTACAAAGGCATCCAAAACGAAAATGCTGATAGAGTTTATGGAAGCATCACAAGATACACAAGATACATCTCAATTCGATTAGAAGAAATTGTTGTAATATATAGTTCATTCACCAGCAATGCCTTGAACTACCATGAGAACTCTAAACAGCTCCAAGAAGAATTAATAATATATGATTTGAAGGAGATTCTTTTCAGGCTAATGGTGCCTACAATGAATTATCTATCTATCGTGTACAAGTAGAAAGCGGCGATACAGATTCTGGATATGGTTAGTTGACACAAGTGCAATAGTCTATAAAGTAAATGAAAACACCAAAATCAAACCCCAACCATTAAGAAAGTCTCTTTATTTGGTGGAGGTTAGTTGTTTCATTAGCATTTGCTCATCCAAAAAATTTGATTCATTAAAAATATAGACACTTTATTTAACTATGTAAACCATAAATTAATTAAGATTCAAACATATCCACTAAAGAAATAAAAGCACATTACATCAAGCAAATTTTCAAAAAACACACAACCCCACTACTCGAAAACATGAAAAAAGTAGATAACACAGCACTTACAGC
Organism: Litchi chinensis; assembly: GCA_019925255.1. Taxonomy (NCBI): domain Eukaryota; kingdom Viridiplantae; phylum Streptophyta; class Magnoliopsida; order Sapindales; family Sapindaceae; genus Litchi; species Litchi chinensis. Next base: position 27,949,691 of record CM034469.1, on the reverse strand, counting down.
CATTACTGAGGTAAGTCAATATGGTTGGTTGTTTCCACTGATTTTTTGAAGAAAATTGAAGAAAAAGAAAAACAAGGAGGACCCCAAGTTCGGTTTTGGACCATTTTGAGGGTTGTTTTGATCCCCCGGAAATCCCGAGGACTTGGCTTTTTTGGGTGCAGACAATAATTCGCGATGGTTACAAGTTTGCATGACCAATGAAAAAACATGCATGACATTTTTAGGCCCCAGAAGCGAAGTCCTTGATGACTCTCTTCTTGTTGTTTAGCTCTTGTTTGAAGATACCGAATATTTTCAACGGATTCTGGTCTTCCATTTTATTTGTATTCGTCTCTTCAACTTCTTCTTCATTGTCACTACTCTACTCCATACTCATGGACTGCTTCCTGACTCTTTTGAGCGTAGGATTCTGTGTTGTAGAACATGCTAGGTGGACCTATATTGCTGATGTGGACGCGTTATGTGGGTCCCCTCACAAGCGGGAGATTATGATAAATTAGCTTCCATTGAATTGATATTGATATATATGACCATGTCAATATATAATAACCACATTAATTGAGTGAAAAAAATGTTGTATTCCTATGGTATTATTGTTGTTGCATTGCTTGTGAAAAGCTAGCTACTTTTATGGCATTGTGGAGTTAAAAATCGGTTCGGTATGTATGTTGACTTAATATTAATGAATGTTGTTATTGTTTAATAGGCTATGAAGGTAAATAATCTTCATACGATTTAATAGTGTTTTAGGCTAAACTGGCTGCAACATTGATGACAATAAAAAAATGTTTATTACTGGAATTTAATGTTTTATTTTATTTATACAATATTATTAATTATTAGCTAATTTCTCTATTAGTAATATTAGGCTTTCCAAAAATTTGGTTTAAATCTATGCCCAAATAATGTGATATGTGAGTTATCAATATCTTGTAAATCATAAGATAATATAATAGGATTTTGACAATTGATATTTACATTATTTAGACATAGATTTGATAATATTTTTGAAAACCTAGTTTACTTTTTCTCTATTTAGAGTTGTCGAATGGGCCACATGGCCCAAGCTTGACCAATAGTTGACCCTTAAATTGAGGGTTAAGTTTGTATTCAAAGTCTTATTGGGAGAGTCTGATTAGAGGGTAGTATCGGGTTAAAGGTATTTTGCAGTAAGGACACGAGCCCAAAATTTAAGGCCCAAACCGCCCATTTGATACATCTGATTTCAGATTCTATGTAATGTGAAATCTCTCCTCAAAGTCAAAGTATGCCAATTTAAGAAATGCATCTCATTTTCAAAATGTGTGCTAATTCCTGAAGTCAAACTATGCAATACCTCCAATGCAAAAATTTAAAATATGTGAAAGGTGTATTCGATCTAAAGTTTTATTTATGTTTGATAAATTATTATTATTATTATTATTTGAAGGGATAATCTCAAAAACCTATTGTAGTTTGCAAAAATGTCCGTTTTATCAAACTAATTTTCATTTTTATCCAAAAT